>JARHVA010001578.1:170000-770000 GCA_037957365.1 Torreya grandis
ATGACTCAAATGTATAACCCAATTTTAATTATATGTTGAAAATATTTTTTGATACTTTTCCCAATCATTTAGCACAAGAGACTTTAATAAGCCTGAAGTATATATGACTTTCAATGCACATACTCCTCTATCTTATTATCTTTATAGAATGAAGGAAGAGATTTCCCTAGATGGTATTATTATCACACTTCCTATTGTACATACATAGACCCACTATCCCATTTTATGAGAATGATATTGTTCATGATGAGTTTCCAATGACACATTATTTTTATATGTATACATTCATTTTTCAACCTATACATAGTGTCATGATATATAATGGCTCAATTATAAATATTTTCACCATGTCACTCCTTACTAGTTTTAGATATACACAAGTATGTTTTATGGATACAACAAAAATGTTTAAGGTATTTTATGGGTAGAAATAAAACATTCTTTGGAGGATTTCACTACCACTTTAAGTGAAACCTATCATTAAATCAAATTTATTCTTATTTTTACTAAGTATAAGGGTATTTGACATGTGTTTATGCATGTAGTGACATATTTAGTAAAAACATGTTTGAAGTATATACATGTAAATAAGTTGGTCATAGTTTGGGGTACTCCATAAACATATCCTCTTCAAGAAGAGATTATTCATAATTCACCTCCACCACCACTATAGTTAGTCTAAAAACCTACTAAATTTCATCATACTCAGATAAATCAAATAAATATCTTTTATTTTTCTAGATGTCAAATATTATAGATTTCATGACATCAAAGGTTTGTTCAATATAGGCAGATTATTATATTATGAATCATATTCCATTACGTACTATTATTCATAGATTTATGAATCATATACAAGATTTTATGGTTGATGATGATCATGATTGATATGTCACAACACAAGATTATTTTCGAATTATGATATAACATTACATGTTACTACTCAATAATGATAAGTAACATTAGCCACACCTAACATGGGACCTACATGTGAACATCCCATTGATGGGATAATTTTTTAGTACTAAATATAAAATTCTAAAAATAAAGATCTTATAAAATGAAATGAAAATCAAAAAATAAAAAAAATAAAAAACTAGGACATATCCATGACATGCATTACTTGTTTACATGATTTGTTTTATGATTTATCATATAATGTACATTATGTATCTAGTTTTTAAAATGTAGATGTGTTTCATGGAATACAAGAGTGAGATGCAAGACATATGGGTTTCATGTAACATAGTCACATAAATACAAGGTATTCTTAGACCCAAAACCTACCTTCTTACATTGGTGCCATGATTTTATTGGTGGCATATTTTTAATGTACACATGTTTTATCTTTATTTGACTAGTTTCATTGATCATATTGAGATAATTTAAACTTATTACACATGATTTTCTCTAACTCATACTATTTATATTTATATTATGATATATATTATATTTTTGTATATGCAATGATTACATACATTGATTGTGTAGATAAGTATTGATTATTTTATGTGTGATTGATATTGTTGAGTGTTACATAATGTGATGTTTTATTTTTATTTTGATTTGATTCTCTATAAGAATTTATTGTCTATTATGTTTGACTTTAATTAAATGTGACATTTGATTTTCTGTAGTGTGTATATTTTTCCTTGGGTGACATAAATTTATATTGCATTTGTTTTATTGTAAGTGCCATAGCCTTAACATTGTGTGTGATGATTTAATGTTTTTTTTTTTTGTGTGGATAAAAATAATATTGTTTATTGAGATTTTGGTGTTGTGAGGTATATCACACACTCTTGTTATTAATTTTGTTGACTTGATATATAACATGCACCTTTCACATAGTTTTTAATTATTTATGGATTATCATTTTTATGTTTAGTATTCATCATGTTCCTTATTTCTATATCCCTATTGGCATGATATTTGTATGCCTCAAGATACATGTTTAGTATATACTTAGATGGTCTATTCTACTATTATGATATATTACCAACATGTTAGTGCATATCTCACACTCCTTATATAATTTTATGTACAACATGATGTGTATAACTTCTTATTTTCATATGAATAATGTGCATGATACATCCCTCACCTCAAAAGGTGGGTATACCCAGTGTATTTTGGTATAGAATAAGCTTTTATTTTCAAATATATTAATATTTTTTTCATATATTACTTCATAATGGTATATTTTTGTGTGGATTATTATAGGTTATACTTATATTATGATAGGTTTGGCACACAATTGGAGGCATGTGTTAGGATTTCATGGGATTATGATTGTTGCTTCATAAATTTAATGAAATTATTTTACAAATTATATGACTCAGATTAAAAAGATCATCACATTGAGGGAATATGTGAGGAATACATTCACATTTTCATATATATTATGATACTTTAGGACAAGTTATTGGGATCTAATTACATATATTAAATGATTAAAAACATATGTAGGGACAATGTGGCACACTATACATAAAATTATACACTAAGGCATTACCTAATAATTATTGGAATTGAGTCATATAACATATATATAGTGTATTATTTCAAAATAATTATGTATATTATTAGTAATTTATTATAATTTTTGGAACACATATTGGATTCCATTACATGGATAATAATGAGTTGTGTGAGGCTAAAGTTTTGCATGACTTAAATTATAAGCACTTGTCCATTTTCAATTAGGTTTGGGGAATATTAATTTAAACCTATGGTTTTTTACTAGTATCTATAAGGGGAATGATTAGCCCATTATCCATTATATACATAAAACAAGTCTACAAAATACGTCCTAGTTTGCATGCATATAAGTGTATTTGTTACCTAAAATTTCATTTTGCATAGGTTCAATGATTTAATTTAGATTTATACTATAAGTGAAAATTTATTTATACATTCTTTTTGTATTTTTCATGGAGAAAATAACAAAATTTAATATCTACTAGAGCATACCCTTCATGGTTAACCTCAAGTATCACCTTCTATGCTTTTACTCTATAAAATTTATTACTCAGATAAAAGGGGGGAAATGTAGACCATCATATTTGGTATTAGATACTTGAAAAATTTAAATTTAACAAAAATTTTACATACATGAATTTTCAACACACATGATTCTTTTTCATATTCTTCCTTGGCCATTTATCCATATATATGCTCAACCTTCCTGAATTGTCATTATTGTTATACGTGATTTGCCTAGTATCTACCTAAAGAATTAAATATCATTCTTAGATAGTCTCTTTGTATTAGATAATTATTCATGTTTTTTGGATAGTTCCACATTTCCTTATAAATTTAAACTACCACAAACCTATCCACTTAATTTTATCCTATATGTGCACCCTTCAAAAACTTTTATCCCAAATTAAAACTACTTATATGGGCTAGGCTATACATTTTGCATGTTAATTATGAGGAAATTGCCTAGAGATTCAACTATATTAAAATATCAGTCCTAAGCCTTTTGATCTATCTATATATCACTTATTATGTGCCCCTAAGTTAGAATAATGTAATCATGACTAACCATAATAGGATAAAATAATGTAGATGAATTTAGATTATAAGATATGGAATTAAATCATATATTTGATTTTAAAATATTAAAAATTTATTTCAATTATTTGATTAGGGTCATATGCTAAATATAATAATTATAAAAAAGGGACAAGTAGTTATATTTATTTTATCAATGTCTAACTATGATTGTATTATATATGTGAAGATCGAGATAAAATAGGCCTTTGGTTCATTCAGTTATAGAATATATTCTCTATCTACATGGGATCGGTTCTACCAAATTAGGTCAGTATCATCAGTTAATACTAACATGTTGGTCATTATTTATGTGTGTTTAAAGCAAATACTATTACTATATGGTCACTTTTACCTCTCTATATGCTTTATAATTATGACATTGAACCCTAATGATTTGTATATCTCTATAATTTAGTTTCCTTTGCCTTAAACACATTGGTGTGATTGTGAAGGATATAAAAATTCAGAAATAAATAAACTAAAATGGGTTAAGTTGACCCCAATCACTAATTTTTGATTATTGAATGTTGCTTATGTATCTAATAATCTAAGGAGGTAAATCAATCCACATGTATTTCTCCAACCTAGCATGATTGTGAAATTATTTTTCTTATCTATATATGAATCTAATGTTTGGGATTTGATATTTAACAATGGTTTATTTGAATTGGATTTAAAATTATTTATACTAATATTATGTTTGATCTTAGTGATAGGATTGCATTTTGGGAAGAATAGGGTATATTTTCTTAATGTGAAATAGTGTATATGTGTGTTTGAGATAAGTGCTAAGTCCCTTTAAAATGAGGTCTTTATTTATAATATATCAGTCCAATTGGTTAATTTATCATGTCATAAACACACTATAAAAATGAGGCAACCCTAAGTTTATATTTGATTTTTAATTATAGTCATCTTATGCGTAAGACACCCCTTTCTATAAATTTAAATAGGAACCCATTATTATTAATATATATTGATCCATGGTCGATGTCAACATGATGAATTACAATAATTTTCATGTGTACATAGACCTAAGGTTTATTTCAAAGTCTAATTTTATTTCAAAAGTTTTAAGATGGATAAAATCAAAGATTAGACATTGTTAATGAATTATCTAGCAACTTTACTTCTCTTCTTTATTGTCAAATTACGTATTCAATATCATGTTTTATTTTAATGGAATAATATGAATAATGAATATACATAGCTTACTTAATCTTTGATGTGTAGCACATATTGTAAATATTTATAAAAAATAGGTTACTTAAATAACAACATCTATCTACATCCCATTCACTCAAAAACTAATCACACTTATAACCCAATTTCTAAGTCCCTCTAAACATTTGGATTGATGAGATCATTCCATGTAAAAACATTGCTATCACTTATGAAATTTGTAATTCATATTAAATTCCAAGTTCCTAGGTCACCACGTTATATACACATGTCAAAATATCAAAAATATAGGACACAACCCATTTTCATGAAATCTTACAATTCCTATGAGTTATGGAAGCTCAATATTTATCCATGTAGTGACATATTTCTCACCCAAATTCTACCAAAGGAAGATAAATAATATTTATTCAAAATACCCTTGATATCTTTAGATCATTCCAAGTGGTTAAATATATCTGACCCATGACCCAAAATATCAATGTAGGTCCATTATATTCAAAAATCCTAAGTTCCCTAGATCATGCTAAGTGGTATAATCACATTCACGCATGCCTTATAAATTTTAAATAAATTATACAATTTAATATTCTATAGATTAATGATATCCATCCATGTGTCATCATATTAGAATTTATAGGTCTGATGAGACAAAATTACACTACCAAGAGTTCTTAGTTTAGTAGATTAATGAGAACTATCCATGTGGTAAGATCCCATTAAAAGGAATTTTCAATCAAAAGTACATGGACAATACTCCATTTTCTCTAGATTATTATTGAGGTCAACATACCCCCATTTATAAAAAATAGTGACTCTTATGATCACTTTTAAACGTAACACTAAAAACTTGATGTTCTACACATCATTTAAATTTGAATATCATCCACACCCAAATAATTACCCCGTTTGTTCATGGTTTTGATTTAACCTTGCCTAATGTTGCTAACATTTAACCCTCATGTCTTAAGTTATAGGTTTCATGGAGATCTTATCAATGGATAATACTAGGATGTTAATGGTATCCTCCTCATTAGGGTGTTACTAACCTCTATTCTAAAAAATCTTAGTTAAATTCATGTGATGAAACCCTCCTTCAACAAACCCTAGCTTAGACCTTTGATTTAAATATAATTTTGGTGGGAATAGATTTGGTGAGAGCATTTTGGATCAACTTTGGACTTAAGCCTAATTTTTATGTTAAATCTTGGTCATGTTTTTCAACACAACCAAAATATAGCCTATAAATAATGCTTGGTCCCCTTTTATTTTCCCCCTTCTATTCCCTATGTTTTTAATGTCGTATAATGTTAATGTTTGTAGGGTCTTTTATCTTATCATGGTCCCCTTTGTCATATGATAAGTCTTAACCCTAAGTCCCAATTCATATTTATTAACACAAATAAGACCTTAATCTTAAATATTTATCCTAAGTTCTTGTATTAGTTATGTCCTAACTTAAACACCTTGCTTTTTTATAGATTCAATGGCTCTTTCTTCCTTATGAAGAAAGATCTAATGAAGCACAAGGGAAATGATGAAATTATAAGCCCTAATGTATCAGAGTAATCTCATATGATTAATAGGATCATGATCAATGATTCATGCTTAAGTAGGGCCAATGATCAAATAGGATGAGATCATCTTTAAGTTAAATGGATCCCCTTTTAATAGACAAGCTTAAACCAATCAAGTAAAAGTATCTAAATCATGATCAATGATATGAAAGTATTCACATAGAGTGGATCTGATGGAGTGAATGTGTCATTGAAAATTCAAGAGCTAAGAAGCCCCAGAGTGTAACCACACAACACTCCCACATGTTTTTCTCAATTTTAGCTTATTTCTTATTTAAAGAAGAAGTAAGAAACTAGTAATAAGGGTGTGGTAGAAGAACATATTTTTTTGTGTGTACATGGTCTAGCTAATTATAAATATATCCTCTTTGTCTAGGGAAGAATGAACTATAGATAAAAATAACTTATATAAAGGGGTTGTTAGATGGTTAGTAAGGCAGATTTCCTAGCATGATCTAGATCTAAGAGTGTGAGCTTACTAGGAGGTTGTCAATCCACTCTTAAACTATTTAAGTTGGAACAAATGAATATGTAGTACTTACATCAAATGATAGAAAAGATTGAAAGTAAATGCCATAAGAAAAAAATGTTTGATAATGGAAATAGATTAATTATATAAAATAGTAGGTCAATACTAATGCTAAATAGGTTAGGTTGGGTTCATAAAATAGGTGATGTCTCTATGAAGAGGTAGAGGGTTATAAAGTGGAATTTAGTTGAGGGTAGGTAAGTATAAATAACTTGATGCTACTTCTTACCATAGTTTCCATCGATGGTCAAAGTAATTATATGGAAGATATGTTGACCATTGGTGGTTAGGTGACCATTGATGGTTGAAGGTGACCATTGATGGTTCCTGTGGGTTTTGAAAGTATTCAAAAAAGAGTCTGATTCAAATTGTAAAAAGGGGTCAGTAAGTGTTTTGGGGATTTGGTTAAGGTCAACTGGTTAGAAGATGTGATGTATAGGGGTCATAATTAGAAACCAAATAAACAAAGCTTGAAAACCATAAATATACTTAGATAGTTTTTTGATGGTTGGTGGTTGATCCTAGAGTAATTTTGGTATAGTAATGGTACTTTACTTGAAGAATGATTTTGGTAGAGGTTTAGGTCTCTATCATAGATGTTGGGTTGCTAGAAGGAAAACCTAAAAATAATTTTGATAGCTCCTAATGACTACTAGTTGCCTGATGGATGAATGCTTGGATTTTTAAAAACTTGGATGAGTGGATCCCTTTTCACTTCCTGCTCCCCTCCTTTTATAGGAAAAGAGAGATGGAGGTAAAATGTTCCATAGGAGGTTCAGTTAGTTTTTGTGATGTGTTATATTTTATTCCATATTAAATTTTGATGTGTTATCTTGCACACGACTTGAGTTATCTTTGTTCAGATAGGTAAGGGACCTAACCTTTGATGGTTAGGGTGACCATTGTTAATCACTTTGATTGTCGACAGTTAAGTGTCAAAGGTTAAGTGGGGTAAAAGGTTGGGTTTGGTTAGTTAGTAAAACTAACCATGGTTAGGCTTGATTTGGGGTAAAAGGGTTATATTGGTCCCAAGGGGGTCTTAAAGTAGTCTAGGGGTGTTTTGACATTTGGAACTGTAGTGTACAAAAATGTCTACATTATCCCCTTTTTGTTATGCAGTTTGTATCAATGAGCTTCAAAACAAAAATGGATTGAGAGTCATAGGGTTGGTTGCATTGAGCCTAGGAGGAGGTTTTCCCCCTCAAATTAGGAGTTGATGAGGTAAAACCAAATTGAGTTTGGGTTTAATAAGTGGTTTATAGTGAGTCATGAGGTTTGTGACAAAATGGTTAGGCATTTTAAGCATAAACATGTGTATAAAATGTGACTAAGTGTGATGGCCAAGATCATGCATAGATTAAGTTGCCATGGTTGGTAAAAATAAGGTTTGTTCTAGAAGGATTAGTGATAGGGTAAATAGGCCACAGTGTTAAGAATAGTTGATCAAGTTATTCATATTAAGTCTCTTAGATAGGGTCAATGTTTTTATGTGTATCCAAGGTAGGAAGTAATCTTACAAAAAACACAAATGGTCTGTTGTGCACCAGGTGGAGCAAGTTTAAATTTTTAACATGGCAAGGTTAGTCTATGAAGTCAAAAGGACCAAGGCAATGTTATCATAAAATGTGTTATAGTTTTAGCCAAAATGGCCAACATCGAGATTGACATAGTGGGATGGTTGGTTGGTTAGAGAGGGTGTTCTCCAATGGTTCATGGTTGGTTTGAAAAAAATATGTGCTCTTTGAAGGTTGGTTTTGGTTTCTTGGAGAAGTGTAATCTCTAAAAATGTGGTACTAAGGTGTTAGTTCTAAAAACATTTGAAAAGTGGATTTCCTAATTGTCGATGGTCAGGGGTCCCAAACTTGACCATTGGTGATCAGCCTAAATTTTTATGATCAAGGGGAAACCCTTAAACCGTGGACGATAAAAAAGTGAAAAAGATAAGTTTATTTTCACTTTTGGATTTTAACTCTCTTGACTCTTATTCCCTTGGTGGCTTTGGAATTTTGTGTGAGAATGCTGATAAGATGGGGTCAATTATTGATTGGTTGATTGGGGTTGTGTTGAGATAAAATGGGATTGAGAATGCATGATGGATGAGGATGTGGTTGAATAGCTAGAGTTGGAATTCTTCCTCAAAGATGATTGAGGAATGAGGTAGGGGTTACATTAAATTATTAGATTAGTTAATTTTGGTTATTTGTTAGTTTAATTTTGTTGAATTTTTTATTGTTTTGTGGTTGGTTTTGGGGGTTTTGGGGGGTTTTCCCTATTTTTTTTATTTTTTAAACTTATTACATAAAAATAAAAATTAGGAATGGGTAGGTAGGTTGGGTATAGGATAAAGGTTAAAATTAGGGTAATTTGGTGTTATATATGGGTATTTGAGTGGTTTTTGGGTAGGGTATGGTTAGGTTTTTCAATTGGTGGTTACACATAATGACTATCAATAGTCATACCCAACTATCAATGATCACAGTTGATCATTGACGGTCAAAGACCGGAGGCCAAATGCCCAATCGACCATCGGTGGTCATAGTGACCATCGGTGGTCGACTAAAGGGTTAAGGGGTGTTGATAGTAGTTTGAAGATAATAAGTTAAGGTTAAAATGGTTTTGATTAAAGATTAAGGGTAGTGTTTTTAATAAAATATTAAGGTTATAGTTGAGTTGTGAATGTTCTATAATTAGAATGCTAAGTGTTATTTGGTTTTAGGGTAGGCCTAGTTTTAATCTATGGTTGATTGGGTTAAGGTAGGTATAATAAAAAATGTAGATGTTATTTGTATAGATGCAACTAGGTAGGTGAAAATGGGGTGAAAGGTCATTATCCAAGGGCAAAGTAGTTTATATAAAAACTAAGTATATTTTCTAACAAAAGTTTCTAAGCATGGGATTAGGCCTAGATATAGGATTGGGTCCCTTAGATATTTGTAGACATCCATTAGGGGATGAATGATGATTAACAATAGGTAGTATCCCTATCACTTGGTACATAATCACCATTGAGGATTTGCACTAGTATAAGGCCATAGTTCTAACATAATGCCCATGGAGCCTCGATGGGGTGAGTACAGAACCAACTTGGTAGGTGGTGTAGGTGTAGTGAATTTAGGTTAGTGGGTTTCTTTAGTGAGTGGATAGGAAGGAACCTCAAGGGGGATAGAAACCAAAATATAATAGTTCCCCAAGGGCATAATATATGATATGATATGTATAGATGTATATGATTTTTATACCAGCCTATGAGCTAATGTAGTGAGATGTCTATTTTTTTTAGAGAAATATGCACATGATTATATGTATTATTTGATGTTCGTGATACATGATATATATGTTGATATATATATATATATATATATATATATATATATATATATATATATATATTTGATTTTATTGTTCATGGTTCATGGTTTTGGATTTTTATGTTTATGACTATGCTCATGAGATTTGGACTCACTATTTTAGGTATGTGATGATTATGGATGATGTTATGGTTATACAAGATGATGATGATGATGATGATGATGATGTGATACTTTTTTATGCATGGTTATGATTTTTATGGTTATGTTACTATACATGGTGATGATGTTATGATTATGTGATGTTTATAGTTTATAGTTATTTTTTTGATGATATCACATAAAGTAAGTTTAAATAACAAAACTAGAGGTGTGAAAAGAAGTGAAGATCATGAGACATACATCTAAGAGAATACATGAACCAATTATGAGAGGATATAAAAAAGGCATGATGTTTCTTCATTGGTAAGGACTAAATAAAAATGAAGTTTGATTGGTTTAATGAATGTAAGCCCTTCAAATGCTTCACATTAGCATGCATAGGTTGATAAAAATGTATCTTGATGACGTTGTGTTAAGTAATCTCAAAGTCCCTTAATCTATAGATAGTATAAATGGAAGATAGGTGATAGGTGATGTGAAGGGGAGTGTAACCTTCTTGTGGGTTAGTTTGCCCCTTTTGTACGTGGCCTAAGAACCATAATAGATAAGTCCATTTTTTAATGCAGGGTGTAGAATGATCATTGCAGGAAGTCTACTAATGCTATATATGAAAGTTGATTGAAACTTTTTTGGGATAGCTTGTTATTGATTTTTATATAAGGTCTTTTGATTGCTTTATTCTAATAGGTTTGTGAAGCTGATCAATGTAGGAATCTTCAAGTGATTCCTTTGACAACATTTGACTTAGCCATCCTTTAATAAAGTGGTCTAAGTTTGGATTTGTTCATTTTGCTAGCTATCCTTCAAGGGAATAATCTATCTTTTAAAGCAATGTTTAAGTTTTGGGTAGTTGTGTTTCAAGGGATTAGTCTACATGCTATAAATATTTAACCCAAGTGAAATTCAAGTATCCCAAATTATTTTGATTTTAGGCTAGACACAGACAAGTCTATTTAGGTTTAGAGGTAACTTAAAGAAAAAGAGGTTAAAAAAAAGTCAAAAGGGTGGTTTCGAGAGACAATGACCATGTGATTCCATGTGATTAGGGATGAAAATTATCCATGAGAATCGTGTCATGGGTAAATCCATGGTACCCATATTTAGGATTAGCCTATGATTGTGATGGTTAGTCACATGGTTCTATGTTTTAATCAATTATCCTCAAAGGCATAGGATGAGGGTATGAGGAAGGTGAAAATATCATAAATCAAGGGATGAGATCATGTTAGACAATACGTGAGTTTGATCCTTATTTAAAAAAATAAAGGATATAGATGTGAAGCATTGAGGGGCTTAGGTTCTAGTTTGCCTTTGAGGGAGGAAAAATGATAAGATCCTCATTCATACTTATGGGTTATGATGTAGGGTCTAAGTTAATTGAGAGAAAACTTGCCTCACTTTCTTTTCTCCATATTGGTTACATGTTATTTTTCCTTTAGGATGAGGTCTTCTATGTTGAATTCTCATTCTTTCAAGTGCTTGGTATAGGTGCGCTTGATTTTTTCTTGGTAGACATGAAGGTGATTAAACACTATTATTCAGTGATCATCAAGTAGTTCAAGTTGTGATAGATGCTCCTGATGATATTCACTCTTAGAAATGATGTCTTACAAGGATATACAAAGAGAGGTAATCTATATTTTAAGAGGCAAGACTACATCTAATTCAAAGACTAGAGAGAAAAGGGTAGCACATGTAGAGGTTTAAATGATAGTACAATAGGCCCATAAAGTAAAAGGGATTTATAAGTGCCAATCTTGACTAGAAGAATTAACCACTTTGGTTATCATCTTATTGAGGATTTTATTAGAGGCTTTTGCCCATCTATTTGATTGTGGATGATAAGGTAAGGAAAAGTTTAACTTGATGCCAAATGTGTCATAAAGACCTTGGACTTGTTTTTTTCTGAAAGATTTACCATTATCAGTGATGATCTTATGGGGAAAACTAAAATTCTAGATGATATGATGATTGATAAAGTTGACTATCTTATCTATTTTGGTCAAGATCAGAGGAATAGCCTCCACTCATTTGGTGAAATAATCAGTGGTAGTGATGATGTAGTGATACCACTATGAGGAATAAGGATTGATTTCCCTAATGAGATATAATCCCCATTGTGATAAGGGCTAAAATTCCTTGGATACTTGAAGGACATGGGTAAGTGCATGATGTAAATTCATGTGTTGTTAACATTTAACACACTTCTTTACATAATCGTAATAATTTTGGTTGGTAGTTGTCTAATAATAGCCAAGGTGAAGGGTACATTTAGTGATAGCAAGACCACTATAGTGTACCCCATAGATCCTAACCTATGTTTCCTTGATAACATGGGAAGCTTCATACTACATAGACAATGAAGAATGATATCATCAAAACCATGTTTGTAAACGATTACCCATAGTATGGTATAATAAGAGGTACTATGAACAAAGGATCTTTGAAAATTATTAGATAGGTTGGGAGGAATGATTTAGAGGTTGAGGTAGTCAAAGGTGTCATCGTACCAAATGTTTGATGGAGATTTTTCCAGATTACATATGGTAGGGAGGTTAGATTAGATATAAAAGGGGGAGATAAAATGATGAATTATGACAAAGAGCTTATAAATATAAGGTTGAGACATGATTTAGGAAGCCTTGTATCCATGAATTTATTGGTATATTATGAAATAGATTGGATAAAGTAATGATCAAATGATTCTACGAGTACATCTACTAGTTTATAATTTTACAAGACATCATTCTTACATTGGTAGGATTTATTGACCTAGTTAACCATTAGTTGGGAATCTCTAAATACACTAATCATCTTAACTCCCAAGGGTATAGCAGTTTGGAGACCTATCACTAGGGCTTCATACTTAGTCATATTATTGGTACACTCAAAATAAAGTTTGAAATAAAGTGGGAGAGGTTAACCATCGAGGGGAATGAGAATAAATCTAACACCCCTACTTCATTGGAATTTCAAGTCATTGAATAATATGGTCATGTGGTAGGTGATTTCCTCTTAAGAAAGAGTTGTGATGGACTCATCTAGAAACACAAAAGGAAGTGGTTAGTTTTTTTCAAAAGAGCTTTAGCTAACTGATCAGTGATGACTTTCCCTTTAATCAACTTTTATTGGAGGAAATCAAGGTAAAACTCAATTAGTATCATAAGCCACTTAGCCCTACATTGGTTTTGGTATGGTTTAGAGTTCATGTCCTTGAGTGGGTTGGTGTTGGTGATGACAAAGGTTTTGTTATTGAGGAGGTAATGATGAATTTTTGTAGCCATGAAGACTAAGGTGAGGAAAAGCATTTTGGCTTTGGTATACTGAGTCTCATACTCTATAAGTGTTTGAATTATATAGTAGATAGATTAATATTTATTTTATTTGTCATGGTGAGTGAGAATTGTCCCTAAGGAATGGTCAGTGGAAGATATGTAAAGTTAGAAGGGTTGGTCCTCTTTAGAAGGGGTAAGAATGGGTGGAAAAAGAAGGTACTCTTCTATTTAGTCAAAGGCTTGTTGGAAGTCCTTAATCCACTTATAATATGTATATTTATTGAGAAGATGGTGATAATAATGACATCTATTTGATAACTAAGAGATGAAAGAATCGATGGATTAGAACTTCCCCTATAGATTGTGGAGTTGCTTAAGGTGGGTTAGAGGTGGCATGTCAAGGATCAGTTTGACACTGGTAGGGTCTACTTCAATTCCTTAGAGAGATGATAAATCTAATAATATTCCTAGATAAGACCCCAAAAACACACTTTTAAGGGTTTAGTCTGACATGGAAATAGATTAGGCACTCAAAGATAATTTTGAGAAATTTTATATAATCCTTGTGATATTTGGATTTCCCAAGGAGATCATCCACATATTTCTCTATGATTTTGTGGATGATATCATGGAAGATGTAGGTCATTACATGCTGGTAGGTTTCTCTAGTGTTATTCAAACCAAATGGCATGACCTTGTAGCAAAAGGTTTCTCAAGGAGTGATGAAATAAGTCTTATGTTGATCTTCAGGGGTAATCAAGATCTGATTATATCTTGAGAACCATCCATAAGAGATAACATCTCATGGCCAGTTGTAAGATCAACAAGTTGGTCAAAGGATAATCATCCTTTAGACAATTAAGGTTGAGGTCATGAAAGTCAATACAAAGGTGAAGTCCACCTATAGGTTTGGTAATGGGGATGCTATATAAAATCCATTGGAAATAGTCAATGAGTTAAATGAAATTGATAGATAAGATGCATTAAAGCTCTTCTTTGACTAAAATGGTGATATAAGGGTACATCTTATGAAGATTTTACCTAACAAGCTTAGCATTAATACAAATCATGATGTTATGGAGAGTAATGGAAGGTTCAATTCTAGACATATCCTAATAAGAACAAGAAAATTCTATGCTTTGGTCATAAGGGAAAGAAGGGTAATCTTGTTACTTCAAAGAATCTAAGGATTGACCAATCTTCACAATGTGAGGGTTATATTGAGTACCCAGGTTGACATCTATAGTGGATTTATTCAACATAGTTTTATTCTTAGGAGGAAGGGATTTTTGGATAGAAGAATCCCCCACACCAAGATAAGAGAGAATGGAATCATCATCTTGATGATGGATAGTGTTGATGGTAGGATAATCATTTTCTACCATTTTAGGATGAATCAAAGGAAAGGTTTTAGTTTGACCACTTTTATTGATAGGTTAGGGGGCCCAAACTAATAGTATTGATTAAAAAAATTTAAGAGGGATGATTTTGAAACCCTTATACTTTGAAGGATATGGGGTTTGTGAGAATGGGATGTCTTCCTCAATGATGGAAATGGTTTTAGGTGAATCAGTGGGTTATTCTAGTGGTAAAAACCCAAGGCCAAATAACTCACAAGGTTTTTGGGTTTTGATCAAATGTAACTCATGGGATCTATGTCCATAATAGCCAAGGCAGAATCCCTTCTAAGCACACCTTTCAATGTATAATTTGGAAAATTTTAGTTTGCTCAAATAGGAGAACTTAGAAGTAAATGGTTTGATAGTAGAGGTGAAGGAGGAAGCAATAATCAAATGATCAAGTCTCCCATAGATGAAATTAGTTTGGTGATTAAGAAGTCCAAAAGGAATTATGGTTCCAATATTGTGATCATAGTGAAGATCATGGTCAAGGCTCCCATACTCTTGAGGAGTAGGGAAAGCATCCAAGGCCAAAATATAATACTCTCCTAGTGAGAGACATTAAAACATACATTCCAAGGGGTCCTCTATGAGGATATAAGAACAAGGGATGAATGAGCTATTTGAAGCTTCATCAATGGTAGGGGTAGAGTTATTATTGGTTGGTGGTGAGTTGGTTTAATGAGGAATAGGAACATCATTAGTTTAATATGTCATGTTTTAAGAGGAAAAAGGACTAGGGTCCACTTGTATGGTGATGACTTGAACCTCATGTTTAAACTTGACACATTGATGTAAGGTGGATTAGACACAATTCATGGCTTAGATCCAAGGGTGTCCAAGTAAGACATTGTAATGGAAATCTCCTTCTATGATGTAGAAGAGCTCTATAATTGTGTAAGGTCCCAAGTGGATGTGGAGGATGATTTCTCCCAAGGTGCTGGCCATAATATAATTAAAGGAATAGAGGAATATTGAGGTTTCTTACAAGATATTCTTTGGTAATTGGAGTTGGTCATAAGCATGGGGGAGATAATATTTATACTAGTTCCCAAACCAATCATCACCCTTTTTATGTGGGTTTGACTAATGTGTGTATCAATGAAAAAAGGAGGATCGGGGTCTTCAAGATAAACATAAGGTATTTCCAAATCCTTAAATGTGACAAGGGTGGAGAGATGATGATCTCAGATAAACGCTGCAAGAGGTTGAGGATCTTTGGGTTGGACCTCTATAGATTACAACACCTCTATTATTGCTTGGTGTTGATGGGTAGAGGTGTTGATCAGTTTGTATAGGCTCATCTTCAACCATGTCTAGTGAATTTTTTTTAGAACTACTCACTAGATAGATTCAAAAGGGGTAGAGGGAAAACAACCTAGAATGGATATTTTAGGTTTTGTCAAAGGTGAAGGTGAAGGTTCTTGAGTTTCATTAGAAGGTTAAGGGGTGGAAGGATATGTCCATGGGTTGGATAATTTGGCCTTTCTATTATCTTTTTATTGGTATTGAGATTTGACGACCATATGGATAGTGTGGATAAGAGGGAATGTTAGGCTAAAAGGTTGCTTCAGTTCCTCTTCAGCCTTAGATGAGAGTGGGGGAGTGGATAAGAATTGGGTAGGTTCATTTAGTGATTGGGTTGGTAATGGTCTTAAGAGAGGTTCATCTGATAATAGATCATCCTCATCCCATAAGTTATGGATAAGTACTTAGAGAGATTTGTAGTTCTCCATGTTGTGTCAAGGTGTCCTATGGTATGAGTATATTAAACTATCATTGAACCAAGATGGTTTGGTACTTGAAGGGCCAAAGGGTCTAATAGGTGCTAGGTTTAAGTAATAAGTTTGAAACATTCTTTGTAAAATGGTCAAATAATATTTGATCAAAGGTGTTAATGGTGATGGGCTTTTGGTTTTTGAGGTGAGATCCTTCTCAAAAGTAGGTTTTAATATGGGGGTTGTTGATGGTAGAATGGTTATGGTAGGTGGGTTTGGTTGGGGTTTTTTTATATTAATTAGTTTAGAATTTTAAGTTTTAAAGTTGCAATATTTGGAGGTGGATGATTGGGATGATGAAGGTTTTGTGATAGTTGGGTAGGTGGAGGTAGATACTTTGTCTAACAATTATGGGGAGTTTGATGTTTTAGAGGGGATAGTTAAAGGCAAAATAAGAAGAATAATTTTATTTTGGGTAGTTTTTTGAGGGTTGACCTTCTTGATATAAGGATGAGCTCCTAAGATGTAAGAAGGATGGGGTCTCAAGATGGAAGGTAAGAGAGAAGGGGGTGCTATGGTTCTAGTTCTAGGTGGGAGTTTAGGTGGTTCCACCTTCTTGGTTGTTTTGGTTAATGTTTTCTTTGGTGGAATAGATGGGTTTAATTCTAACTTAAAAGATGGGTGGGTAATGCTATCATTAGGAAGTATCCCTAGGTTATTGATAGGTTTGATTAGAGAGGTGTAAGGTGATTTGATCATTTTGGATGGAGATGGTTTGGGTGGTTCTTCTATGATTTTGGAGGGAGAGGTGTTTTATGAAGGGATTAAGGTGATGATAGGTTTGATGGTGGATGAAAGTGAGGTTCAATTTTCATGCTTATTTTGATAGGGGAGCCCAATATGGTGCCAAAAGGTGGCTTCATCCAAATTAGGTTAAGAGGAGAATTCTAGGCTTTAGACTAGTCTAAAAAAGGGTTTGTAAATTGGTCTGGTTCCTTTGGCATCAAATTCAAAGATTAGGCAGATAGGTTAAGGTGAGGGAATGGTTTCTTTATCCTTGTACTTGATGAAAACTTATAAGATTTGGGAAGATGTATCCTCCATGGAGGGAACAGGTAAATTAATCTCATATTATGGAATGATTTCCAAAGAGAGAGTGGGTGATTCCCTAATGGGGAAGGAGGGTGTGATCACACTGGTTGTCTCCTTTATCATTTATATAAAAGAAGAGGTGAGTAAGTCTATTATCTCATCTAGTGAAGAAGAGTTGGTTGCTTCTTTTGTTTGGGTATCCAAAGGAATGGAGGGTGATTCCACTACTTCAAAAATAGAGTGGAAGAAGTAGTTGAGGCCATGGTTTCCTCAATGATAGGTTCACTGATAATTAAATTGATCATATGGACCTCATGAGCATGTGATGATTTTGGTTTATTGTCATCATGATTTTTAGAAGGGGCATGGCTGGGAAAAATTTGTTGAAAATGTTTTGTGACTAATTTGAGGTGCGTTGGGATTATCCAATACAAGTTCTCTTTTATCAATCATGTTTTGGACAATGGTTTTGAGGGTGTTACACCTACTAATGTTATGTCAATGAAATGGTGGAAATAACATAGATCATTCTCATTACACCAACTAGGCACAGGATGAGAAACATCAAATTATAGAAGAGGTTTGATAGAGGGAAGATTTATGATGTTGGCTTTGAGCAACTAGTCCAAAACTAAAATATATGACTCCCCTAATGGATTTTATTATTTTTGGGTAGCACAATTTTGATTTCAAGTTTGATTATTGGAGTATTTAGAGGAGTTGGTTTGGTTAGGTTGGTTGATAACCAGAGGTGGGGTGGTTTTTTAGGATAACTATGCTTATAGTTGCCTTTGGTTTTATATTAGAGTAGTTAGATTGGTTGGTGGTTTTGGATGGGTAAGGGTTATTGGATTTGAATCTAGAGTTTTTGTTTCTTAGTTTCAACTTCCCCTCATTGGTGGCTCTGATTTCTAGTTTGCATGACATGGTGAAAGCGTCAAAAAAGTTTCTCAAGGATTAAACTTATAGAGTGGGGGCAATATGTTTGGAAAAATTCTGAGAGAAAAGTTCAATCAACTTGAGTTGAGTTGGGGCAAGGAGAAAGAGAGTTTGTTGATAAGACCTCTCCATCGAGCTAAAAAATTAGTAATTGATTTGTTATCAAATTACCTAATGGAGTAGAGGTTAGTGGTGGAGAGCTTCTTAGATATATTGATCAAAAGGTGGTCTAAAAAGGTTTGGGAAAGTTGGGAAAAGGAAAATATGGATTGGTTGGTTAGAGAACTATACCAATCTAATTATAGTTAAGATAAAGAGATAGGAAAGGTGTGAAGGAGAAGAGCATCATCATAGGCAATCAAGTAACAAGAAAACCAAAATGCTCTTAAGTGTTATTGGGGGTCCTTGCTTTGGAACTTATAAAATCTAGGTAATTCCCATTGAGTAGGGTAAGGATGGATAGGGATAGATGGGTGATAAGATTAATTATTGATTTGGTCATAGGACAAGAGGTTTTGATCTCTAGAGATAAATGACTCTAGGTTGGTTATTTTGTTCATAAATATTTTGAAGAAATATGTTTGGGGTTGGGGAGCTACATAATTATATGGTAAGTTTTGTTGGGGTTGGGTAGATTTAATATATGGATAAACAATAGAGGGTTGAGAAGATGCCACATGTTTGTATGTGGTTATTGAGGGTTGGATGATGCCACATATGAGTTAGTGGGAACAAGTAGTTAGGTAGATGATGGAGCTATGTATCCTTGTGGGTTAGGAATATAGCATGGGTAGGGTGTCATAGGTATTTGTTGAGGGGTTAATGTCAACTGGTTGGGAGGTATGATCAAATTTTTATATTATGGGATTGATATGGATTGGGTTGGAGGTATGGATGGGTTAGTTAGTTTGGGTGAGTGGTAACTTTGGTACTTATAGGTGGAAGGGTGGAAGGTATAGAAAGGAATACATTTTAAAGTGGGGTGGATATTGGTAGGTTGATAGTGATAAGGAGGAGTTGAAATATGGGTAGAATATATCCCCCTCGTGGATGGAGTTAGGGTAATGAAAGGTAAAGTTACCCCTATGTTAGAGGAATTATTGGTTGTTGTAGGGGTTGTTTAGTTATTGGTTGGGTGGATTATTAATAGAATAAGAGGATTAAATGTTCATAGGTTGGGTAAAGGTAGTGACAAACATAATATGCGAGGCATCCCATAAGGTGGATCACTAAGAAGAACTGTAGTAGTGATGTGGTGAGATAAGGTGTTGAGGTAATGTTGGAGGACCATAGGGTTATTGTCAAGGAAAGTGGTAAAATACACATCACCTTGGTAAACTATCTGAGGCATGTTGGGGGAGAGGTATAAGGATGGGAAGAACCCTCAACATATGAGGTATACTCCATTTCAATGAAGAAGGGGAATGTGGAAATTAGTTGGTTTGATTTATCAATTATTGTCTAGTAAAAACCATATGCAAAACAAAGAGAAATTAAATAAATATAACAACTCAAACACAAATAAAACAAAATCAATATATCTGAAGGCAATAAAAGCATACACTAGATTGCCTTTAAAATCTTAGGATATATTTTATTTCACTTTTAGCTTATGCCTTAGTTAGAAAGTGTGAAGAAGAACTTGGTTTGTAGAATAGGTACTATAAAATAAATGATGGTGGGTTTTAGGTGTTCAAGGATTTCAAAAGGATATGTATTGTAAATTAGTACATGGATTGGTATTAGGGCCTACCCCCTCACTTCATACACTAAAACAATGAGGGTGTTTGGTGCTTGCCAATATATACCACTTTTCATAGTTTAGACTCAACCAGAGAGATGAGTTCCAATTCTCTTCTTGGTAATGACCTCTACGTAAGATAGCTAAAGGGTGAAGGTGATCCACTAGGAAATAAAACCCCAATCAGGCCTTATTTTAATTATTTTGATGTTTAATTAATTTAAGTGGTTTTGTATAGTGTGTGATAAATAATTAAATCTATGATATATTAGTTTGCTTTTAATTTAAGAAAATGAGCTAAATATGCAAGCAATCAATGTCTACAAGGTTTATTTTATATCAACAATAAATTTTGATTTCTTTATATGAGCATAGAATAAGGAAGAAAAGGGCACCTAGATGCTACTAGTTCCTACCAAGCATGATAGAATTTTTCTCTCAATTTCAACTTATTTCCTATTTAAAGAAGCAAGAAACTAGTAATAAAGGTATCGTAAGAGAACCTAATTGTTTGTGCGTGCATGATCCAGATGATTATGAAAAGATCCTCTTTGTCTTGGGAAGAATGACTTGGAGATAAGAAATAACTCATGTAAAGGTGTTATTATATGGGTAGCAAGGTGGATTTCCTAGTGTGAGCTAGATCAAAGAAGCATGGGCTTACTAAGAGGTTATTAATCCACACTCTTAAAATAGTTAGGTTGGAAGAAATGAAGATAAAGTACTTGCATCAAATGAAATAAAAGATTAAAAGGAAATGAAAGGATAAATAAATCTTTGATAAAGGAAATAGACTAATTATATAAAATAGCAGTAGGTTAATAATAATGCTAAATAACTCATGTTAGGTTCAAATAATAGGTAAGGTCTTTGTGAACAAGAAGAGGGTCAAAAAGTGGAATTTGGTTGCGGGTAGGTAGGTAAAAATAACTTGATGTTATTTCTTACCATAGTGACCATTAGTGTTCAAGGTAACCATCGAAAGTTATGTTGACCATCGATATTTAGGTGACAATCAACATTTAAAGGTAACCATTAGTGGTTAAGGTGACCATCAATAGTTCTTGTGGGTTATAAAAATGTTCAGAAAAGAGTCTAATTCAAATTGTAGAAATGGGTTAGTAAGTGTTCTAAAAATTTGGTTAAATTCAACGTTTCAAAAGATGTGATACAAATAGGTCTTGATTATAAACCAAATAAGTAAATCTTGAAAATTATAAATATACTTGGTTGGTTGCTTGATGGTTGGTAGTTGATCTTGAAGTAATTTTGGTAGAGTAATGTTACTTTTCCTAAAGAATGATTTTAGTATAGGTTCAGGTCTCTATCATCTATGTTGGGTTGATAGAAGGAAGACTTGTAAAGAATTTTGATAGCTCTTAATAACTATTAGTTGACTAATGGATGAATTCTTAGATTGTTAAAAACCTAGATGAGTGGTTTGCTTTTCACCTCCTACTCCCCTCCTTTTATAGGCAAAGAGAGATGGAGGTAGAAGGTTCCATAAGAGGTTTGGTTGGTTACTATGATGCATTATCTTGTTCTACATATTATATTATGATGTGTTAATTTGCACATGGCTTGATTTATCTTTATTTAGGTGGGGAAGGGACCTAACCATCGATGGTCAAGGTGACCATTGATGAACACTTTGACCATTGACGATCGATTGAGTGTCAAAGGTTAAGTGGGATAAAAGGGTGGGTTTGGTTAGTTGGTTGAATTGACCATGGTTAGGCTTGATTGTGTCAAAGGGTCAAATTGGTCCCAATGGGGTCCTAATTAGTTTATGGTTGTTTCAACATTTGGAACTATAGTGTAAAAAATTATAGTGTCTAAATTTTTCCCCTTTTTGTTATGTAGTTTGTATCAAGGAGATATAAAAAAGTGGATTGAGGGTTAGAGGGTTGATTTACCTAAGCTTGGGAGGAGGTTTTCCCCCTCAAACTAGGATTTTATGAGGTAAAACTAAATTAGGTGTAGGTTTGATAAGTGGTTTATGATGAGTCATGAGGTTTGTGATTAAAATGTTGGACATTTGAAGCACAAACATGCACACAAAATCATAGCCAAGATCATACATAGATTAAGTTTCCATGGTTGTTATAAAAAAGGTTGGTTTTAGAAGGACTGGTGGTAAGGTAAGCAATCCATAACATTAGGCATAGATGATTATCTTATTCCAATCAAGTTTCATAGACAGGGTCACTATTTGTTAGGTATCTAAGGTAGGAAGTACTCTCATGAAAAACACAAATGGTCTAGTGTGTAAAAGGTGGTGAAAATTCAAATGTTCAACATGGCAAGGTTAGTTAGTGTGGTCAAAAGGACTAAGGTAAGGTCATGACAAAATGTGCTATAGTTTGGGCTAAAATGGCCAATGTCAACATGGACATGGTTAAATGGTTGGTTAGTTAGAGAGGGTGTTCTTCAATGGTTCATGGTTGATTTATAGAGAATAGCTTCTCTCTGAAGGTTGGTTTTGGTTTGGTAGAGAAGGGTAATCTCTAAAAAGGTGGTACTAAGGTGTTTTTACTAAAAACATTTGAAAAGTTGGTTTCTTAACCATCAATGGTTAGGGGTCCCAAAATCAACCATTAGTGGTCATCCTTACCGTTGATGGTCAAAGGGAAACCATAAAACCATTGATGATAAAAAGTGAAAAAGATGAGTTTATTTTCACTTTTGGCTTTTGAATCTCTTGACTCTTGTGCCCTTGGCAACTTTGGCATTTTATGTGAGAGTGTTGATGAAGTTGGGTCTATTGTTGATTTGTTGATTGGGGTTGTGTTGAGATAACATGGGACTGAGGATGTAGGGTAGATGAGGACATGGCTAAATGGCTAGAGCTAGGATTTTTCTTTGACAATGGTTGAGGAATGAGGTAGGAGCCACATTAAATTATTAGATAAGTTGATTTTAGTTATTTTTAGCTGAATTTTGTTTAAATTTTGATTGTTTTGTGGTTGGTTTAGGAGGGTTTTGGGGTTTTAACCTAGTTTTGTGATTTTTAAAATTTAGTAGGCAAAAATCAAAATTATGGGGTGTAGAAAGGTTGGGTGTAGTATAGAGGTTAAAATTAGGGTAATTATGTGTTAGATATGGGTAGTTGAGTGGTTTTTAGCTGTAGTATGATTAGGGTTTTTCCACTAGTGGTCACACATAGTGACCATTAGTGGTCATACTTGATAGTTAGTGGTCATAGTCGACTGTCGATGGTTGAAGATCAAAGGCCTAATGACCAGCTTACCATTGGTGATCATAGTGACTATCGGTGGTTGACTAAAGGGTCAAGGGGGTGTTGATAAAAGTTTGAAGGTAATAAGCTAAGGGTTATAAGGTATTGATTAAAGATGAAGGGTAGTGTTTTTGATAAAAGATGAAGGTTATAATTGAGTTGAAAATGTTTTAGAATTATAATGGTAAGTGTTGCTTGGTTTTAGGGTAGTTTTGGTTGTAATTTAAGGTAAATTGACTTAGGATAGGCTAGAATAAAAAATATAGATGTTGTTTGTATAGGTGTAACTAAGTAGGTGAAAATGGTGTGAAAGGGTATTGTCGAAGGGTAAAGTAGTTTATAGAAAAACTAAGTGTGTTTTCTAATGAGCTTTTCAAGAATGAGATCAGATCTAGATGCAAGATCAAGTGTCTTAGATCTTTATAGAGATCTATCAAGGGATGATGAATGATGATCACTAGGTAATATCCATATGGTATGGTACTTAGTCATCATTAAGGAGTTTTGTTATTATGAGGTCATATTTCTAACATATTGTCCACAAGAGTCATGATGAGGTGAGTATAGATCCATCTTGGTAGGTGGTACAGGTGTAATGACTTTGAGTTAGTGGGGTGTTTTAGTTGGTGAATAAGAAGGCACCTCAAGGGGTTAGGCACTAGATGGTAGTGGTTTCCTAGGGGTATAAGATATGATATGATGTGTATATATGTATATGATTTTGATACTATCCTATGAGCTAATGCTGTGAGATGTATATTTCTTGAGAGAAAGAGATGCACATTATTATATGTACTATTTGATGTTGATGAGACATGATGTATATGATGATATATATATTTGATTTTATGGTTCATGGTTCATGGTTCATGTTTTTGGATGTTTATGTTTATGATTATGCTCATGAGATGTGGAATCACTATCTTAGGTATGTGATGATTATGGATGATGATTATGGTTGATACTATGGTTATACATGATGATAATGATGTGATGCTTTGTTTTATGCATGGTTATGATGTTTTTGATTATGGATGTTTATGGTATTGTTATGGTTATTGTTCAATACATGGCGATGATGTTATGATGGTGTGATGTTTATAGTTTATAGTTAATTTGTTGATGATAGCACATAAAGAAAGTTTAAATAATAAAACTAGATGTGTGAAAAGAATTGAATATCATGAGATATATGTCGAAGTGAATACATGAACCAATTATGAGAGGATACAAAAAAGGCATGATGATTCTTTGTTTGTAAGGACTAAATAAAACAAAAGTTAGATTAGCTTAATGAGCATAAACCCTTCAAATTACATTCATTAGCATGCATTGGTTGATAAAAATGTGTCTTGATCACATTATGTCATGTAAGCTCAAAGCTCATTTATTTGTAGATGGTATAAAGGGAAGATAGGTGATAGGTGATGTGAAGGTGAGAGTAACCTTCATGTGGGTTGGTTTTCCCCTTCTGTAGGTGACCTAAGAACCATAATATATAAGTATATGTTTTAATGCAAGGTGTAGATCGACCAATGTGAAAAGTCTACTAATGCTATATATGAAAGTTGATTACAACTTTCTTGTGATAGCTTGTTTTTTATTTTGATATAGGATCTTTTGATTGCTTTGTTTTGATAGGTTTTTGAAGTTAATCGATGTGAGAAGCTTCAAGTGATTACTTTGACAACATTTAACTTAGCCATCATTCAAGGGAGTTGTCTAAGTTTGGATTTGTTCATTTAGGTAACTTTTATTCAAGGGAATAGTCTATATTTTTAAGACATTTTTGAATTTTGGGTAGTTGTCCTTCATGGGAATACTTTGAATGCTATAGATATTTGACCTAAGTGAAATTTAGGTATCCCAAATTTTTTTGATGATAGGTTAAATATAGGCAAGTCTATTTAGGATTAGAGGTTTACCTTTATGAGGGAAAAACTTAGAGCACAAGAGGTTAATGATACATGGAAGGGGTGGTTTTGAGAGACAATGACCATGGGATTTCATTTTATTAGGGATAAAAACTATCCATGATAACCATGACATGGGTATATCTATGGTACCCATATTTAGGATTAGCCTATAACTATGATGGTTAATCACATGGTTCTATGTTGTAATTAATTATCCTCAAATAGATAGGATGAGGGTATGAGGAAGGTGAAAATATCATAAATCAAGGGATGAACTTAAGTTAGAAAAAAGGTGAGTTTGATCCTTGTTTAACAAAATAAAGGATACAAATTCAAAGAATTAAGGGTCTCAAGTTCTGGTTTGCCTTTGAGGGATGATAAATGATAAGTTATTGATCCATACTTATGGGTTATGATGTAGGGTACAAGCCAACTGAATGCAAGCATACCTCACTTGCTTTTCTCCATATTGGCTACATGTTGGTTTTCCTTTAAGATGAGGTCTTTGATGTTGAATTTTAATTCTCTCAAGTACTTTTTATAGGTGTGCTTGATTTGTTCTTAGTAGACATGAAGGTGGTTAAGTATTGTCAAGTGGTGCTCATCATGGAGTTCAAGTCATGATAGATGCTCTTGAAAATGATGTCTTGCAAGGATATGTGAAGAGAGGGAATTTGGATTTGAAGAGGAAATACTACCTCTACATTGAAGACTAGAGAGAAAGGGGTAGCACTTGTAGAGGTTTGAATTCTAGTGTGATAGTCCCACAAAGTGAAAGGTATGTACAAGTGCCAATCTTGACCAAAAACATTGACCACTTTGGTTACATATTATTGAGGGTTTTATTAAATGTTTCTACCTATCTATTTGCTTGTGGAAGATAAGGAGAGGAAAATCTTAAATTTATGCCAAATGCATCATAAAGACCATATACTTGTTTTTTTTTAAATATTTTCCATTATCAGGGATGATGTTATGGGGAACACCAAAATGACATATGATATGATGATTGATGAAGTTAACTATATTGTCATATTTGGTCAAGATGAGAGGAACAACCTCCACCAATTTGGTAGAATACTTAGTGGTTGTGATGATGGAGTGGTGTCCCTATGAAAAATGAGAATTAATTTCCCTAATGTGATATAATCCCCATTATGAGAAGGGCCAAAATATATTTGATACTTGAAGGCCATGGACTAGTACATGATGTAAATTAGTATGTTGTTGACATTTAACACACTTCTTTACATAATCACAATAGTCTTAGTTGAGGGTGGGCCAATAGTATCCAAGGCAAAGGATACATTTAGTGACAACAAGAGCACTAAAGTGTCCCCCATAAATCCCATCATGCATTTCTTTGATATCATGGGAAACTTCATGGCTGTGTAAACAATGGAGAAGGATGTCATTGAAACCATATTTTTAAAGGATTCTCACAACATGGTATAATGAGAGGTACTCTAAATAAAGGCTCTTTGAGAATTCCTAGATATGTTGGGAAGAATTATGTTGAGGTTGAGGTAGTCAAAGG
Organism: Torreya grandis; assembly: GCA_037957365.1. Taxonomy (NCBI): domain Eukaryota; kingdom Viridiplantae; phylum Streptophyta; class Pinopsida; order Cupressales; family Taxaceae; genus Torreya; species Torreya grandis. The sequence continues at coordinate 197,176 of JARHVA010001578.1, forward strand.
TTTGATCATACCAATTATTTTAGGAAGATTCCTCTACATTACATATGGTAGCGAGGTTGAATTGGATATAAGAGGGGGTGATAAAATGATGATTGATGATAAATATCTTGGAATTGGAAAGTTGAGATGGGATCTGAGAAGTAAGGGAAGCCATTGTATCTACAAATTTATTGTTAGATCATAGAATAGATTGGATAAGGTAATGATAAAATGATGGTAAGAGTACATCTATTAGTTTTTTTTAAATTTTGAAAGAAATCATTCTTACATTTATAGGATCCATTAACCTAGTTAACCACAAGTTGGGAATTACCAAAGACATTGATTTTCTTAAATTCCAAGGCTATAATGGTTTGGATACCTATTACTAGGGCTTCATACTTTGATAAATTGTTGGTACACTCAAAATCATGTTTGAAATAAAGAGGGAAAGGTTCACCATTGAGGGGAATGAGAATAACTCTAATACCCCAAACTTGTTGGCATTTTTAGTTGTCAAAGAACATGGTCATGTGGTAGGTGATGTCGTCTTGATAAATAATCATGATGAACTCATCTATAAACATAAGAGGAAGTGATTGGTTTTCTGGTAAAGGAGCATTGGTCAATTGATCAGTGCTAACTTGTCCTTTAATTGACTTTTTCTAGAGGAAATCAAGGTCAAACTAACTAGGAACATGAGCCACTTAGCCATACATTGGTTTTGGTATGGTTTAGAGTGCATGTATTTGAGTGGGTTAGTTTTTGTGATGAGTAAGGTTTTATGATTGAGAAGGTATTGATGAATTTTTGTAGCCATGAATACTAAGGTGAGGCAAAGCTTCTTGATATGGGTGTACTAAGTCTCATACTCTATAAGTGTTTGACTTATATAGTAGACAATTTGTTCTTTATTTTGTTCATCATGGTGAATGAGCATTGCCCTTAAAGAATGGTCAGTGGTGGATATATAAAGGTATAATCATTAGTCCTCTTTAGGAGGGGTAAGAATGGGTGGAGAAAGAAGGTACTCTTTGAGTGAATAAAAGGCTTGTTGGCAGTCCTTAGTCAACTTAAAAGATGTATCTTTATTGAGAAGATGGTGAAAAGGTTGAAATCTATTTAATAACTGAGAGATGAAGTGACAAATGGATTGAAGCTTCCCCTATAGGCTATAGAGTTGATTAAGGTGGGGTAGAGGTGGCATGTTAAGGATTTCTCTTATTTTCAAAGGGTCTACTTTTATTCATTAGAGAGAGATGATAAAGCTAAGAAGATTCCTGGATAAGACCCCAAAAACATACTTCTAGGGGTTAAGTCAAACATGGAAATGGATTAGGTGATCAAAGATAATTTTGAAAACTTCTAGATGATCATTATGATATTTGGATTTACTAAAGAGATCATCTACATAGTCCTCTATGATTTTGTGGATAAGATCATGAAATATTTAGGTCATCACATGTTGTTAGGTTAATATAGTGTTCATTAGACCAAATGGAATTACACTATAGTAAAAGTTTCTCCAAGGGGTGATGAAATATGTCTTATACTAATCCTTAGTGGAAATCAAGATCTAAGTATATCTTGATAAGGCATCCATGAGAGTTAACATTTCACGGCTGGCTCTAAGATCAACAAGTTGGTTGATGCGAGGTAAAGGGAAGTCATCTTTTAGACAAGCAAGGTTGAGGTCATGAAAGTCAATATAGAGGGAAACCCACTAGGGGTAGTCAATATATTGAATGAAATTTATAGATAAGAGGCATTAACGTTCTTATTTTAATATAAGAATGATACAAGGGTGCATCTTGTGAAGCTTTTGCCTAGTATCATCAGCAATGAGATGGATGAAGATGTTGTGGAGAGCAATGAAAGGATTAATTCTAGGCATATCCTAATAGGACCAAGCAAATTCTATGCTTCAATAATGATGGAAGTAAGGTTAAGCATGTTGCTTCAAAGAATCTAAGGATTGACCAATCTTCACAATGTGAGGGTTATCTTGAGTACCCAAGTTGACATTGATAGTGGATTCATTTGACATGGTTTGGTTCTCAAGAGGAAGGGATTTTTGGATAGAATAATCTACCACACCAATATAGGTGAGAATGGAATTATCATCTTGACATTGGATGGTTTTGATGGTGAGAAAATCATTTTTGATCATTTTAGGATGAATCAGAGGAAAGGTTCTAGTTTGAATGCTCCTTTGATAGGTTAGGGGGGCCAAACTAATGGTATTGACTAGAAAAAAAGGTAGGGGGGATGATTTTTAAATCTCAAACTTTAAAGGATATTGGTTTTATGAGGATGGGATGTCTTCCTTAATGATTATGATGGGTTCGGGTGAATCGATGGGTTATTCTAGTGCTATGAACCTAATGTCAAATAGCTCATAAGGTTTTTGGGTTTTGATCAAAGGTAAATCATGGGGTCCATATTCATAATGTCCAAGGTTGAATCCATTCTAATCACACCTATGAAGGTTTAATTTTGAAAATTATAGTTTGTACAAATAGGAGAAATTAGAAGTAAATGGTAAGATATAAGAGGTGGTGGCAGAAGAAAGAAGTGAATGATCAAGTACCCCATAAATGAAATTAGTTTAGTGGTTGAGAAGTCTCAAAGGAATGATGGTTTTGATATTGGGATCATATTATGGATCATGGTCAAGGTTAATATACTCTTGAGGAGTAGGTAAATCATCCAAGGACAAAATAAGATACTCTCATAGTCAGAGATGTTAGAGTGTAGGTTCTAGGGGGTCCTCTATGGTGGCCTAAGAAGAAGGGATGGATGAGCTAGTTGAAGATTAATCAATGGTAGGGGTGTATTTCTTATTGGTTGGTGGTGAGGTGGATGAATGAGGAAGAATAGTGTCATTGGGTCTATATGTCATTTTGTAAGAGGTGAAAGGACTAAGGTCTACTTGTATGGTGATGACTTGACCCTTATGTTCAAACTTAACACATAGATGCAAGGTGTATGGGAAACAACTCATAGCTCAAATACAAGGGCATCCAAGTAAGATGTTTTATTGGAATTTAACTTATATGATGTGGAGGATAACAATTCCTAAGGTGGTGGCTATAGTATCATTAAAAGAATAGAGGACCACTAAGATTTTTGACATGATATTCTTTGGTAATTTGAGTTGGTAATAAGTATGGGAGGAGATAATATTTATATTATCTCCAACATTAATCATGACCCTTTTTATGTAGGATTGATTGATGCATGTAGTGATGAAGAGAGGAGGATCAGGTTGTTTAGGATTAGTAAAAGGTATTTACAAATCCTTAAATGTGAAAAAGGTAGAAAGATGAAGAAATCTAAAAATGGATACAAGAGGTTAATGGTCTGTAGGTTGGACCTCTATAGATTTTAGGGCCTCTATTAGTGCTTAGAAATGATGGGGTTAGATGTTTATTAGTTTGTATAGGTTCATATTCAGTAGTGCATGGTGAAGTTGTTTGAGAACTACTTGTTTGATAGATTTGGAAGGGGTGGAGGGAGAAGCACCTAGAATGGATATTTTAAGTTTTGGTAAAGGTGAAGGTGAAGGTGCTTGAGTTCATTTGGAAGGTTTATAGGTGGAATGATATGTATATAGAATGGATACTTTGGCCTTTCCCTTATCCTTTTATTAGGCCCAAGATTAGGTGACCATATACATAGTGTGGATGAGGGAAATTGTTGGGTTAAAAGGTTGCTTCAGTTCCTCCTCACCCTTAGATGAGAGTGGGGTAGTGGATAGGTGTTGGATAGGTAATTTTGGTGTTTGGATTGGTAATTAGATTAAGATAGGCTAATCTAAAAATAGATCATCCTCATCCCATAAGTTATGGATAAGTACTTAGAGAGCTTCATAGTTCTTTGAGTCATGTGTAGCTGTCTTATGGTATGAGCATATTAAACTGTCATTAAACCAATATGGTTTGGGGCTATAAGGGTCAAAGGTTCTGATAAGCGATAGGTTTAAGGAATAAGTTTGTAAATTTTTTTGTAAAATTATCGAATAATATTTGAGAAGAGGTGTTAAGGGTGACGGGCTTTCAGTTTATAGGGTGGGAGCCTTCTTAGAACTAGGCTTTACTATGAGGGTTATGGTTGGTATAATCATTTTTTTGGGTGGGTTTGGTTGGGGTTGTTGGGTTTTGAATTTTAAGGTTTAAAGGTGAAATATTTGGATGAGGATGATTAGGATGATGAAGGTTTGGAGATAGGTGGGTTGGTAGAGGTAGATAGTTTATCTAAAAATGATGGGGAGTTTAATGTATTAGAGGGTGTACGTAAATGTAAAAAAAGAGTAGTAAGTTTAATTTGGGTATTTTTAGAGGGATGGCCTTCTTGATATAAATATGAGCTCCTAGGATGGAAGAATTATGGGGTCTCAAGATGGAAAGTAAGAGAGAAGGGGGTGGTATGGTTCAAGTTCTAGGTGGGCATTTAGGTGGTTCCACCTTCTTGGTTGGTTTAGTTAAGGTTTTATTTAGTGGAATAGATGGGGTTAAGTCCAACTTCAAATATGGGTGGGTAAGGTTAGGAGTAGGATGTATCCCTATGTTATTGATAGGTTTGATTAGAGAGATGTAAGGTGATTTGATAGTTTTGGATGGAGATGGTTTGGATGGATCTTCCATGGTTTTAGAGGGAGAGGTGTTTGATGAAAGGATTGAGGTAATGATAGGTTTTATGGTGGTTGAAAGTGAGTTTAAGGGTTCAAGCCTATTTTGAGGTGATGGAATGGTTTCTTCATTCTTGTCCTTGATAAAAAGGTTCCAAGATTTGGGAAGATGTTTCCTCCATGGAAGGAGTACGTAAAGTAATCTCTCCTTATGAAATGGTTTCTAAAGAGAAAGTAGGTTATTCCATAATGGGGAAAGAAGGTGTGATGGAAATGGTTGTCTCTTTTAGCATTTATATAAAAGGAGATGTGGGTATCTATTACCTCATCTAGTGAAGAAGAGGAGGTAGTTTCTTCCTTTGTTTGGGTATCTGAAGGAATGGAGGGTGATTCCACTACTTCAATAAGTAGAGTGGAGGAAGAGGTATTCAAAGCAATGGTTTCCTCAATTATAGGTTAACTAATAATTACATTGACCATATGGACCTCATGAGCATGAGATGATTCTAGTTTGATGTCATCATGATTGGTAGAAGGGGCATGGTTGGAAAAAGGTTGTTGAAATATGTCAAGTGATTGATTCAGAGGTGCAATAGGATTGTCCAATGCACATTCTCATTTATCAATAAAGTTTTTGATAATGGTTTTAAAGGTGTTACACCTACGAATGTCATGTCTAATGACATAATGGAAATCACATAGATCTTTCTCATTGTACCAATTGGGCATAGTATAAGAAGAATCAAATTGTAGAGGAGGTTTGATAGGGGGAAGCAATATGATGTTTAATTTGAGTAACTTGTCTAAAACTAAATAATATGACTCCTCTAGTAGAGTGTATTGTTTTGTGGTATCTTGATTTTGGGTTTGTTAATTAGAGGAGTTAGAAGAGTTGGTTTTGTTGGGTTGGTTGATAACCAGAGGTGGGGTGGTTTTTAGGATAACCATTTTTATAACTACCCTTTATTTAGTGTTAGGGTAGTTAGATTGGTTGGTATATTTTGATGGGGAAGGGTCATTGGATTTGAATCTAGATTTTTTATTTCTTAGTTTCAACTTCCTATTATTGATAGTTTTAATTTCTAGTTTGCGTGCCATGGTGAAAACTTCATCAAAGGTTCTAAAGGATTGAACCTATAGAGTGGGGCTGATATGTTTTTGCATAAATATGAGAGGAAATTTCAATCAACTTAGGTTGGGGTAAGAATAAAGAGAGTTGGTTGATAATGCTTCTCCATCGAGCTATGAAATTATTAATTGATTCATCATCAAATTGCCTAATGGAGTAGAGATCAATGATGGAGACATTCTTAGATATGTTGATCAAAAAGTGGTCTAAAAATGTTTATGTAAGTTAGGAAAAAGGAAAACATGGAGTGCTTAGTGAGAACACTATACCAATCTGATACTAGTCTTGATAAAGACATCAGGCAGGTGTGAATGAGAAGAGCATCAACATAGGCAATCAAGTAACAAGAATGCTAAAATTCTCTTAATTGTTGTTGGGGGTCCTCCTTGTTTTTGAACTTATAAAATTTGGTTAGTTCCCATTGAGTAGGGTAAGGTTATATAGAGATGGATGGGTGATTAGGTTCATTACATATTTTGTCATAGTACAAGAGGTTATGATCCCTATAGATAGATGACTCTAGGTTGGTCATTTTGTCCATCAATATTTTGACCAAATACGTTTGGGGTTGGGGAGCTCCATAATTGTATGGTATGTTTTATTGGGGTTGGGTGGATGTAATAAATGGATAAATGGTAGATGGTTGAGAATATGCCACATATTGGTATGTGGTTATTGAGGGTTGGGATGATGCCACATATGAGTTAGTGGGCACAAGAGGTTGGGTAGATGATGGAGTTATGTATCCTTATGGGTTAGGAATATAACATGGGTAGGGTGTCATAGGTATTTGGTAAGGGGTTGATGTGGGTTAGCTGGGAGGGATAATATAATTGGTGGATTTAGGAATTGATATGGATTGGGTTGGAGGTATGGATGGGTTAGTTGGTTAGTGGTAAAATGGTAACTCTGGTACTGATAGGTAGAAGGGTGAAAGGTATAAAAAGTACCACATTTTTAAGTGGGGTGGATATTGATATGTTGGTAGTGGCAAGGAGAATATTGCATATATGGGTATAATATATCCCCATGGTATGTGGATTAAGGGTAATTAAAGGTAAGATTGCCCCTATGTTAGAGGAGTTATTAGTTGGTGTAAGTGGTGTTTAGTTATTGCTTGGGTGGTTTTATTGAGTTTGGGTAGAGATAATAAGTGGATTATTGTTGGAGGAAGATTATTTAGTGGTCATAGGTTGGGTAGAAGTAGTGGAAAACATAAAATGGTGAGGTATCCCACAAGGTGGATCATTAGGAAGAACTAAAGTAGTGGTGTAGTGAGACAAGGTGTTGAGGTAATTTTAGAGGGCCATGAAGTTATTGTCAAGGAAATTAGCAAAATATGAATCACCTTAGGCAACTATCTGAGGCATGGTAGGGGGTAGAAAGATGGGGAGATCCCTCAACATCGAAGGTATACTCCATGGAGGAAGAAGGGGAAGGTGACAACTTATTGGTTTGATTTATCAACTGTTGTCAAGTAAAAACCATATGTGAAACAAACAAGAATAAAAGAAAGATCACAACTATAAAACAAAGTAAACAAAATAAAAATATCTTAAGGAAATAAAAACATACACTAGAGTGAATTTAAAATCATAAGATATATTTTATCTCACTTTTGGCTTATGCCTTACTTGAAAAGTGTGAAGGAAAACTTGGTTTGTAGAATAGGTACTAAAAATGAAGTATATGATTAGTTTTAGGTGTTCAAGGCTCTCAAAATTATATGTATTATAAATCATTACATGGATTGGTATTGTGGCCTACCCGCTCACTTCACACACCTCAGTGATAAGGGTGCTGGGTTATTAGCTAGTATATACCAATTCCCATAGTTTAGACTCAACCAAAGAGCTGAGTTTTGTTTCTCTTCTTGGTAATGATCTCCAAGTAAGATAGCCAAAAGTTAAAGGTGATCCACAAGGAGATGAAACCCTAGTTAGGCCTTATGTCAATTATTTTTATGTTTAATTGATTTAAGTGGTTTGGTATAGTGTGTGATAAAGAGGTGAAGCTATGATTTATTACTTCAATTTTAATTTAAAAAAAAAAGTTAAACATGCAAGAAATCAATGTATGAAAGATTTATTTTATACTCATAATAAATTTTGATTTATTTATATGAGCATAGAATATGGAAGAAAAGGGCACTCAGATGTTACTAGGTCATAATGGGTGTGATAGAATGTTTCTCTCAATTGTAGCTTATTTGTTATTCAGATAATAAGTATGAAAATAGTAATAAGGGTGTGATATAAGAACTTATTTGTTTGTGTGTACATGGTCCAGATGATTATGAAGATATCCTCTTTATCTTGGTGATAATGACCTATAGATAAGAAATCACTCATGTAAAGTGGTTGTTAGATGGGTATCAAATTGGATTGCCTAGCATGAGCTAGATCCAAGAAGCATGAGCTTATTAGGAGGATATCAATCCACACTTTTAAAATAATTAAGGTGGAATAAATGAAGATAAACTACTTACGTAAAATGATAGAAAAGACTAAAAGGAAATGCAAGAAGAAATAAATTCTTGATAAAGGAAATAAACTAATTATAACAAATACTAAGCCAATACTAATGGTAAATAGGTCAAGTTGGGTTCAAAAAATAGGTGAGGTCTCTATGAATACGTAGAGGGTTAGAAAGTAAAATTAGGCTGAGGGTAGGTAGGTAGAAATAACTTATTTTTATTTCTTACCATAGTGACCATTGATAGTCAAGGTGACCATCAATGGTTATGTTGACCATCAGTGGTTAGGTGACCATCAATAGTTGAAGGTGACCATCAGTAGTTAGGGTGATCATTGATAGTTCCTATGGGTTTTAAAAGTGTTGAAAAAATACCCTGATTCAAATTATAGAAAGGGATCTAGGTCAAAAACAAAATAAACAAATCTTGAAAACCAAAAATATAATTAGCTTATTGTTTAATGGTTGGTAGCTGATCTTAGAGTAAATTTGGTAGATTAACGGTACTTTGCTTAAAGAATTACTTTGATAGAGTTTTAGGTCTCTATCATAGATGTTGGGTTAATGGAAGGAAGACCTATAAAGAAGTTTGATATCTCCTAATAACTATTGGTTTCTTGATGGATGAATGCTTAGATAGTTAAAAATATGGATGAGTGGATTCCTTTTCATCTCCTACTCTCCTCCTTTTATAGGCAAAGAGAATTAGAGGTAAAAGTTTTTATAAGAGGTTTACTCAATTGTTTTGATGTGTTAGCTTACCATCCATATTGAATTTTTATGTGTTAGCTTGCACATGGCTTGAGTTATCTTTATTAAAATGGGGAAAGGACCTAACCATCAATGGTGAGGGTAACCATCAATGGTCACCCTGAATGTAGATGGTTAATTGTCAAAGGTTAAGTGGGGTAAATGGGCGGGTTTGCTCAGTTGGTCAAACTAAGCATGGTTAGGATTGGTTAGGGTTCAAAGGTTAAAATTAGTCCCAAGGGCATTTTAAAGAGGTTTAGGGGTGTTTTGACATTTATAAATACAATGTATAGTATTTTAGTGTCTACACTACGTTCAAGCTTAATGAAAAATAGGGCCCCATGCATTAAAATTTGGACTTAACCTACATTTTTATCATAAGGTTCATTATATTTTTTAATATAATCGAACCTTAGGCTAAAACCTTAGGTTACAACCATAATATTTGAAGGGACATATTTTATCATGTTTTTAGACTTAACCTTTTGTATAAGTCTAAATTTTATGTCATGGTCCTAAATTAACTTGATCTTCCTTTATGATTGCAAGAACAATTGGAGTGCACTTGCTTGGATCTTTATCAATGGTCCACACCTAGTTGAGACCAGATGATTAGATGAAGTTGTAATACCCCCATTTCTCTTCAATTCTGAAACCTGATATTTTTCTAACTATTTCACTATATTTTACTTTTGCATGAGATAAAATATGATTTTGCAAGATAAATTCAATTAAACAATCAATCCAAAATATATCTCTTAAATGTCAAATCAATAATCTTCTTGATTGTCCAGATGGTTACAATAGGTGTCCTCAGTTATTCATATAAGATAAAATCACACTACAGTCTTAAAATTCTGTCACTTTGCAAATCTGGCTTAAAAAAACTAAAATCTGGAAGTCTCGGCCTCTCTGTGTTGACACACAGATGCCGACGTCAGTTATATAACCATCGTCGGTCGACTGGGCATAGTAAACCTGCAGACGTCGGTCTCTGTAGACCTCCCTCAGCCGACGTCGGTTCCTGTGCAATCCTGTATGGATCTGTATGGGTTTCGTACGGCCACCGTTGAATTACACCCTATTTGTAGGGCCTCTGATCTCAAGATATCTAACTCCAATACAGTATATCTCTATCTGTATAACTTATTTGAATCGAAACATAAAGAATAAATACCTGGAATACTGTGATAACTTCTGTATGAAGCTATCTCACACTTTGGCAATAGCTCAGCTGATATTGCACAGCCTCTTAATTGCACACACTGAAGAGGGAATGTTCTCCAATGCAAATGGAATCCTTGAACCTTAGGCTCAGTCTTCACAGAAAAAATTCTCCAAAATCAATATCAAAAATCAATAGCATACATCAATAATGGCCTCCATGTGAAACCCTTATACCCTCAAAAGATATGCTTGCCCTAATTAGGGTTTTCTTAAATTAGCATTAGGGTTTCTAATTTAAAATTAGAGAAAATAATTAATAATTAATTATTAATTATTAATGAGACCAAATAATTAATATTTGATTAAATCAATCAAATATTAATATCTCCCTCAATATACGTCGGATCCTCAAACCGATCGAAGCAGGTGAATCAGGGAGTGATTCTGCATATGACCATACCAAAATAAAGGCACTTCGCTGCATATCAAATATCCCTAAAAAGTAGGAGCTCAGGCCAAATGTGTCTGAAAGAGCCTGAATGAAAACCAAATGTAGAAATCCTGTGAATCAAAGTCAATCCAAGCTCCATTATGACCCTCTATCCATCTTATTAGCCTACGAAGGTCGTATAATAGGTCAATCATCAAATCTGTCAATGTCCATGAAAAAGGGGACATGACAGAAGTGTATTGAATCCAATGTCTATGGACTAAAAGGACTAAAAGAGTTTAATTTTAATGTTTTTGTAGACACTTATATTTGGCCACTTATAACTTGTAACCAAGATTTTAACTAATTTCTACCCAAAATGTATAATTTGGCCTAAAAACACTAAAACATGTTAAATGATGTAAAACTGACATATTCAAGTGCTAATTCTAGCTAGGGTATGCCTAAATGGGGTAATGCAATTTATGGGATAGCTAACTTTGATTAGATCATTTCATGTCAAAATGCCAATTTTGCACCTAGGTGCTCTAGATTACTCTTTCCTATCAAATCTCTTGTATGAGACATATTCCTTTGTTATTTTCTATTGGTGACATCCTAAATTGGAATATGGATCTAATGCATCTGAAATTGACTTCTAATTCCAATCTAGTCAAATTTTGGACCAATAACAAGGCATTCTAATCAAATTGAGTAATTTGTGCACAATGTTCTCAAACATGCTTAAGAATTAATTAACCCAAATCAAGGCCTAATTAAAAATTTCATGGAAAATTGTTGAAAAATTATTTTTTGGAAATGAATATTGAGTATATGCATCATCAAGTGACCTCATTTATTGGGAAGACATCCCTAGGCCATAAATGACACAAATATTAGGATTCATGCCCTCCATGCCTCATCAATGCCTTTCATGATGCCCTCCATGCCTCTTAATTTCCTCTTCTTCCAATGTCATGATGAGGAAAATTATAAAATTAATTTCAAAAATTTAATTAATCCTCAACCACACATCTAAGTCTTAGGATGGATAGTTTAGGTTGATTCTAAAAATTTGCAAAAATCTATAAATAAGAGGCATCACTACATGAATTTTAAATATTAATTTGTGCAAAATTATAGTGGAGGATTGATTAAAAAATCTTCATGAAACTAGTGTTATCATGACAAATTTATTCCAAGCTAAGCCAAGGCAAAGCCATAAGGTTCCAAGGAAAAGAGAAGATAGGCAAGCCTCCTTTGATGAAGACTTCATGAGCTCAAACTGAACAAGCCACTACAACAAGCATTTTGGAGCATCCAAGGAAGGTAAAAGATGATTTCTTTTAAATTTTAGTTGTGTATTTTATTCATTTTTTCTAACTAAGCTTTCCCTAGTGTCCAGGCCTAGAAATGTTATGCTAGTTAATGTGTTTCTTTCATTTTTTTTTTCATTTTGAAACTAACACTATATTAATCATCCTCTCTTGAGTCAAATTCCTAGATCTAGATATGGTATGACTAGTGGGACTAGATACATCCCACACATGAAGATGATCATTTCATAGATTTAAAATATTCATTTAGACCATTAAAACTCTTGAAAATTGATTTTCTAACTTTATTGTGCCATTTTTGTTTACCACAAGTTTACATAGTAACTGATATCAACTAATAAAATTGACATTGGTTGGATAGATTAACCGACATCAATTAGTAAAACTAACATTGCTTAGATACCTATCATTAATCACATTGGTATAACTAATTTCAGTTACATAACCATCATTGGTTAGAAAATGTAACCATCATTGGTTATATAATTGACATCAATAATTGTGTTTTTATTAAAACATAGACCTGAGAGCTCTTTTTAAAAAGTTCATTGTTTCAAACCTAAAAGAGCTTAAAGGATAAATGACATGCTAAAATATGTGTTGTAAGACCAAATTTGAAATTTGCTAAAAACATGTGTATATCACCTCTTGTATGCTTAAAAATAAATTAGGAACCTTGTTTTGGTGTTTAACAAAAAAAATTAGATGTTCATGGTGAATGTTTTCAAATTTTGCAACTAAGACCAAGGGGTCAAATGAACACCACCTCATTTTCCATTTGGGATTAAAAATGAACTCACCTTTTCAAAGCTTTTTATATTTACTTGATTGTTTAGATTAAAGTTTTGTTTGGCAAAAAGAGGGATGTTGCATGTATGCTCTTCTATTTATCCCCTTTAGGGAACCTTTGGAATAAAAAGTGCCATTCCTATTACAAGTATCCTAGTACAAGGCTTAGAAATAAATTCATCTAAATCAATCCCCAAAAACTCGTCAAAGTTTGGGTGACATTGAAAATAACCCTAATGTCTTTCTACTTTTATGCTTTCATTATTTTTATGAAAATTTAGCTTGCAAGGGGGCATCATTACCTCCCATAAGTTCTCTAGTGAAGCTTTGATTTGGGGTTTCATCTCCTAACATTGACTTCATTTGGCTCCCAATTGCAGTTACGCATAAGACGTAGTGGCACTTTGGACATCACACTCCACTGAGTGAATAGTAGGATGTAGTGGTTGTAGAAAGGACTAGACCTTTTTACAACAAGCCAAGTGATACAAAACCAAAATCTATGATTTTGTTTTGTATTATTTAGTGTGAAAGTCATTATGTAATTTATTTCCATAGAATGATCAAAACCTTGCTAGTTTTAGTTAACCCAATTTTTCCATACCCTTGCTAGGATTTGGATGATTATATATAGTGTATTTTTGGATCATTTTCTCATTTGGTATGTTCTGAGACTAAAACTTATTTGTTCATAAAGCCATGTCAAAACTAGTTTGTCTATATGTCACTATTTTGCCTAAAGAGGCATTATGCTGGCCATTTTACACCACACTTATGCCTTAAAATTTTGCTAAAACTTTTTTGTGTGTGCATCATTGAGTTGCATAGGGTAGTGTTATGTAGCCCAAATCATGTAAAACCATTTTGCCTTTGAGTCTTTTGAAACATACTATTGACCACATCATTCAAGCATGCTTACACCATTAGGCTACTCAATTTGTTTCAAGACTTGTTTCTATCTTTTATATAAAACTATTTATTTCAAACCATGTCATGTATACCATTTGGTCCTTTATGTTGTGTTGTCATGATGTCTAATCTTGTCTAGCCTATTTGGTCAGATTCTAGTCTTCAACATTGAGTTTTTAATTATCCTTGTCAATTTTGTATTCAAACATTGGTTGATTTTTGTTTAGCCCTTAATTCATGGGGATAATACACAAATCTTTCTCTTTTGGGTTGCATAAATTTAGTTAATCGATTACCTAAATTTGAAAAATATTGATGGTTTAATTGTTCATACCTATCCTCATCATTGTTTGTGCCTTTATTTGGGAGAACATAGCCTTTATCAAAGATCCTTTTATCTTATGTCTTATTCCAACTGATCATGTTTATGTTTGATTCCATGTGTTGGGTCTATGTCAAAGTTGTTTCCAAACTTGTTAGATTAAATTAAATCACATTAGCCTTTGTTCCAAGTCTAGCTTTTGACACCATTTGGCCAAAAGTCCTAACATGTTTATTTGTTTGAGCCTAGATTTTGAATCTATGCTTGGACAAAAGACCTAGTCACTCAAATTTTCCCTTTCCTAGATTAGACCTTATTTGGAACACTTTAACCTAGACCTTTGACAGGCCAATTTTTATTTAGATGCTTGACATTTTGTGTGTATGACATTTGACATTATGCATTTGACGTTAAGCTATTTTATGCCAAGTCTTAGTACAAATAATTTTGGAGATATAGATCAACTTTTAGACCACATTGGATATACAACTCCACCCTTTAACCAAGTTAGACCAAGTTTGAACCATTTGTCCTTTGTACATAGTTTTTTAGAGTTTATAGAACTCTAAGCCTTTTTGTTTTAGAGTTTTCATCATTTACGTGGATATGTCTTGCTACACTTTTAATGGATTCATGTAAAATTCAAATTATGATATAATGTCCACACAAAATGAATTTTATGGACCCTAATGATGCTAATATGGTCTGTGAGACAAATTTCTATGCACCTCATATTAATCATTCATGGAAACAAAGTCACAAAATAACTTATGATCCAACTAGAGAACTTAATTGGTATGAAGAGGCTTGTGAAGATGGATTTGAGGACTTGACTACAAATAATGTTATTTGGGATATAGATCTAAACCTTATTTACAATAATCATTACATTAAACACAACCAAGAACCAACTTATGATCCAACTCATGATTGGGATGATATGGTTTATGAGTAAGACTTGGATGTTTTTGATTATGCAAGGAATCAAGTTCATAACATATTTTTGTTATTTAATCATCAAGTAACCCTAACCCTCTTTTTATTATATGATCTATCAAGCTCTATAATATCTAGGGAAGACCATTACCATTCCTAAACCTAGTCCTTTGGCTTGTGGAAGCAACCAAGCTCCACAATGCCCCTTCATCATTTTAGGACCTAGTCCTTTGGTTTTTGTGGGAAATCAATCCCCATAATGGCCTATCATTATAATCTTAAGACTTTGTCCTTTGGTTCATGTGAGTAATCATTCTCCCCAAGGCCCTACCATTATCTAACCACAAGTTATTCCTTATCTAGTACCAATCCCATCCAAACCTCAATCAATACAATCATTTGAAGACCAAGATATATTCAAAACTAGTATTTTCCAACTCATTGGAAACCAAAGCCAAGACAACCAACCAATCCAAGATATTTTTGTTAAATCAACCATTTTTGATAAGTCAACTTGTGATGAATTACCTATTAATCCTATACCAATTGTCAAGGAGTCTCATTCTGATAAGCTAGTATTTGTTGAGTCACTTATTAATGATTATAACCACCTTTGGGAAAATCATTACCTTGAACATGTGCCTATTTTTAAAGAGCCTCCTATTGACATGCTAGTTTATGAGGATTTGTCTCTTGACCTATTTCCCATCCTAGAGGAGTCTTAGTTTGACAAACTAGTTTTTATGGAGCCCATTATGCCATTAGAGGCCATTACTTATCCAAAACAATATATTCAACAAGACACCATTATAATAGAGTACCCATTAGATGAAGAATAGGAGTTAGAGTTAGGTTTTACTCTTATACCAACATTGGATTTAGCATCAAAATCAAAATCTGAATCAACATCAATCTCAACAACAAATTTAGAGTCTCTTGAGTTAGAATTACATTTAGAAGAAGAATATGTTCATGACTATTATAAAATTCATTAAAAATTCCTCATATATAAATTTGAATACATTTTTTTATCCTTATATAGTTTTTAAAGATGATTAATTCATATTTAACACAAGTTCTCCTAGTATCTTCTACAAGGATTGTGATGCCAACACCCATTCCATTACCATTCCACATGTCATAACCATCAACCAAGATAGCCATATTATTGACATTCCATCTCCCATAAGTGTTGATTAGGATATAAATAATCATACTTTATTGAACTAAATCCATGGAGACATAGTAGTTGAAGAAGATCAAGGAGTCCAAGACCACATTCATGTAGCAGAAGAGCACTCTCCTAGTGAAAACTTTTCAAAGGCACTAGGGGAAAATCAAAGTCAGAACATAGCATCTTTTAGTGAAATTTTATTAGAAGCACTAGAGGACAATCAAAGTCAAAATCCAATGTTCATTAGTTAAACCTTCTTGAATATGTTACAGGACAATCAAGATAACTTCATTGGTGAAAACTACTTTAAGGCACCAATAGTCGAGTACAAAAGTTCTTCACTACTTGATGAAGACAAAATGAAAGATCAAATCAAAATAACTCCCTATCTACATCTGAGTAAGATGGTAACTAATTTCAAGATCAAACAATAGAAAAATTTGGTGGCCCTATTTAGAGAACAAGTCTTCGACCCTGCCAAAACCAAAATTATGTTAAATTTGGCATCAACAACATTACATGTGACTAAAAGTCCTGCTATTCAATTTTTCCCCACCATTCCACATTCCTTTATCATCAACCATTCCATTTCACAACCAAAAATACCATCAATTATTTGTCCCTATCTACCATCCATGGTCCCACTTTCCTTTGTAGAGGCTACAAAGATACCTTGTCTCAATGTTTGAAGGAATCAGAATCAATGACCAATGAATATCACAAAATCATTCTTGACATCATAAAATATAGGCTATTTTTGATAGAGAAACTATTCATATGAGGTGTGGGCTAGTAATTAACATGATCAAGTATTCTATTTGTATCATTTATTATTTAGGATGTGCTTCTCCCAATCAACAAGAAAAATAGAATAAAAACCACACTCAGGCCAAAAACATGTACCATGCCATTTCATTGACATTGCCATTACCATTATTACATATCCATTTACCATTGTTGTAGATCACAACCATACACCCCACCACTTTGGGTAAATACTCTTACCATTTTATCCAATCTATTAAAAATCATCATTATCCCTAGCAAAATCATACCATCCTACCATTTCATTCCTCTCTAGACCAAATCCTATTTTTGGTCACCCTACCCAATCTTGTTTTGATCTTAGTTACTTTGGTTCTTCTTGCACTTTTTATTCACAAGATTCCAATAAAGTTTCAACAATCAATCCAAGTGCATGTTTAAATCATAGTCTATGAAACTAGTTTGACAGTTGATCTGGTAAGATATCTTTCATCCTATCAAGTTTGTTTAACTGAGCCTGATTATAACTGCTTATGGGAAAATCAATGTTTGACTAGTATTGATACTAATTATAACTACCTATAGGCAAATTAGTATCAGTTACCTATTATATTTTATCCTAGTTATGACCACCTATGGGCAAACTAGGCACAACACTTTTTAATCGTGTATTACTACATCACCTTGCAATTATTGTTTTCATTTGACTGGCCATTTACTAGATTTAAGAACTTGTTGGGACCTATTTGGTTTTTCCCTACCTTTTGTGTGGGTGGAATTAATATGAATTAAGGTCATTTTAAGACTATGTGGGTCATGCTCAATTCATGTCAAGGCCACTTCATTCCCCCTTTTCATATGCTCTCACCATTTTGTGAGTAATCGAAGCTAAACACTCACGTCATTTTTTGAGTAGGTATCTTGTCATTCTATAATGAGTTAAGATACCTTAAAATTCTAAAAACATTCATAATATTTCAAAATCCAAAAATATTTATCCTATCTAAGCCTAGTTAGTTATCCTTGATCTACCTTACTAGGGCATTGCCATTATTATGATGCTTTCTTTTGCTTTTATTTTGAGGCTTATTGTTTGTTTATTTATTTTAAATTATTTGTTTATTTATTTGTTTGTTTATTCAATTTACTATTCATTTCCTTTTAGCACTATTGCCTTGACTCAGTCTCTATGTGTTCATTGGATGATTACTTTGGCACATTATTCTTGAGTCTATCCATATTCATACATTAACATTATCATCATGGTTTTTATCATTGGTGCATTATTTTTGAGTGTTTGTTAGATATCGAGAGTTAGTCCTTATGTATTTTTTTGCCAAGTCTTCATGGTATTATATCATGATGCCTACCATCACATGCTACAATAAAAATTACCTTCACGAAGGTCTACAATTAATGGAGCCATAGAAGTTTTTCCTTGACACCTTGGCAAATCCTCCCATTCCACCTTTGATCAAATCAACCTATTGGCCATTATAGTTGTATCATTACTAATAAGGATGATCATATACTCATTGGTAGGTATAATTGAATCATTTCTAATGATCAATCTTATTCTTCTATTTATCTCTTTCATCACTCTGTACTTGTTCCTCTTTAATCTATATTCCAAGTTATATCCTTGAGTTATGCTTGTTAATCAACCCTAATTGGGGCACAATCATCGTTAATCAATATAGATCCTCTTAATGATTATAACCACCTATGGTCAAATCATTATTTTGGCTTTTATCCTTGATTATAACCCCCTTTGGGTAAATCAATATCCTTCTTACATTAATGCATGCAAGAATTTTCTCATTTGGATTAATCTCAACCACAGGTTAATTTCCACCTTTTTCTTGTTTCTTTTTGAGGGACCACCCATCACCAAATGTGATGGCCACTCCCTCAAGTGGGAATCATCATAGGCTTCCCAAAACCATTTATAATTTTATTCTTCAACCATCATCTTCTTTTTGGTGTACAGGTCATTTCTCATTCTTTGAGAAGATATTGCTTTGCCTATAGTTTAAAATGCCTTCCCAAATAGGGGAAAATTGTAGACACCTAAATTTGGCGATTGATAACCTCCAACTAAGCTTTTGACCAATAATTTGGCCTAAAAACACTAAAGCATGCTAAATGATGTGAAACTGACATATTTAAGTGTTGATTCTAGCCAGGGTATCCCTAAATGAGATAGTACAATTTATGGGCCAACTAACTTTGATCAAATCATTTTGAGTCAAAATTTCAATTTTGCACTTGGGTGCTCTGGATTGTTCTTTCCTATCAAATATCTTGCATGAGACACATGCCTTTGTTATTTTTTATTGGTAACATCTTAAATGGGAATATGGATCTAATGCATCTAACATTGACTTCTAATTCTAATCTAGTCATGTTTTGGACCAATAACAAGGCATTCTAATTAAATTGAGTAATTTATGCACAAAGTTCTTTAACATGTTTAGGAGCTAATTAACCCAAATCAAGCCCTAATTAATAATTCCATGCAAAATTGTTGAAAACTTATTTTTGGAAATGAATATTGAATATTTGTATCGTCAGGTGACCTCATTTATTGGGAAGACATCCCTATGCCATAAATGCCACAAATATCAAGATTCATGCCCTCCATGCCTCATCAATGCCTTCCATGATTCCATCCATGCCTCTTAATTTCTCCTTATTCTGATGTCATGATGAGGATAATTATAAAATTAATTGTAAAAATTGAATTAATACTCAACCACACATCTCAATCTTAGGATGGACGGTTTAGGTTGATTCTAGAAATTTGCAAAAATCTATAAATAGGAGGCCTCACCACATGAATTTTAAAGATTAATTTGTGAAAAGTTATAATGCAAGATTGGTTCCAAAAGCTTCATGAAACTAGTGTTACCATGACAAATTAATTACAAACCAAGCTAAGACAAAGCCATAAGGTGCCAAGGAGAAGAGGAGATAGCCAAGCCTCCTTTGATGAAGACTTCATGAGCACAAACTAAGTAAGCCATTACAACAAGCATTTCGGAGCATCCAAGGAAGGTAAAAGAGGATTTATGTTGCATTTTTGTTGTGTGTTTTATTCATGTTTCTTAACTAATCTCTCCCTAGTGTCTAGACCTAGAGATGTTATTCTAGTTAGTGTGTTTCTTTCATTTTGTTTTCATTTTGAAACTAACACTATACTAACCATCCTCTCTTGAGTCAAATTCCTAGTTCACAATTCTCACAACCATCATTTAAAATTCATGATGTCATCATTGAAATTTATGAGACCATCATTAATTTTTGTGAGATAGTCAAATTTAAGCTGATCAAACCCAATGATCCACAAAATTAAATTTGATGTTCTCATGACCATCATTTGATGCTCGTGAAGTTGTTATTGATGTCTTCAAGGCCATCAAAAATAAGTTCATCAACAATATTACCTAGTCACATGAATATGATTTGAAAACATGGCTAAATTATTTTTGTCATATTTCAAATCAAGTGAACCCTTCATAAATATTCAAGCATTTAGGACCTCTAGACTTTAAATAATAAAAAGATCTCATGGTCTAAATATTTGTACATAGCCTTAATCTAAGTTTATTTATTAAGATTATTATTATGTTTATTTAAATATAATAAACCTTAGGCTAGAGAATTATATTAAGTCTTATTTTAAGAGGTCCCTATGAAATAAAAATTTATCTTGAAATGCTTTTATCCTAATTTTTCATCATGTTTATCAATATGATCAAACCCTAAGTTAAAACCTAGAAATTGGACCACTTGTTAATTGGACCCCATTTAGGTGCATTATAAGACTTAGATTAAATATTTTAAACTAAAATTTACATCATGTTTATCAAAATTAAATAAACCTTAGCTTAAATTATTTAACTTAAGTCCCTTCTTATTTCTCAATGCGAATTAAAGTTCATGCTCTTTACAGGATCAATGGCTCTTCCTTTATTATGAACGATGATCAAATAGAGTGAGAAGACTTGATGAATCTAAAACATTTGATTCATCAAATTAATGTCATACATTTATTTAGATTATGTTCAATGGTCTACACATACACATGAGAAACAATCAAATGGAGTGCAACTATTAGATACTATTCAATAAAACCTTGAGGGCTTGCAGGATTGAGATGTGGTAAGCATGCATTTATTGCATAAAATGTAGAGCCAAAAAGGATCATGAAGGTACCGAGTGGCACAACTACAGGGACCAATACAAATTTTATAATGACTCTCTAACCCCATTATCATGATTAATGATCCATATTAATCCATAAATAAGGATCCAAAGGTGCAAAGGAAACGATGAATTTCAAAGGGCATCAACTAGTTCCTTTAAGGAATTTATGAAAATTGCCATGAAAGTTGAGAAATAGACACCACATAGGTACCACACAAGCATAAAATGATAAAACTAAAAATTTTGTGTGCTCAAAAAGGCAAATGTATAAATATGGTGGTCTAAATCAAATCCAAAACATGAATGAGCCTAAGTTTGAGATACCATCACCATTAAAGATTTAAAAATCCCTAGTCTCTATATAAAAATTCCTAATTTGAACTCGAATTTATCATAGTCAAGATAGGAAAAAATTAATTGCTATTTTAGAAAGAATAAGTCAACCTAGAGATTACGTACAATCTACTGGTGAGTAATTTTCAAGTCTCACAACCATGGCAATTCATAGACAATAATAAAGGGATTAAACTAAGTTGTATTTAGCTTTAGATAATGAGGGAAGAGTCTTTAAGGATAAAAACCTAGATACTATGGAATTAAACATTGGGAATAGGAATTAGTCTAAACTCTTTTGGAGTATTGAGTAAATACAAGCTCTTAAAAAGGAAGAAAAAAATGCCACCATCAATTAGAGATATAAGGAACTAGTCTTCATCTAGATGGCCATCCTCAACTATTTTGCTACAAAAGCTGAGGTATTACACTAAATCGATTCCCTTTCTCCTATTTTCATTGATTGTAAAATTGAGTAAGATTAGATAGTCCATGAGCACACTTTTAGAAAGGTTACACATATTTCCCCTCATGCTTTTGAGAACTACTAAAAATTGTATAAAACCTAGATAGACTTGCCCATAATTAAAGCATCAACAAACAAAAATTACTTGAACACCATCCTTACCCCATGGTTTCTCACTAAAACCCATGTAATCTAATATTCCCATAGGGAAGATCCCAATTATCCAATTCAAGGAGACGATTAGGATAATTATGACCTTTCTAAATAGTTTATTTAGAGCCCCCTCAACCACACATATTGATAAAGTCTGTGTGCCCTATGTTTACTTTATGGTAGAGAAGGGACTCACTCCCCTATTAGGTGAGATGATCGATATCTATTTGAAGTCAAAATTCATAGGTTTCAAGAGGAAAACCAACAACTACTTCTACATTATGTCTTATCTTCTAGATTCCCTCTTGGCCACCACAAAGATCCCTGACATCAATAATTGGTCACAAAAAGGGAGGTAGACCATTTCCCACCATTATTCTAAGCTACACATATTCAAATACATACAAAACATGTAGTTTAGTTGTGATTATGTTTATCTATCTCTAGTGGAAGCCATCATAAGGAGCCAATGAGTAGGGTTAGTCCCCTTGTTAATAAATATGTGGAGTTAATATGGGATATATGGTTCTACCTAGATTACATAGTAATAAGGATATAAGGGAATTTGACATAGCCCTATAGGTTACCCATCTATGTGCCCACCAAACTAATAAAACAAGAAGTTGCCTACCAAATTCTTTATGGAATTGATAGATTTTGCAAGGAAAAAAAGAAGGGCCTCATCCATCCCTTTCCTTTGAAATCAACAGAATTATGTTATAAAATTGGGAGCATGTGAATTTTATTACCAGACACAAAGACTCATTCAACCTATATCTAGATGAATTATGGTAATGGGACCCTAGTGATAGGGTAACCAAGCATCTAAAGTCCAAAACCATAAGGAAGGCCTATGAACATCATCTTATTATCCATCACCCACTATAAATCAAGGCCTCTATTTTCCCAGAGGTATTATCCAGGTTGAAGAGGCATAACACTAAGTTGGAGCCCATGTTGGCTAAGGGATATGACAAGCCACCAAGTGAGATATGGAAAATGGGGGCCTTGCAATATCACTTGTTACCTGGACCATACTTTAGGCCTCTTCTAAAACATCCCCAAACATAATTTAAACAAGAAACTAGAAAAGATAAATTAGAAGAGAGGCCTGGTGAATGAGGATCATCATTGGCCCCACCTAAAAGGCTAGAGTCTCCAATAGATTTCTTAGATATGATTGTATTAGTACCTATTAAGATGGTAGAAGATTCCCTTGAGGTGAAATCTGAGGCATATGGGTTAATTTATGAGGAGGAACAATATAAGGAACCCCAAGCCTAGGTTGAGAAAGTAAAACAAGACATAGGGAAGGAAGTTGCTTTGGACCTAGTTTTAGTAGCACCCATACACAAAAGGAAAGCTAAGTTGGCATTGGTCCTAGTTGTGAAAAATAATCTTAAGTTGAACTTCATCCAACCCATGAGTTAGGTTAACTTGTTTAGTGATGAATACCCCACTCATGGGCTAGTTATCCCTGAATGGTTCATTTATGGGAATATTCAAAAGATTCTCACTTTATCCCACTCATGGGTCATGACCCAAACAATCCACATTGATTTTTATGATGAGGTCAACCCATGGATTATGTCCTTAATGAAAGAATAAGAGGATAGCAGAATAATTGCCACAATAGGATCAAGTTTTACGTAAATAGACACTCTAAGATCCTTAAGTAACACACATGTGGAGACTCCTCAGCCTCCAAATATTAGAGATTCATCAATTAGTGTGTATTTAAATCTAGAGATTTTAGGATTAGAGAGGGTGACAACCAATAAAACCATGATTGGGAGTGAGGAGTTCACATTTTAGAAGGTTGAACCATTGGTTGGTTGAACTCCCATTGGAAGTTAAAGGCCTAGTGAGCATCTTATTCATTAGGAAGACATAAAAGGATTAATTAATGTTAATTCAAAATATTTCAAGGTATGTATCAGAGACATGAAGTAGAAGATAACGAACCTATGGAAATAAAAAGAGAATTTGTATACATAATCTATCTTTTTGGTCCCAGAGGTAATGATAAAGATGTTTAAAGAATAGTTCAATGACATGTTTGACTCTTTGAAGTCAATGAATTCGAGGCAAGATGTATTGACCAAAGAAAATTTAATAACCAAAGGATTAGTGGCCTAATGGCAAGATTCAGAGGATAAAATAAAAGAGCTTATCAACATACTAATTAAGGGTAGGATTCATAGCTTTAAAACCATTAGCCTATCGCACTTGAACATAATATTGAGGATATTTTTTGATAATATCTAGGGTTTTAGTACTTTGTCAAGGAGCTTAGATAGACTCCTGAGGCATGATGAAGAGATAATAGCTAGAATACAATAAATCCTTGATACCATGTTAGATAACCCTACAAAATCCATCTCACTAAGCATCATTTATGATGATGAGTACAAGCATAGAGCCACTTTGGTAATACAAGAAGTGAAGAACAAGAGTCAAGACCAATATAAAAGTGACAAGAGCTAAGTAATGGGAATGATATTTACTACTGAGGAGAATATTTTCAAAGTTGAGAACATCAAGGAGGACATGGCAAAAATGACAAGGACTTTGATGTCTTAGTTGATCAAGAAAATGATTGTCTCTTAAAGCTATTTGTTGATTTGGGGCTAGTCAATGAACAACATCAAATATCCATGGAGATTATTAAAGATTAATATGGGATCCCTTCATCCTAGGGTCCATCAAATAATTAATGATATTCCATTATATGTAATGACTTGTAATATTTGAAAGTGGAATATTCTTTTGTAAAGGCATATGTTAGTTTGTTAGCATATTTACCTATAGGTCAGTCCACTTTAGAAAATGAAATGCACTCTAAATATTTTTAAAAAATACATTTGTCCTTATATTTTATACATTTTTTAATCTTATGATTGATTAGTATGCTACCTTAGTCTTCTATAAAAGGTAGTATTACCATTTTGTAAAGGGGGCAAGTTTTGAGCTAAAACTTGTACACTTTTAAGCAATTAATATAATCAATGAATACATTAAAGTTTGTCCAAATTTGTTTATATCAATTTTTACATTGTTTCTCTCTAAATTCCTTGTTCTAAGCGTTTAATTTGAGTGGTTTTCTATGAATTTGGAATGTGCATCTTTAATACAAATTTGCTAATTTGTGTTGAGGCTAGATTGGTTGAATGTTATTAAACTTTATTTCATTTTATTTTCTCTGCATTAGGATGTGAAAATTATATTCGAATGAATCAATAAACCTTTAAGGTAAAGTCAGTTCATATTTTTATTATTTTATGTTTTCCTTAGATATTTGCCTAGTGTATGGTGGGATTTGAGCATATGCTACTTCATATTTTATATTAATTAAATGCATGTTCAGTTGAAATTAAAACCTTGTCATGATGTTTGAGGGAAATATCAATAACCACATACTTTATTTCTTCCCTACCATTCGTTTTGCTTCTATTTTTGACCTAATCACTCTAGTTTAGATCCCATTATAAATATTCACCTAGGTTAGTCTTCAGTGTATAACTTTGATCATAATTCACTAAGATCATCATAGATGATTCAAATTTGCATAAATTAAGGACCATGGTGGCTCCCAACCACCAATGAATATAAATTTGTGGAATAGTTTAATTTGCTCTACCTTTATTTCACCACAAGTAACTAGATTACCAAAACCTGCTAATCATGCCAAGAATTCTAAAATATGAAGTGTTCTTTAAACACTAAGATCACCTATGATACACTTAGAGGAATCAACAAATCCTAAGAGACATACATGTGTCATCATTTTAGAAGAGTGAAACATATCAAGAAGAAGGTGTAGAATCAAAATACATTAATTTCCCTAGCATCCTAAAATTGTTCTATGTTGTACAATCTCATGCATGTGGAACCTTTGAGAAAATATACATAGTTTAAATTTCATAAGATCCTTGAGTACCTAATATCATGATTGGTCACAATATATCATTAAGTCATATCTTGTGAAGCATATATAGCATTCACGTACAAATATGAATACCCCATATAAATAAGATTAAAATAATTTTTAATCCCAAATATACATGGCTAAAATACAAATTGAGAGTTGATAGCTAAAAAAATTTGGAATAAAGAGAAAATGTTGACTTTAATAAGTATTTATAATTAACTAATATTCAACACATGATATAAAAGATAACCACCAAAGTTGACTTGTTGATTTCAAATCAAAATAGGAAGAAGATCCAAAATTCATTGTTGCATTAAATTCACATGAAATAATAATTAAAGTCTCAAGATTAGATTAATATATGAAAAATTATAACATAAAGTCAATTTTCCATTAATCGAAGAGCTACATCAAGCCCTTAAGAGCCCCAATTTTTCCTACTAGAAAATTTGTAAATCATTTTAGTTTAGATTAATATAAATCCTATGATATAATAATTCTTTATTCATCATGACAGTCTAACCAACCTCCTTCCCAATATTATATTTTAGGAGGAACTGATTACTTAGAAATGGTTTTTGATAGTGGGTTATTACCATTTCCCAATTACTCAACATTTTAGGATGAAATTGATGGCATTAATCCATATTTAGATCAGGACCAATTACATGAGGATAGGAAAAGATATGTAGATGATCAGATACTAGTTAAATAATTATTCTACATAATACAATAATGAATTTTGAGTTAATTCTATGCATTTACTTACTTCATGATTTGTTCTCCAATGGTGTTATTACTAGAAACTATTTGCACATAAGACTTCAAATAAATGTGGTTGCTTATATCTATGGGGATGATTTTTATATGTATTTTAACTTAATAATGATTGAAATATCCTATAAACATTTTGTATCCAATTCTTTTTTAGACCATAACACACATGAGGATAAGCTAAAGTAGTGGCTCACAAAGGGTGAGAAATTGAATATTAGAGGGACTGTTTATTTGGTGCCCATAATTAAATATAGGAAAGGCATTTGGATATTTATGGCCTTGTTTAATAGATTATATAAGTACTATAGCATCACCTATGTATATGAGGTTTGGGTCCCTTTATTTGACATAATTATAACTTTTGATAAAATCATGGCACTTGGAGAGTTTATTAGTCTCTGACTCAAGGCATAGACATTTAAAGTTGATGAAAGTCCATATGACAATTTTTTTTACATGATGTCATATGTATTAAATTTAATCATGGGGACAATTCACACAACTTATGGGAAACACTAGGATCCATCTACAAAATATGTGAGCAATAGGGTCTATGATGACTTCTCTCTACTCCATGTCTACTAGTTCATGAGAGAAATAAGGAAAATTGTAGAAGTATACCCATTGGTATAGTTATAAATTTATGGGTATTCCATGCCCAAGAGTTTTGAGTACATAAATAAAATCATTAAAAAATATGGGATATTACTAGTACGATCCTAACTATACTATAATTAGGATAAAGGTAACTAGGCATTGTATTCTAAATATCCCTCATTTTATTCTTGGAAAAGTTATAGAACAAGAAATAACTTTCTATATTTATAATTTTGTGCATGAGTATATAGATATCAAACATCAAAGGTATTATTATAAGACCCTTATGAGAATTTTTCAAATGTGATATTCACTGATGATGTACCTCAAATTAATTAGGAATACTATAACCCACTATGGGATAGGTCAAACACACTTTAGAGATTGGTATCCTAAAAATAGAGTGAGGAAATACCTCAGTGACCTTAAAAAAATATATTCCACATTCCTTATGGCCTTAGTATCTAAATTCATGACCCAAATTTTATTAATTTTGTAGATGATTTTGAGGTTTATACCATGATTAATCAACATAAAATTCCTATGATGGTAGCCTAGGAAATTCAATACAATACTTTGATCCTAAGAGAGTAGGAAAACAAGATAGTGGAGGAGGTAAATAAAGTCATGAATCATCAGTGACCCCAACCACATGTTCATTATCACCTGAGCATGATCATCATACATCTCCAAAATAAACAAAAGTTGGCTTAAAGGAATAATGTTCCCCTCAAGAGGAGGTAGATCCCTAGATAAAAAATAATATCCTAAAGGGACAACTAACACCTCAATTGGTGGAAAAAAATCAATCTCATGAAACAACTACAAAATTTTCATCTCTTATAAGCATACAAGTTGGAAAATTTTATTTGGCACAATTAAATCTATAAAAACAATTTTTCAATAGGTAATTATCCTTGTGTTATTGAATATCTATTTTCTATTAATGCCTTTGGTAATGATAGTCTTAATACATCCATCCTCTCCACCTATTATTTTTACAATCACAATACTTGAATCTCTTATCTTTCATGTTATTTCTAATGCACTTCCACCTTGTATTATTGAATTCCATTCATCCTCTACTCCATCCAACTCATATAAATTCCCTATAACTATTAATATATCAATTTCCACTTATAAAATAAATCCCAACTCTTCTAGTTTCACCTCTAAATTTAATATTAGAAGAGAGACCCATGAAACACCCATTTTTAGAAGGGGGTCCTCTATATGAATAATCAAAGGAAGAAAAGGAGGAATTAAAATTTAGATAAAAATAAATGGAGCCTATACAATTTTTGGATAGTGATAAAGAAAATAAAATGTGGGGACAAAAAGAAGAGTCGGTTTTAGGAGAAGACATAGAGCTTGAACAGAAAATAGATTTATCTAGGGAAACTAATCAAGAGGAATTTAGAGATAAAAATAAATTGAGATACTAAGGAAGAGTTTAATAAGGATGACTAAATACCATATAAATTAGTAGCAGAGTCATATGCATAATCTATGTTGAGAGAAGCCCCTACTTTGGGACTTACTAATGCATTTATATCCTTAGTTCTTAGTCTTTATTTTAAAACTTGTGTGTCAATATCATCTAATCATGTGGAAATTTTAGTTTTTATTCAAATTATATACATATTTAATAATCAAGAAATGTAGGCTCTAAATAATTTAGTGTATTCCATTGATTAATTTATTATAATAGTAGATTTTCATGTGATTAAGTTTACATCTACTAGTTCATTTTTTACCCCATTCTCTTATTTTAGGTCATGACAAATGTATTTTTTGAATACCAAGTCATTATATACTCATGATTTTGTTAAGGAAGTGGATCAACATGTTTTTGATTCTTTATATTCTTTTATTCATTTAACCATTACCCCAATAAAATACAAACCCTAGGACCATAAGAATAAGGTTAATTTTGAGGATTTGGTGAATGTCTACATTCTCAATCCTTTATATCCACTAAGAACATACACACAATTATAATTATATTTTTACCATTCCACCCCAAATAAGTATTATGTAATTACTATCATAATAACTTTGGGGTAAAAAAAATATATGGTGGAAGTTACACCCCAGAGGATCACCTTAGAATGGAGTAGAGTCACTCCTACACTCCCTTAAATTCTTGTTCAAATAAGTGCCCCCATGATCCCACCAAATTTTATACCTCCTTCCACTAATAAAAAAAACATTAAGATATAATATTAATAGGGAGATATCATTATCCATACCTAGATTGAAGAGTCACATGAAGGGAAGAAGGATACAATGGGATTGGTCCTTATTGAATTTCCAACAATAAGTACCCATTTTGAAAAGAAAATTTGTAGAATATAAAGGGTGAGGAAGTGGATGGGATTGGATATAAAGACATGTTAATAGTGATTATTGTATCCAAGATAAAATATATTCCACTTAACCAAGAAATAAAATAATAATTTGAATGACCCCACCTTGTATATAGAGGATTTTTGTTCTTTTATGGACACAACAGGGGAATAAATATACATATATAAAATTCAAGATCAGTCCAAAAAAAGACTCCTAAAACATTAAAGGGTTAAGTTTCCCAAATATATTTATAAAATTTAAAGTGAATCCATAAGGTTATATAATAAAAAGATAGGACTTCTAGGGGTCAATCACAACCTGAATGGGGAAGAGTAATAAAATTTTAGAACTAATTGAAATAACTTGAGAAGAAGATAACATTATTGGTTAAATTTGAAAGTAACAATGCATGCAATCATTTGAACTTAATGATTGTAAAAGAGGCATCTTTGGCTTTGAGTTATGTAATTCCAAAGAGAGATGGTGCCTTTCATTGGCATATTTAGGTGAAAATTTTTGTATCCTAACTCCAAAAATAATAAAATGAGTCAATAAAGATTTTAAAGGATATAAGGGTCACATGCGTGATAACATAAATAAGTTAGTTGATAAATAAATCCAATTTTGATGAACTTCTCAAATCAACTACTAATAGTTTCAAAGCAGAGGTTGAGGGCACCGTATATGAAACTAGTGAAGAGATCCTCTAGCTAAAAAATTTTATGAATGATAAAGTGACAAAGGTAGAGGCATTCAGTGCTATATTTATAGCCTATGAATCTAAGCATAAAATTTTGATGGTTTAAGTTAGTAAAATATTTAAACTTTTTCTGATCAATTTTGAAATTATTAACAAATAATTTGAGGTTATTTATACACTATTAAAAAAATGAAAGATTATTTAATAAGATATGAAGATAATATCTAATAATCATCCAACACTAAAATTTATAGTTTATCCTCAAGGGACATTTCATCATGTAGTGCATGTTCTTTCTCTACCTACTACCATTTCGTCCACAAAAATGTCTACTAGATCTTCACATACAATGTTTCCTTCTACTTTATTTTCCACATCAATAAATAATCTCATTATTATTTGTGTATTACAAATAAAACACCATAGGAAAATATGAATACACACACACACACACACACACACACACACACACACACACACACACACACACACACACACACACACACACACACACACACACACACACACACACACACACACACACACACACACACATGTATTCTATCTTTTATGAGGACTTAGATCTCCACTCTATTTTGAGCATGCATATGTTTGTATTATAGTTATACAAATTGGGCCATTTATTTTATTTGTATCTTGGACATGCATATTGTGCATGAGTTATAAAATTTGAATTATAAATTTAGAATTTTATTGGAGGATCAGAAGACCCCTCCCTAGGATTGTATATAATTATATCCTCTTGATTTGAAAGGTAGGTGAATGTTAGCTATTGAGATAAATAATAAATCATACAAGTTGTTCTACAAATTTATCTTGATGTGTAAATCTTGTTCTTCTCTAAACTTGTGAGTCATTGAATAAGTTCTGTTTTTATGGTATTTTAGTCTTTGGCTTATGCATAACTATTGTTTAATATTACTTTTCATATTGTGTAATATCTAATTTGAATTATTTAAGTGTAATAGTCATAATATCCCTTTATATGTGTGTAATTACAATCTTACAAATGCAAAAGCCTTTGATTATTTGAACTAAAGTTCACTATATTTCATTTACTTGGAATCTTACATATGTTTTACTATCTATTGCTAATAGTAACATTCATCAAGCATTGGTTTCCTAAATACTTGTTGAAACCCTAGTTTAAGATCCATTTTTATAAGGGGTTCATCTTATTTTGATTCACAAACCTTATCTTCTACCCTACCCTTATTTCTATTTACATTTTATTATGATTTTTCCCATCTTAGTTTAGATTCACCATCAATCCATCCATCTCTAATACATATATATTCACATAATATCTGATCCATATGAGATAAGTAACTACTCCACTCATAATTAATCCACCACTAGGTTGTTTACAAAACCCATTTCCCTAAAACTCATGCCTTAGAGTGAAGTTTTTATCAATGGTATTAAAATGTTAGAGTCTAACATAAAAGGTTCCATTATGTGTGTAAAACCCACATTAACATGATTTATTTGGAACTAAAATAAATGAAACCTTTTTTTTCTTTGAAAATATCACTTGAGTTGTACTAGATACATCCAAAAGACTAACAAGGTCCACCTATGTTACTATCTTGTTATTCCCACCTTTGGACATCCATAGAAAGATTAGCTATATGTTTATTAATATTAACCCTAGGACCAATCCTATTTCCCAATCAGAAGATCCCATATTACTCCACATATCATTTCCATATCTTAGTTAGTTAACTTTAACATTGTTGTCCTTGGAGATGTGCATGATTTCCCCAAGAACCCTAGAGTATCTTCCTTCATTTTCTCCCTTGGGATCTAGTACTACAAAATAACACATAAAGGATTTCAATACCAATTTATGGATACTAAATGTAATCCATGAAGATGTGGCATGAAGACTCTTCCCTTTTACCTTAAAATATGTTGCTTATGATTTGTTCCTTGATATTATTAAAAAGTTGATTACATCCTGGAATCAATGTAAATATAACGTTTTGGCATAGTTTGGATAGGTCACTATCCAATGTGTCATCTACCAACACCTTTCAAGAATGATAAGATAACCCAATGATAAAATAAGAGCCTCTAATGTAATATTCCAAAATATGAATAGCTGAATAGACAATAAATATAAATCAAATGAGGCAGTAAACTTTGAAATATACAACAACACTCTAGATTATATGATAATTATATCTATGTGTAGAGTGAATATATTACTACATTATCACTAGCCTATGTAAAATCTATTAACATTGACAAATAGTTAAATCCCCAATTATGATATTTGTCCCCACCAAATATTAATCCTAATATTCTAACCCTCAATGCCATTATAAACGTAAATCGAAATGCTGTGGCTCAAAATGATAACCATGTATATACCTAATTCCCTTTGTCCCATTCTATACTAAACTAACACCTTATGTTTTTGAATAGCCCTATTTTTTCACCTAAATAATAGAAATTAAATTTGGTCATTAATACCAATTATTACTACTACATAAGTTACTGCTTCTAATTCTAAAAAAGAAGAATTTTATGTTATCTAAAGAATGGTACAAAATCTAAATAAAGAGTTCTTAGAAATAAATAAGTGAATGGGAAATGCCATGGGGTAGAATACCAATCATGATTTTTCATATGAAAGATACAAAATTCCATTCAATATATCTAAAAAAAACACTAAATAACAACTACTTAACAAGATGCCTAAAATAAACATCTTAGAAGTAACATATCGTAATTGGTGTCAATTCCATAATACATAACATCATGGTGGCATAGACTACATAGTATTTTGCATATCATTTGAGATATTATAAAAGGAAATGTAAAGATAATAAATCTTTGAAAATATTTTGAATCCATTTTCTTCCATTTCTCCAGGTCCTTCCAACATAATAATAGTATTTGAAACATAGGAATTTCCATTTATAATTAAATATGAGAATGAACATAAATATAATATAGATGAAATCCATGCCTTTTAGTATTTCTAGAGGAACAACTATAACTTGAGGAATAATCATCTTTCTACCACTTTGAAACCTCTAAATAATAGTGCTACTACTCCTCCAATTCTAAGGCAAACAATAGTTTTACCCCTAAAAAATGGAGTGATCAATTAAAAATTATACATCAATAAAGAAAAGGAGTATACAATATAGTCAAACATATGAATAAGATAAAATTAAATGTTATTATTCATGAGCTAGCTCAAATCATAACACAAAGAGAATTACTACTCAAAGCCCTAATTAGAATATCATCCATTAATAAATCAAAATAGACACATGAACATTGCCTTTTACAAGGATAAGCTCTAGGTACCTCATTTTATATTAACCATCAAAATGTTTAGTAATAATGTGAATAATTGTTTGGTTGACTTAGGTGCCTCAACTAATGTGATTCCCATAGTTTTATGTAAAAAACTAGGTTTTACCCTAGATAAATTTAAAAAAGTGATCCTATATTTGGAAAATTTATCAATTCCATGTGTTATAGAGTTGACAAATGTTCACATTCAAATCATCTTATAGAAATAGGTAAAATAATACTTATACATTCTATTCATTGACATTCTTGAAGCCTTTGTCTTGGTACTAAGTTGTGCTTGGTTGAAAACACTAAATGGGTACATGGAAATAGACTTCTCACACCTGTGGCTTCTATACAAGGCAATATTACATTAGATATAAGTAGATTGAGAACCAAAGATGAATTACCTATTCATAGAATATAATGCCAAGAATGATAATGTTGAATTTTTATCCTCAAATGTAGGTATATACACATTCACCACAAATCATGAATCTCATGAACAGTAAATATGAAGCTCCTTTAGAGTTATGGCTCTATATTTTAATGAAGATAGATCAAATCAAGGTTATGGAATTGTTATATATTTTAGCAACCTAAATGGGAAATAATATCTTAATTCATATAGATTATAATTCCACTATACAAATAATTGGAATGAATATGAATCTTTGATCCTAGGCTTACAATTCACACTAAAACACACCATTAGATAATTATGGATTTTTGGTTATTTGGATTTGGTTGTCAACTATATCAAAAAGAAATATCAATACAATCTTGATTACTTGAATAAGTAAAAACATAGAGAATTGGATCTGATCTAGTCCCTTAAAGTATTCAACATTAAGCTATCCCAAGAGAACAAAATTAGATGACAGATTCATTAGGGACTTTAACTACCATCTTGGCACCACTCTAGGAATTCAACATGTATAAGTTATCTATGGAATTATTTCCTTTCCATTTTATCCTATACAACATGAAGAAATTCTAGGTATTTCATAATGATCGACAATTCATATAATTTATGAATAATTATAAAGCCTTTGAATTATAAATAATATACGAAAAGGATGTTGAGCCTATGAATATAAAAGAGTTAGGATAAGATGGCATCTTATAGCTGAAAGAGAATCACATACCCATGGAATGTTCTAATGAAAGTGATTTTTTGACATGGATCCACAAGATTAGAAGAAAATATACTCTAAATCAACTAAATATAACATTGATAAATAAAATGTGGGAATTGACTAGCATCCTTAGTATGTCAACATTGGTCTAAGTTTTTCATAATAGAAGAAACAAAGATTTAAATATCTACTGATAGAATAAAAATATGTGATTGTTTATACATATGAAGACCTAGAATTCTTTGATCTGAGGATCATCACACATAATATCCCACTAAAACTAGAACACAAGCCCTGTAGGTAGTAAAAAAGTCTATTAAATACAATTTTAGAGCTCCTTATTCAAAAATAATAATAAAATGTATTGGACACTAAGATTATCTTTCTAATCATGCATTCCACTTTAGTTACTAACCTAATTCATGTCAAGAATAATAATAGAGAAATTATGTTATGTCTCAACTTCAAAATTAGATAAGTATCCTTTACCCTCATTATATGAAGTAATCCAAATGGTTATAATATTAGGGATGATGTCTTTCTTAGATGAATTCTCAAGATATAATAAGTTGATAGTAGAAGTAGAAGATATAATGAATTCATATTTCAATACCAAGTGGGTCACTTTTGCATATAAAAGGATATCCTTTAGATTGATTAATTTATGATAAACCTTCCAATGACCTATGGAATTCACTTTTTAAGGACTCATTATAAAATGCATCATTATCTACATGGCTAACCTCATGATGTCTTCAAATAATAGAGACAATCATTTAGATTGTCCATAGAAGGTATTTGATAAATGTAGAAGATACAAATGGTCACTTATTTCAAATAATAACATATTTAAAGTTAGTAAATAAAATCTATTAGGCCATATCATTACCAAAATTGGGATTTTCATTGACCCAGAATGAATCCAAGCTATTTACAATATAAAACCTCTTAACAATAAAAAATAATTGAAGCCTTTTTTATCAAGATATACTTTATGAGGAAGTTTATTTATATATTTACAAATATTTTCAAGCCACTAAATTCCATATTTAAGTAAAAAGTTAGAATACAGTGTAAAATTGAAGCCACAAAGGCTTTTCAACATATCAAAATTGTAATTGCTCAATCTCTAGTTCTAATCAACCATGACATTGCTAAGTCTTTTTATATTTCTTCATTTTATTTAGAACATACTATATCAATATTACTAATACAAATGGTATATTATAATGACCATATAATTTTGTTCAAGATTACTAATCTAAAGTATGCACAGCTAAAATATTTAATGATATATAAGTAGATATATGCTCTGATCAAAGCTATAAATAATTTTAGGCATTAAATTATGATGAATAAGACATGAAATTATTTTGGATCTATCCATAAATATTATGCTTAGCTATAATGAATTAGGTGAGAGAAAAGGTAAGTGGATGGAAAAACTATATGAGTTTAATCTTGAAATTAGACCATCCTTTATGGTGTGATTCCAAGGGATCATCCAACTCAAGATTGAAATGGATCCACAAATTTATATTTAATATATAAATGAGACATAAATATTTGGTGGTCATTGGTATTCCCAAATAATCTACTACTTACTCATAGGTATATGTTCCCTTGAGATAAATAGATAACAAAGGTAAGCCATTAAGCCCAAATCAATACATTACATGATAAAAAAGGGATTTTTATATTAGAATAATTATTGAAGGAATCTATTTGATGTGTGTCTCAAAACAAGAATTTATAGATGTCTTTAATAACTTACATCAGAAGATAGGTAATGGACATCCCTCAGGCAATGTAAAAAATCATAAAAAATTAAGTATGGATTATTATTAACCTACAACTTTCAAATATGCTCATAGTCATGTTAGGGTATGACATGAATTGTAAATATTTGAGAAAATTGAGGTACATGATATCAGTAATTTACAACCCATCATTGATGTGTTCCTTTTTTCTCAATGGGGTCCTTAATTTGTTGGGGTGATTATCACAAATTATTTAACAAGACACAAATTTGTTTTAATAGACACTGATTATTGCACTAGATAGATAGAGTATGTATCCACAAGGAATTATATAGTGAATTATGTGATTATATTTCCTTAAGAAAACATACAAACCAGGGTTAACACTCTAATTTTATTTCTTTGTGACAATGATCCATCCTTCCAATCTATATAGTTACTAAGTGGGATTACAACAACTAGATTACCATCAAGTTTTCATCAAATTATTATCCCTAGGGGAATGGATTAGGTTTCCACATTAACAATAATGTAATGTATTACATCAAGAAATCAACACAAGATAGACCAATATAATGGAATCTACTACTAGAATATACACTATGGTGAGATAGAATAAGGCATAATAAAGCCCTCAAGGCTTTACCTTTCCTACTGGTGTATGAATAGAAATTAATTTCTATTATAACTCTTAAACTACCAAGATATTAGTTCATGAAATAATATATGGGAGAAGATGAAATAATACATTCCATACTACTTTGCACAATTTAGAAGGAAGATGAATGAACTAAAGTACTAAATAGCTTCAATAAGCACCAAGACATTATCAAAAGGTGGTTTCAAAAAATATTTAAAATCAATGATTTTAGGATTTTAGACCTAGTGATTTTATATAATAAAATACATGAAAGAAAGGATAACATGATAAGTTTTATCCCTTATAGATTGTACCATAATACATGTTTTAAAACCTAGTAAACACTATATTTTGTCTGAAGGACATCCAAGGTATTGACCTCACTTTTCCAATCAATGGAGGTTTTGAAGCATTATTTTGTGACTAATAAAATTAGAAACACTTATAAATAATTGAGAGTTATATTATAAGTATGAGTAAATTTATTTTACCAATTTCTAGATTGGATTTCATGTTTTTTCATTTACTTCCTTAGATTAATCTTTCTTGTTTGCTTAGACTAATTTACTATTTTCTATATTTTATTTCGTAGTTAGTTTTGCTACTTTATAGATTAGTTTTCCTTAAACTATATAACATTTAAACCAATTTCTTATTCTATAATTATGAAATACCTACCAAAATAAAAGGGTGTGAATCAATAAGATAACAACTAACATCCACTAGGATTTGTTATATTAGTACTTGAATTTTTGGAATTGAGGTAGGTGTCATGATTGAAATTAAGTTTTGATAAGATTAAATAATCTCACTAGGCCTTTGTAATTTACTCTGATATAATTATGAAAATTTTAGAGACTTTTCATTTCCCAATATAAAATGCACTATTACATGCTAAAACGTAGATGGGGAATAATAAACATTGAAATGGATACATACTAGTAGGGACATATTAATAAAAATAATTTCTCTTATACATAGACCTATCCAATGGTGATTATAAACCCTTCATCCATTTGTGTTAAAAAAATGATACAAACTTATGGAGGAAGGGTGAACCATTTAATCTTTATTGGGAATATAGATGACTAGATTCCAGTAGATCAAGGCCTAGAGTGGAATCAAAGGTATCTATATTATAGATATAGATGCCTAGCTAGAAGTAGAACAATGCCCACTATTAACTTATTATTTTTATCATAAAATAAAAAATAAAAATGAAACCTACATGGTCTATCTGGGTCTTTGTCAAAACTCTCATAACAAGGGAAAATAATTTCACAAAATCACACATAGATCTTAGGAATGTATAAGGTTAATATGTTTCATGAGGAAGTTAGAGTTTATTCTAGCTTATTGGTCTACTTATTATTTTCTCATTAGGGTGGAAATTTTGTTATGATGTATACACTAATATTCTTAGTTCTCAATTACTATATATCATTTTTATATTGATTAACCATTTATTATGCCCCAACACACCCCATTCTCCAAGTTTAAATAAGAACACATTATTGTTAGTACATATTAATCTATGCCCTTTGTAGACCTTAGGAATTATAATAACGATCAAGTGTGTACAAACCTAACATTTTTTTTCAAATTCTAATTTTATTTCAAAATTTCTAAAAGGTATAAAACCAATGCCTTGAAATCATTCATGAATTATTCATCACCTTTGATTCTCTTCTTTAATATCAAAATGAGTATTCAATATCATGTTTTGATTTAATGCAACTAATGAAGATATGTATCTTATTTAAATATTAATGCACAACATCCATTCTTGGGATTTCAAGTTTTCATCAGGTTGCCTAGATTATGACATCTATTGGCAACTACACTTATAACCAAAGTTCTAATTCCTTTTGAGCATCAAGGTTCATGCGATCATTCTACATAGAAGAATCTTGTTCACTTATTACATTTGAAATTAAAATTAAATTCCAAATTCTTGGGTCATGATGATCCATCCACATGTCAAAATTTCATAAATATAAGACAAAACTAATTTCCACAAAAAGTTCCAAGTCATTTACATTATGAAATCTTGATGTTGTTTCACAAGGTGAGATCTCAGTCACCTATAGTATGCAAGAATAAAATACATATTAATTATTAAAAATTCCCCTAATCTCTCTATATCATGCCAAGTGTAAAAATATTTTTGACTCATGACCTATAAGGCTAAGGTAAATCCATTATATTTATAGCTCCTTAGTTCCCTAGATCATGCCAAGTAGAAGAATCACATTCACTCATGCCTTATCAATTGTAAATACATTATAGTATCTCCAAGTCTCCATATTAATTAGAATCATACATGTGTCATCATCTCAAAATTTATAAGATTTATGAAATAAATTACATTAAATTTTATAAGTTTTCTTTATTAATGAGAACCATCCACATCAAAGGATATCATTAACCTATAACTTTTAGTCAAAAGTACATGTCCAAAACTTTATTTTCTCTACATTCCTGAGATTCATCCATGTGTTATCATTTTATAATCTTATAATCTATCAATATGAAGGTAAAAACTCAAAATACAAAAATTTCCTTAGGGTCCTAAGATTTTTATGTGTGGAACCATCTCATGCATGCAAATCTTTCTTTAAAATGTACATATTTTAAATATTAGAAGATCCCCAAGTCTTTGAGATCATGAAATATGGAAATATCTAGTTAAGTCATAGATCGTAGAGCATATATAGAATTAAATTATAAATTTGAAGATCCCAAATATATTATATTAAAAAAAGTGTCACAATATCAAAGATGCATGGCCAAAATACAAACATGAGAGTTAACAACTAGTTTAATAGTGGAATAATTAATAAATGGGCACATTTTATAAAGTGATGACTAAGCACTTGGAATTAATGAAAATTTTAAACATGATAGAAAAGACACCCACCAAAGCTAAATTGTTAATTTGAAATCAAAATGGGAAGAAGAGCTAAAATATGTGGTTGTATTAACTTCATATAAACTGAGCATTCAAGTTTCAAGCTTGCAATAATATATGAAAAATATTGAGAACATCAAATCAATTTTCCATTAATCAATGAGTTATAAGCTATGAATTCAATCCAATAAGCCTTTAAGAGCTCTAATTTTTATTCTATTAAATTTACAAATCAATCTAGATAATACTAATATGAATTATATGATATAATAATGGCTTCTTCATCCTAAGAAACAAACCAAACTCCTTCCCGATATTCTATTGTAGGGGAAACTAAGTACTTGGACACAATTTTTGATAAAAGGGGGTATTACCATTTCCCCATTACTCACCCCTTTAAGATGAAATTGATGGAATTAATCTATATTTAGCCCAATATTAGATAGATTATAATAGGAAATGATATGTGTATGATCTACTACTAGATAAAATAATCAGTCTACATAATGAAATAATGAAGTTTAAGTTAATTCCATGCACTTACTTCATGATATATTCTTTAATGGTGATATTACTAGAGAGTAGTTATACTTAAGAATTTTTATAAATGTGGTTGCATATATCTTTGTTGATTCTTTTGAGAATTATTTATGTTTACCATTACTTGAAAATACCTATAATTAGGTCACAACCAATGATAAGTTAGACCATAAAAAATTCAAGGGTGAGATTAAGCAATGGCTAGTGAAGGGTGACAAATTAAATATTCAAGGAATTATTTATTTATTTATTATAGTTAAATTCATGATAGACAGTATGGTATATATGGCCTTGTTGAACAATTTATATGATTTTACTAATATCACCTACATACACAAGGCATGGGTCTACTTGTTGGACATGAATATAACTTCTGATAAAATCATGGAACTTGGATAAGTTATTAGTGTTTGACTCAAGGAACATATGTTTAACTTTGATGAAAGCCCATATAATGGAATATTTTATATGATATCATATGTATTAGATGCAATCATGGGGATTATGCACATAAAATATGAGTAACCATGGGAGTCATCCATATGATATGTAAACAATGGGGTTTGTGATAACTTCTCTCTACTCCATGTCTATTAGTTCAAGGGAGAAATAAATAAAATTGTATAAGTATAACCATTGGTACACTAAACCTTTTATGGGTGCTCCATTCCCAATATTTATAATAACATAAGGAAAAACATTATAAATATGGTATATTACTATAACTATCCTAATTGTACTATAATTAGAATAGAGGGAACTACAGCTACTCCTTTAAATCTTTCTCATTTTGTTCCTAAAAAAATTGTAGAATAAGAAGTAGTTTTACATATTTATAATAGTGTGTATGAGGATCTATCTACCAAAAATCAAGGGTATTATCATAATACCCCTCTAAGCATTGGCCAAATGCAATATTCACTAATGAAATAATTTAGCTCAGTTGGGAAGACTAGACCTAAAAACGGGCTAAGTCAAGCATAATTAAAGATTGGAATCCCAAAATAGAGTGAGGAAATACTTTAGTGACCTTATAAATATGGATTCCGAATTCCTTATAGCTATAGGAGATACAAGCATGCCCCAATTTTTTAATGATGTATATGATTCTAAGGTTTATACCAAGATGAATTAACATAGAACTACTATGGTGGTATCCCATATAATTAAATATGATCCTTTGATCATGATAGAATAAGCAAAAAAGATATTAAAGGAGGCAAATAAATTCATGGGTTAGTATTGGCTCCAATCAAATGTTAAATTATCACCTAAGTATGACCATCCTATCTTCTCATAACAAGAAAATATAGACTATAGAAAGATGGTGCACTTAAATGGGAGGTAGATCCTGAGATAATAAATAATATCATAAAATGACTACCATCACATCAATTGTTGGTAATAATGTAGTCTCCTACAAAAACTATGAGATTCATCTCCTAAATGTAAAAAATTGTGAGAACTTTATTTGGAACCATTTCATCTATTGACCATTTTTCAATAGGTAAGCTTCCATACATTATTACAGAGTTATTTTGTATCAATGCCTAAAACAATTCCAAACTCAACACCTCCATCCTCTCCTCTTGTGTTTTTTTCAACCTTAATGCATGCATATCTTATTTATCCTAATATTTATATTATAATTGCACCTTCCACTACTAAATTACCTTCATCCCTCTCTCCATATAATTTAGATAAAGTACATATAAATATTAATCCATCCATTTTCAATTATAAAAGGAATCTCAGGACACCTCTAGTTTCACCTGTGAATGTGCAACTAGAAGAGAGACTAAATGAATGCCCATTTTCAAAAGGGAATCCTCTATATGAAAAATCATAGGAGGAAAAGGAGGAATGTAAATTATAAATAAAATAAATGGAGCTTATCCAAGTGTTGGATAGTGATGAAGAATATAAAAGGTATGAAACTAAATAAGAGTGGGTTTTAGGAGAAGACACAAGGCCTAAAAATAAATAGATTTCTTTGAGGAAATTGATAAAAAGGAATCTATAGATATAGGGATATTATGATATGAAGGAAGAGTGGAAAAATATAAGGATTACTCAAAATACACTAAATTATTAGTGTAATATAGGTTACTAAAGTCAGACATAAAATGTATGTTGAGAGAAGCCTTTACTTTGGATCTTACTAAAACATTTATAGCCATAGTTCCTAGTCCTTGTTCTAGAAGTTATATGTAAATATAATCTAATATAGTTGAATTGATAGATACAAATAAAAATATAAAAAATATTACTAATAAATAAAGAGGCTCCAAATAATGTATTATCTTCCCTTGCTTCGTCTATTATAGTAGTAGATTCTCATGTGAATAATTTACCATCTAGTTTAGTTGCTACCCCACTCTCTCCATATGATTTATTACAAGGATATTTTTTAAATACCATGTAATTATATCCTCATGTTTGTGCTAAGTAATGGGATAAAAGAGTTTTTAATACTTTAAATTCTTTTATTCATTCAACTACTACCTAAGTAATGGCTAAACCCTATGACCATAAGAAAAAGGTTTATTTTGAGGATTTAGTGACTGTCTCTATTTCTAATCCCCAATATCCATTGATACCATATGAATAATTGGAATTATATATTTCTTGATCAAATATAATTGATTCTTATGTAATTATTATCACAATAAATATGATGCAAAAAAATATGTGGTAGAAACTACACCCTGAAGGATCACCTTAGAATCAAGCATAGTCACTCATACACTCCCTAATATTCCTATAATAATAAGTTCCTCCATGATACAAATAGTTTTAATACCTCCTTCCACTATTATATAAATAATTCAACTAAAATAATATGGAGAGCTTATTTTCCTTTCTTGGGTTAAAGAGTCGCAAGAAATGAACAAGGATAGGATGGGCCTAGTCCTTAATGAATTGACCACAATAAGTACCCATTTTGAAAATAAGAGTGGTAAAATCCAAATGGTAAGGAATAGGAAGGGAGTATACATAATCATATGGTAATAATTATTATTATATCAAATATAAAATTTATTCACCTTATCTAAGATAGAAAAGAAGAATCTAAGACCCTGCGGAGTATATAAAGAATTTTAATTCTTTTATAGACACAACAAGAGAGGTAATGAATGAGATG
Source organism: Torreya grandis (assembly GCA_037957365.1). Lineage (NCBI taxonomy): Eukaryota > Viridiplantae > Streptophyta > Pinopsida > Cupressales > Taxaceae > Torreya > Torreya grandis. The sequence continues at coordinate 240,954 of JARHVA010001578.1, forward strand.
TATAAAATTCAATATCATTCAAAATACATACTCATATAATAATATATTATTTAGGATCCCATAAATATTTTAAATAATGTCTAAAGTGCATCTAACATGTTGTATGATATTTTGAAAATAAGTAGGACTTCTATGGGAGAATCAAAACTTGAATGGAGAAAAATAATAAGATTTCAAAACCAATTAAAATAAATTGATAATAAAAATTTATTGGTTTAATATTAAATTAATAACACAAAAATTAATTTATAATTAATGAATACTTAGGAGGTAACTTGGGCTTTGAATTATGTAATTCCAAAGAGAGATGGTGCCCTTCATTGGCATACTTAGATGAAAGTTTTGGTAGCCCAACTTGTATGAAAAGAAAACGACATAAATATTTTTAAGGATATGAGGGTCACATGTGTGATAACTTACCTATTGAATTTAATAAATAATATCAATTTTTATTCACTTCTCAAAGTAGCTATTGATAGTCTCAAAGTAGAGGTTGAGGGAACTATTTATAAAACTAGTGAAGCAATCCTACAACTGATAAAATTTTTAAAGGATAAAGTGAATAAGGTGGATGAACTCAAATTTGGAATCAAATCCTTTGAATCTTATCATAAAAATTTTATGTGTGAATTTTTTAAAATATTTAAACCTTCTATGCTCAATTTTGATATTATTAATAAAGAATTTGTGGTTGCTTATGTGATATTCAAAAAACAAAGGCTACCTAGGGGGATGTCAGGATAGTATCTACTACTTATCCAACACCAAAATCTATATTTTATCATTAATGTATATTTAATCATGTAATGTGTATTCTTTTTCAACCTACTAACATTTCATCATTATTAATGGCTACTAGATATTCACATACATAGCCTCCTACTACTTTAGTTGCCATGTCAAGTACATAATCTCTTTATTCTTTATGTGGTACCAAGAAGGCACTATAGTTAAATATTAATGTGTTTGTATGTGAATTTATTCTATTGGTATGAATACTCAAATATTCACTTTAGTTTGATAATGTATATTTTTATATTGTAATTATGTAATTTGGACCTTTTATTTTATTTTAATCTTAGACATGCATATTGTGCATGAGTTCTAAAATTAAAATTAAAGTTTTATGTATTTATTTGGATGATGAGGAAACCACTCCATAGTATCTCGTATACTTGTATTCTCTTGATTCTAAAGGGAGGATAATTTTGGCTATTTAAATAGGAAAAAATCCCTACATGTTATTTCATGAATTTGTCTTTATGTGCAATTCTTGTTCTTAGCCAAACTTATGATTGATTGAATAATATTATTTATTATGGTATTTTAGTCTATGGATTATGTATGAGTGTTTTTTTAATACAATTTTTCATATTTTTGGTAGCTAATCTGGATGTTATGTGAGTAATAACCATAATATCCCTTTGTACATGTGTAATTGAAATATTAAAAACATAGAAACCTTTGATTATGTACAATAAAGTTCACTATAATTTATTTCCTTTGACTCTTAGTTATGTTTTAATTTATGTGTGCTAAGATTAACTTTAAGCAATCATTATTTTCCTAACTATTTGTTGAACCCCTAGTTCAAGATCCAGTTTGGAAGGGTTTCATCTTATTTTGATTCATAATCATTTTCCTCCCTACCCTTATTTCATTTTGAGTCTAATTTTGATCTTTCCAATATTAGGTTAGATTAACCATAAATCCATACTTATCAATTAGGTATACACTCATTCCATATCTAAGACATCTAATTTTTTAAAAAATAGGTTATTTACAAAACCTAACACCCTGCAACTCATGTCTTGGAATGAATCTTTTGTCACCAATATTAAAATTTTATAGGTTACCTTATAATGTTTCATGGTGTGCTTAAAACTCACATCAAAAAGTCATTACTAGGAAAGGGTTCATACCTACTAGATCAAGTCAGTATCAATTGACAATACTCATTAAATCTAGTGAAACTGATCTATGTACAAGTATAATGAACTAAGATTATATAGATATTTGTAAAAGATATTTAATATGTTTGAAATATACATTGAGATTATTCTATATGTGTAATATTATAATGGAATATTTGACTCATAAAATAACATGAAAATGTGAGATAATGGTGCATTAATACCATTTTTATGTTCTCAAGTCATGTGTGGTAAATGTGTTGTAATATTATTGTATATAATATTATTTATCTTGGGTTTAATTTTTAGAAAATCCTTTTTATCATACTGGTATATGAATAAACTACATAATAATATGAATAGTCTTCATATAAGATGAAATGAATAGCCATATTATGTTTATAAATATTTTTAATCTTTCTTCATTGATTAATGTGCACATGATTTGAATTTGCACCAAATTCTTATTTTTTTTATTTTGATTATTTTTTATCCTAACATTTGTAACAAATCATAGGATTCTTCATTTCACTACAACTCCATTTTTTAATTATTTTTCCTATATTTCAACTATACAACCTACAACTAGATATTCCATGATTGTTTTCTAGCTCGTTCATTTTCCTAAGATAGAAGACACCTTTATTATACTATATGGAATTTTTCTTATCTTAATTTAAGAAATTTATCAATATTTCACTTGTTGTTTGGCATACTGAGACTACATTTTATCTCAAAAGGGTTATGTTTTATCTCAAAATACATATATGTTATGTTTCACCTATCTACATAGTGATTTGGTCTACTAGATAATGCATTAGCATTGAATATTTACCACTAGACCCAAAAATATTATATTTATAATTTAGATTAAATTATGCTTCGAATAGTTTTTATGTTGCTAATAATGGCATGTACTAGAATTGGGCACATTGGAAACTTCACAAATTGCATTTTGGTCAGTTAAAGTCAACATATCTATTTCAATGGAATTTAATGTGATATCTCATTTCATGTTTCAAAATTTAAATCAATTTTAATTAACTTTACATCCATAAAATACACATCAATATATGATGTGTAAAACCTTTTATAAATGAGCTAAGTTTCTTTTGATGTCAATAATTTATGTTTTGCAAATAAAAGAATATTTTTTTAGAGAAGTATATTTTTTCCTATTAAGTAAACCTATAATTTTTGAATAATTCAAATAATAAATAAAATATTTTTATTTTGAAAACAAAATTCAAATAATTTTTGTTTTCAAGAATCAAGAAAACTTTGAAAATTAAACAAATTGTGATAATCTACAAATCATAGAGTTCGATATCAATGGTACCTCTTATTCATACTTATGAAAAACATAATCATGATTTAAATACTACATATATATCCTAAAATATCTATTAAAATAAAATATTTTAACCACACATATAAATAACTATAGAAAAATCAGGAAAATATACATTTTCACATTCCCTCTATTACCCATTTATGACTGTCACTCGACTTAAATCCTGAAAGAAAGAATACTCTGAGTATATAGGATTATTACACCAATTTAAAATAAATTATTTATAATAAATTTTCATAAATAAATATAATACTTTTAATTTATTATCTAGGTACAACATATCATTTTAATCTCACATAATTTAACATCTCCTTCATGTACCATTACATATATAAAAAGGATGATCTTCTTCCACATATCATAAACTATTTAGGAAGGGTGATCATGTAAATATTTTTGGTATATAATTAATTTTTTATATATATAATTTGATAATTTTGAGTGATAATTAACTAATTTTTATCCCTAAAAAATAAAAATCTACTCCATTAAAATAATTATTAGAAAAAAACTAACCAATGAGGATACTAGGTAGAATGGTCAAGATAGGTAGAGAACACTCTCATTTTAAATGAATTATGTTTCAACATATGTGGTATAAATACATAATATTTTAACCCAAATGAATTAAAAAAAATTTAAACATGGAAGGACAAGAATTCAAAATTGTTGACCTTTTTGTGGGGCCTTAGTTGATGGCAAGGGTTTTATTCACATACATCTGTGAAACACTCGTTGGGAATCACTATGAAAATTTATTGACTTGTATTATTCTTATTAAAAATTCAATTTCATACAATGGATTTTAAATTATTAAAATTTTGGTTTAATAATAGTTGCATGATGAGTTTGGCTTCAGAAATCTAAGCTATCAAACATGATGTTGATGTTTTTAGTGTAAATATTGATGTATAAGTGATCACCTTAATAAAATATCTTATCCCTACATATTAAACATACTTAGATTATTTTAAAGAAATTAATATTTTGAATGATCTTGCTTTTAATAAATTAGTTGAGAATATCATCAAGATAAAATTTGTTGGAAGAAATACTAAGTCCATAGGAGAAAGCATTTTCTAGCTAATCAAAAGGTGAATTCTTCCAAGAATTGTGAAAATTATAAAGGAGAAGGGAAAAATAAAGGGTGGGGAGGAAAATATAGAGAAAATAAATATTCAACACCAGGAAAATAAATATAATTTACAACATTTATTTTTTAAAAATTATGAAAAATGGAGTCATGAGATCCGTGACTTTATACCATCATGGGACAAGATATAAGCCTATAGAAAATGAAATTTAGGAAATGAAAAAAGGAAAAAATCAGCACTAGACTCATCTCAATTTTAAAGTGAATATGTTTTTTAAATATTTAAAAAATAAAATAATGGCTTAGTGAGTTTAACCTAGGATAATGATTAGGTTCTAGACACTAGTTCCAAGCAACATATGAGTTTTTATAGGGACTTATTTAAGGAATTTCAAGAACAAAAACTGGTCCAATATATTTTTTAAATAAAATAAGTCTACAACCTCAAGGAAAATTTTGAATTCAAATCAATTCATCAAGACTTATAGATTTATTTCTATATAATTTTTTATACCTTCCTCAATTGAAATAAAATTTGTTTTCCATAGTGTTGATTAAAAACCAAGGTCACTCCATTTTGATGGATGGTGAAGAAGTGAAGATCACAAGTAAATGTGACAATACGAATTTTATGACTATATGTGAGAAATCAAAATTCATTAAATTAAAGTGTGAGCACTTTATTCCTATTATTAAAAAAAATTCACCCTAGGATAAGGTTGTTAGAGCTTTCCAAATTTGGTTAAACATGGGATTACCCTTAGACTTGTGGGTTATCTATAATAGGGATAAACCTCTAGATTGAAGGCCTAGCTCCCCTTGATGAATCACTTAGACTTAATTTCACTACTCTATCACTTGATTTTTATGAAAAGGTAATAAATGAATAAAATAAACCTAACTAAAGTGGTGATGCACCAAACTTTTTTGACCAATACCACACATTTCATAATATACTAAGACCTACAAGACAACATGAACATACACATCCTAGAATGAACCTATTGCATTAATTATTTGTAGAAGGGTAATTAATTATAAGTATAATAGGGAAAAAAAAATCCACTTAAAAACCTAGAAGAGACCTCTAATGACACAAAATACAACCTATAATAGAGAGACAACCACATGAAAGATAAATATGATACAAACAACGTGATATACATCTACACTTGATAAGATATACCATTTAGTGATTTATCACTACATGTAGCCATATAATGAGGTGAAAAATTATTTGGTTTATTTATCATAGGTAAAAAAATATCAAGGCTTTGCCATACCTAGGTGGAGGATACATTTCCAAGCCAAAGTGGCTTAATATATAGCACCAGTGTGAGAGAAAACAAGAAGTGTGGAAGTGACAGAAGGTAGAAAAATGTCATATTAATTAAAAAAATAAGATAAGTTATTGAAATACTTCAACAAGTCTAGGATTCCATGTGTTTCTCCTTTACATATTCTCTATCTTTCCAAGTGTTGTAGGAGGTTGAAATGCATGCTTGACACGTTGACTAGTTTCTTAAACTCTATATCTCCTCGACATGTTGAAGGAAAAATTGACTTATTGGTGGTAAAATATTTATATTAAATTTTTTATGCTATTGACACCTATCATCTGACCCCAATAGGTTTTCCTTGACACATCACCTATTTCTCTTTTAAGGTATCTAGAAGGCTCTTCATCTCCTTAGACCTATTTTGCACACATGTGTCAAAACTTGGTTTGAGTTGTTATAGATCATCCAAACTTCATGGATGTAATATTTAAATAATTTTTAACCTAAAACAATCCATTTTTATTTCTCAAACCAACCCCAATAGGTCTCTTTACCAAAATCCCTAATTAGGCCTCATTCCTTGTAGCTTTTTTTCTTATTTTTCTCCTTGTAAGGGAGTTGTTAAGATTATCTTCAAAATTAATTAAATATTATAGGACCCTATATAAGTTTACATTTCCATGTCAAATTTAATGGTTTGAATCTAAGTGGAAGTCTACTTTTTCTACCTATCTCTTTTGCCAATTAGGCATAATTAGGCTTCTAAGCTTAGAAAGTGGATTTTGGCTCTGAAATCCTCCTAAACTTTTAAATCCTCTAATAAGTGTGTGATTAACTTTACCCATTCCAATATAAACCTCTATGTAAATTTTGTGCTTGAAACATTTTTCTTATAGCCAAACCATGAAATTGCCAAAAATAAGCCCTTTAATAACCTTGTTTGGAATGCCTTGCAAAATGGAGGTTATTTGGTAACTTACAAGATTTATTGAGATAATTTATTTATTTTATGATATTAAATAAGTCCCATATCACCTCCAATAATTATTTTATAGTATCCATATCTCCAAAATCCCTTCAAAATACAAAAAAATGTAGAATAAGGGATTTTTGGCAATCTATATAGTATTCCATACATATCAAGTACATGTGAAGAAACTTGTTGGAGTCATAAATAATATCCAAGAGATTTTAGGAGAATTTTTTGGCATTTTATGTGATTTTTAATTCCATCTATACAAATTGGTAAGTATAGCCCTCTTAAGTAGCCTGAAAGTACTTTAAACTCTTAGCGATTATTCATAAAGTTAGACCTATGAATACTCCATAAAATTTCATGAAATTTAATTAAATTAGGGTGTATAACTTCCTCTAAGAGAAAAAGGTACCATAAAAATACACCTGACCATACTAAGAAAATCAAACTAACCTTTTGGGTTGTAAATTAGCATTCTATGAGGTTTGAGAGGAAATTGAGTTAGTAGGTGCATCTCCTAAGCTTAGTTTGAGTTTTGATGGGATAAATGGAATATGAAATATCAAAATATACCTATATAAGTGTCTATATTGTCAATTTTATCAATTAATTCTTAAATCCAATCTTCTCATTCTTAGGGTTATTAGGCTAAACCATGTATTAACTATCATTCCCTATTGTATTCTTCTTTTGATGGTTTATGACTCATGAAGTGTTTGGTAATGTTATTCACTATCTCCAAAAGTTTATTCAAGTCCATCTCAAATGAACTCACTTGACTATCTCTTAACTATCTTCCCAAACTAGCATTGAAGTACAAGAATCTGATTTTATTTGACAAGTTGATAGGTGTGGTAGTTGAGTAACTAATTCAATCTCTTTGTAAGGTGTCTTGTATGGATTTTTAGGTTAGGTTACTTTCAAAAATATAAATATTAGCCAAAATCACCCTTTATATGCATATTTAACACCCTCAAGTTAGTAAATGGTCTTCAAACTTTAAAAATCATCATGAAATGTTATGAAAGGGTGTTTTATGCATGAAATAACATTAATCAACCCATAATCACCTATAACATAACTTTACCATGACCTATCTCATCATGACAAGAATAAACCACTGTGTGAACAAAATATGACCTTACCTTTATCTTTTCAAACTTTAGTTTATAAATTGTAATAAGGTATTTTGGACTCAACTAGGACCTCCTATATCACCTAATGTTGAATTTTTTTACTATAAGGATCATGTTTTGACCTAGGGATGAAAATTAGATAACAAATTGGTGACTCATAGGGTTAGCATGCCTTCTATGCTAACAAGACCAATAACATTGTCCTTTCATTGGGATATGGAGTCAGTTACACTCTATGACAAAAATATTGGACCTTGACACTGGACCAATAATATAAGTTGATTACCTCAACAACACACAAAACATATAAAGGAAGACACACACATGTGATAATTAAGTACTTAGGGAGCACAACAAAAACATAACTAAACTAGACTATATATAAACTAACCTAAAGAGAAACTTATCCTCCTTGATCAAAATGGAAGATTTCACCATCCTTTACACCATGAGATGAAAAATTTCATGAAGCATGTTACCTTTTAATCCCTAGTTTTGATGTTCTTAATTCCTTCATGATTTCCACTCTCTTTGGCATGATATTCAATGTAACAGAAGTAGCTAAAAACATATCACCTTGTTATAGAGTTTTTACTGATGTCATGGTGAAGTATGCAGGTGTCCTCATGAGTGGATGAAGTGATTTGATATCCTAATTGATAATGATAAAGTGTGAAATGTACTTGTCTTAGTATGCTTAAGGAAAGTTTAGTTGATCTTTAGTTTTGGGTTGATTAAAGGTGTTTAGGGATGAGTATGGAGTATGAATCATGTGAAATTGAGTACGTAGCTTGCTAACATCACCATTACCATGTGTGAATGAGTTAGGGGGAGTTACTAATATGGTTATGATCATATTTGTACCTAGTTACTATGTGCTAAATCCCATGGTATGTACCTAAGTGTAGTCAAAGATATGCAAGTGCAAAACTAGGCTATCAAGTATTTTGATAGTGTTTTTATGTACTCAAATTTGTATGAAGCAAAAAATAACTATGTATTTTTATGGTAGTATATCTCACACATGTGGATGTTTCAAGAAAATGTGATCATATGGGTTTGTTCAATTTTGAGGCTAGTTTATTTTCACTAAATTGTAGGTCATGCATTAAAGTGAAACAAAAGTCATGCAAGTGTAAAGTTAGCCTCCCAAGTAATTTTTGACATAATTGGTTTTGTGACAAAATATTTTGAGAAGGCATTTTAATGTCATTATATCTTGCACACATGAAGGTTCTAGGAGTAGATTGTTATATGGTTAGATTCTGTTATGTAAGGAGATAATATGGTCTAAATTATAGATCATGTATCTAAGTATATCAAAAGATATGACTATGCAATGTTGACATTTTAGGAAGATAAGTAACATTCCCATAGTCAAATTTTCCCATGATAAAGTTTGAGCAAGATCAATGGACTGTTTTTGCTCCAAGAAGTTAGGAAGAAACGAGATGATAATATGTACATGATGTTTAAATCTGATTAGAGATAAAGATAAATATTCTTCCAAGGATCACTGATGAGTGGGAGATTATATAGATAGAGATCAAAGGTGCATATTAAATTAAGGAGGTTAAATTGATAGTTGTCTATCATTGCTAAAGTGAGGAAAATATGTAAGAGGTCGATGGAGCACATGGATTCAACATTATATGATTACATGAGATATGGTCAAAGTGACTGAGGTTTAATATTTTAGAATTAGAACTTATGTGTTAAAGATCAAACAAGATCAATGTTATGTATTTTATATGAGAAGAAATGACATGAGAAGTGAACATAGTCTTCAAAGTTTAACTATGACAGTTGACATTAAAGTATTTGAATTTAACAAGGGAAAAACTTATGTCTAGTTTTTTAGCCATAATTTTTGATCTAGGTAAAATTTGATAGTGTAGTAAAAATAAAATATGTAAAGAACTCCAAGCTACATCTATAAAATGGGATTTGAAGATATGAAATTGTGTATAAAAAATATTTTATCTCCAAAGTTGAATATGTGTCCGTGTATGGACTATAAGTGACCTGAGAAGATTGTTTGAGCTTGTTTTTATATATCTTGATGAACTAGCTATTGGAACATGTTTTAGACTTCATAAGGATGCTCTATGTGCATTGTGAAAGTTTGATCAATAATATTCAATATAAACAATGATTTATAAGTTGACTATGTTCTCATTCATAATGATTATGTGCATAGTATATTGTTTAACCATTTTATGATTAAGTAAAAGGGTACTATGATGGATATGAAAACTTAAGGAGGACCTATAGATCATGTGGCATGGGTTCATGAGTTGTAAAAATGTTCCTATTTTCTTAGTTTTCTTATAAAAGTGTTAAAGAGATGAATGGGTCTCTATAGGACCTAAAAGTGACTTAGGCTTATTTGAAAGTGGATTATGCTTAAGTGTGACCCATGTGAGATGCCTTAAGGGTGAATACATGTATTATGGCCAAGAAAGATTAATGTGGACTTTTTATTCATGATTTCTCTATATATAGTGAAACTAAATGTGTTTGTTTCTAAACTTGCATGTGAGATTTTAGAGAAGGCTTGTATGAGGAATATGTGTTAAAGCAAAGAAGGAAGGATAAGTAGTGTGCTTGTTGGTTGAGTTAATGAGTAGAAAAATTTATTGAATGTGTGTATGACCTATATTTCATGTTCCTAATTTCATAATAATGCTCTTTAAATTTTAGGATATGCAAAGAGGTCTGAGTATGCATATGAGGATAGTTTGAGTAAAGAAGGAACGAGAATGTGGCATGCCTATGTCATAGGCCTATTTCAAATAGAGTTTGTGTAGGGGTTTAAAAATATATATCCATCATTAGGGGTTAAATACATCATTTATAATGTGGAGGTGCTTAAATGAGGGTCTAAAGGACTTGGTCTTCCTTATGGGCAGTTGTTCCTTGTGAAACAGGTGTTTCACTAAATATATTTTGTCAAGAGGACATGATCAAGTATTTTTGCTTTAAAGGAGTTTATTAGTCTCTTGTTTATAATTTATTATAATATATTAGTCCATTTGTTACATACTTGAGAGTGTATTTTATCCCCCATGAGGTTTTTCCATAAGAACTATGTGTCATGTGTTTGATATTATGTATATATTAAATGATTGAGCTCTCTTGTTAATGTTGGTTGATCAAAATTATATATGCTGATTGGTTAATAGTTTAAAGGACTATAATTGAAATTAAAATATATAGGCTCACTAATTCACCCCCATTCTCTTAGTGATTATACCTCTATCAATTGGTATTAAATCAGGGCCTTTGGTAAATGCTTAATAACCTGAAGGTGATCCAAGGTACAATATTTTCATCAAGGTGATTTCTATACTAAGAAATCATTGATATTCAATGGATCCAATTGTGCATTTTGGAGTAATAATATAAGGACATACTTTATGGCTCTATGGTCTAATGTTTGGCAATCTATTGTCAATGGATATGTTACTCCTACTATTCCTCCATTTGGTGTTGTAACTAAGAATTTTTTTTAGAATAATTCCAAGGAAATAAATTACATCACCTATGATACTAAAAAAATTGATTTTACCAAGGTAATCAATTACAATTATACTAAAGATATATGGTATAAAATGAAGATCATATATGAAGGATATTCAAAGGTTAAGCTTGCTAAGTTACAGACTCATAGAAGGAAATTTGAAAGTCTCAAGATGAATGAAGATGATATTGCGGCATCCTTTCTATAGAGAATTGATGAGCTTATGAACATCATCATATGTATTGGAGAGAACCTTGAAAAGGCTACTATTTTTCAAAAGGTATTGATGTCTCTATCCCCCAAGTTTGATCTAAAATTATATGTTATATAACAGTGTAATGACCTTACTCATTTGAAGATGGTTCAATTGCATGACACCCTTACTACCTATGAGATGAGGAAGAATGATGATATATCACCAAATAAGGAAGCAAATTTCAAGACTAAAATGAAGACAAAGGAGAAGTTCTAAGGTAAGAAACTCAAGGAGGGTGACATTCCTGATATAGATGAGGATGAACTAATTAATTTAATTTCAAGGAAATTGAGAATAGGTTTAGGCAAGTATAAAGGTAAATTACCCCTCAAGTTATGTAATTGTGATGACATAGAATTTTTTTATAATAAGTACCCTCATAAGTATAATAATGATGATGATGAAGAGCATGATAAATTTCATGATGATGGAAAGAGAACATTAAGGTTAATAAAATCAAAAAGGGATTTATAAAGTTTGATAAGAAGAAGTACTTGAAGGATGAGAACAGTATCTACACTAAAGAAGATTGCAAATCATTAGATGAGAGTGAAGTCAATGACTAAGAGTATGATCATGAAGATGATGGTCTTATTGAAGATATATCCATTTTTATGGCTAAGGAAGGAATTTTATCACAATTAAAGTAGACTACTTAGAGTGATTCAGAAGATGATGAAGATGAGGTGGATTATGAGACTGCATTGACTAATACTCATGAAGAATTAAAGATTGAGAATAATATAAATAAGAATATGAAATATAAGATCAAGGACATTGAGGAAAAATTTAGTGTGTTTGAGGCAAGAATGGATGAAGATGACAAAGAACATGAAGATATGGTCAAGCATTATAGTTATCAATTGAAAATCCTGTCTATAAGCTTGAAATCTAAAGAAGATTAATGTACAAGGTATGTAATTGAAATCTATGTTAGAGAAGGTATCTATTAAGGTAATTATATTTATGAGAATTGAAAAGAGCTCAAGTAATTTAGACAAAAAATATGAATGATCAAAATCATGCAAGTGATAAGACTAGTCTTAGATACAAAGAAAAACTAGAGACTACAACTCAAGAAAAGATGAAAACTAATGTGAACAAGGATAATTAAATTTTTAAGACAAATCATCAAAAAATTAATGATGGTGTAAATATATTGAATATAAATTAGATTAGACAACTAAATACTATGAGGTGTGTAAATTTCAATGGTTACTACTATAATTATAATTAGTTTGGGCATATAGCTAGAGAATTTATAAGACCTCTTAAGAATGAATTTGCATGGAACTATGATGTGGGTCATCAGTCAAAAGGTGTAAGAAAGGTTGAGTGCTTCAACTATCATGATATAGGACACTTTGTAAAAAAAATTCCATTTAATGTAAGACAAGTTGAGTTTCCTTCATTAAATGTTGAGTGCTATAGTTGTTATGATAGAGGACACATTCCAATATTTTATCCAAATATATACAGGTAGAAATTTCTTCTTGCAAAAAGTATGGTATGATTCAACTATGAACTAAGAGGTCACATTTCTAGGTTTTGTAAGTAAAGCCCTATATGTCATAATAGGTTCAATCAAGTTCCCAAAGTACATGGAAGAAGACAAGTTTACTCATGAATACCAAAGATGGTAAGTAGGAGTTATGATGAGTCTATAAGTCCAAGTAATATGTTTTTTATGGTGGATAATGCTTCAAAAGTTGAATATTACCAATAAATCTCATTAATTTCTCATGTTGAGAATGAAGAGACCAAGCTAAAGGAGAAGACCAAGGTAATTGTTAAGGCTAGTTATGAGGTAATTATGGATCTAAGTGAACATCCTTATATTATTGAGCAAACTTCATGCAAATAACATCAATTGTTAGTACCTAGTGATAAGGTTTAGGATTACATGGTTAATTCTTGAAATAAAAATGTATGTTAAGATTCCATATTTACTCCATGTATTTTCAATTATATCTTTGAAGAAAAAGAGAGTGATATAGAAGAATAACCAATTATCATAATTTATAAAAATAAGAAGAAGAACAAAATCAAGAAGTATTATATCTATAAAAAGGATTCCAATGGTTACTAAGGAGATGTGGGCCACTCCTAGATTCATTTTTTTTAGAGCATTATGGTTCAAAATATGTATCTATCTATGTTTCATAAATATAATACTTTAAGTGGAGAATCAAGTTTTGTTGTCTTGTTCTTTATATGGTCCTAAAAGACTAGAGTTAAATGTTCTTAGTTGGAACATATATGTCTAGGTGGAAAATATGCTAAGGTGATGTCATGATGTTGATAATTGCATATGGAAGTAGTCTATAGGGTCAAATTGAAGGTTCATAAATGGAAAAGGGGGATTTGTCTTTTTTAAGATAATCATTTTTCATATAAATGTTTATTGAACTTATTCTATTGACCTTATTCTAGCATGTTCCAAGTGGTTTTGTGATCTAAAGGTATGTTAAAGTCAATTTGGAGACTGTTGTTAGCTCTTAGGTTTCCCAGTTTGTGCTTAAAAACTTTTAGGTCCTGAAATGGGTTATAATAAGTCAAGGTTACCAATTTTATGGAATCTCAAATATTTTTATAAATGTGTGTAATGGTTTTCTCTATGTGTGCAAGAAGTTTTAGAGGTGGATGTTGACCGGAAGGAGGTTTGTTGACTCTATTTATTTTGAGATTCTAGGGTTTTGAGCTCTATGAGAAATGTTGTTTACCTTATGATTTTATTTATACGAATTTTTATTATTTTTAATGGGAAAAATGGGTTGTAAAATAAATATTAACATATATTTTAAGGTTTTTGGTTCTCAACTTATCCAATTTTTTGTCAAGTTGGAGGCCTAATTAGGTAGTTAGTTTATGAAGTATATTTTAGAAAATGATCTAGTTATTACAAATTGGTGTGATTAAATTGAAATATTAGAGTTATATATTTATGATGTTTTATGTCCTTTAGATATGTCTATTTAAATTTTTGGGCTCTTCGAGTTCTAGGTAGGGCTACAAGGAGTCTAGACAAGCCTAGTGTTAAAGATGTGCCTTTTGTTTAGTTTTTCCAAAAAATAAAGGCATGAGTATTTAAAGGTATGTTATTAGGTGTTTTTATATCATGTTTCCTATTTTTTCATTTGGCATGAAGTTCTATTGGTGGTCCATGAAGTGGTTTGAGATATAAGGCTAGTAATCTTGTATGGTGGTTCCTAATGGTGTGTGGATATTTGAAGATGCTCAAGTGGTGAAATGCCTAAAAAATACAAAGGGGGGTACTTATAATATATTTCTTGATGTGTTACATCATATTTATATGGTTTTATGTGTTTATTATTTATTGGTTACTATGTTTGGTTGAAGAGAGTGTTGGCATTGAGCAAGAGGAAGTTATCAAGGCAAGCAAAAGTAAGCTCAAGGTAAGGGGGAGTTTATATAATATTTATAAGATGGTCCTTTAATATTTATGTTATTTTTAGGTCCCTATAATTATTTGGTTTCCACTTTATAACTGTGTCAAATGGGCCTATTATGGGAGTGCTTGAAGAGAGAGAAGGTGAGTTGTATATTGTTGAATGATGTTTTTTTACATTAATGACAAAGGGGGAGATTGTTGAAGAGTTCTTAGTGATGTCATGGTGATGTCATGAAGGTGTCCTAGTGAGTGAGTGAAGTGATTTGATATCCTAAGTGATAATTACAAAGTGTGAAATGTGCTTGTCTTAGTATTCTTAAAGAAGGCTTGGTTGATATTCAATTTTGGCTTGATTGAGATGTTTAGGGATGAGTATGGAGAATGGATCATGTGAAATGGGTCTTATAATATGTTTTATATTATTTGAGAGATTTTGTTAATAATTATAACTTTTTTGGTAATCCATATTTTTCATATAGATAGTTGGGTTTAGTGGCAGAAAAATTGAGTAGGCGATTTGTTGACATCACCATTGCCATGTGTGGATGAGCTAGGGGGAGTTGGTCATATCATTGTGATCACATTTGTACCTAGTTTTTGTGAGATAAATCCTAAGGAATGTGCCTATTTTTATTCAAATATATGCAAGTACAAATTTGGGCTCCCTGGAATTTTGATAGTGTTTTTGCATACTTACCCAAATTTACATGAGGTAAAAAATAACCAAGTAAGAATTTTGATGGTATCATATCTCATACATGTGGCAATTTCAAGAGAAGATGATCATATGGGTTTGTTCAATTTTTAACTTAGTTTATTATTTTTAAATTTTACATCATGCACTAAATTAAGAGAAAAGTTATACAAGTGCAAAGTTGGCCTCCCAAGCAATTTTGGACATAATGGGATCTATGGAAAAAGATTTTGAGAAGGAATTTTAATATAATTATATATTAAATTAAATAAGGTTCTAAGAGAATATTTATTATATGATTGGATTATTATAAGCAAGGAGATAATATGGTTCAAATTATAGATCATTTATCCAAGTGCAACAAAAGATATGATTGTGAAAAGTTGGCCTTCCATGTAGATAAGTAAGGTTCCCATACTAATTAAAATTTCCACATGTTAAAGTTTGAGCAAGATTGATAGAGCACATTTACTCTAAGAAGTAAGGAATTAGGGATATGAGGATAGGTACATAATGTCTAATATTGGTCATAGATAAATATTGAGCTTCTTTCAAGGATCAATGGTGAGTAGGATATTGTAAAAATAGAGATCAATGATGCATATTAAATTCAAGAGGTCAAAGTTATAGTTGTCTAGCATTTCTAAGGTGAATACAATCTCAAAGATATTGATGGAGCACATGGAGTCAACATTAAAATATTACATGAGATGAGGCCAAAGTGACTAAGGTTTAACATTTAAGCATTGGTACCTATGTGTTAAATATCAAACAAGATCAATGATGCATATTTTATCTAAGTATCAAGGACACAAGATGTGAGCATAGTGTTCAAAGTTTAACTGTGATTTTTAACATTTAAATATTTGAATTTAACAAGGGAAACCCTTTGTATGGTTTTTGGTTGATAAATTTTAACCAAGAAGAATTTGATAGTATACTAACACTCAAATATTTAGAGGACTCCAATGTGCATCTAGAAATATGGATTTGAAGATTTGAAAGTGTTTTAGATAAATATATTGAGCTCCAAAGTTTAATATGTATTAGTGCATGGAATATAAGTGAGATGATAAGATTGTTTGAGCTTATTTTGTTATTGTATAGATAATATTGATGAACTTGCAATTAGATCATGTTGTAGAATCCATAAAGATGCTCTGTGTGCATTATGAATGTTTGATCAATCATATGCATTTTGATAAATGGTTTAGAAGTTGTTTATGTTTTCATTTATAATGAATATATGCATATAATATTATTTAATCATTTTTATGCTTAATTAGAAGCGTATTGTGATGGATATAGACACGTAAAGAGGACCTATAGATCATGTGGCATGGGTTCATGAGTTAGAAAAGTGTTCTTGTGTTAGTTTTCTTGAAAAAGTGTCAAATAACTGAATAGGTCTCCATATGACCTAAAAGTGACTTAGGTCTATTTTAAAGTACGACCCATATGAGATGCCTTAAGGGTGAAGGCATGTATTGTGGCCAACAAGGATTATTTTTAACTTGTTAATTCATTATTTCCCTATATATATTGAAACAAAATGTGTTTTTTTCTATAATTGTATGTGATATTTGAGAGAAGGTTTATGTGATTAATATACATTGAAGAGAAGAAGGAAGGATAGGTAGTGTGATTGTTAGTTGAGTTAATGAGTAGAATAATTAATTGAATGTGTGCATGACCTATAGGTCATGTTTCAAATGTTAGAATAGTGATCTTGTAATTTAAGGAGATGCAAAGAGGTCTGAGTGTGCATATAAGGATAGTTTGAGTAAAGGAGAGAGATTATGTCATGCATATATGAGAGGCCTATTTGAGATAGAGAGAGAGTTTGTGCTAGGGTTAGAAAATAGAGATTTATTATAAGGTTTTGAAGACATAATTTTTAAGGTGGAGGTTTTCAAAGGAGGGTCTAAAGGACTTGGTCTTCCTTAGGGGCAGTTGCTCCTTTTGAAATAGGTGTTTCAGTAAATAACTTTGGTTAAGAGGACATGATCAAGGATTATTGGTCTAAAGGAATTGATTAATCTCTTGTTTGTAATTATCTGTAGGATATTAGTCCATGTGCTTCATACTTGAGAGTGGGTGTTACTCCCCATGAGGGTTTCCCAAAGAAACTATGTGTCATGTGTTTGAACTTGTGTATGCATTGAATGAATGAACTCTCTTGTTAATGTTTCTTAATCAAATTGATATATGTTGATTGGTTAATAGTTTAAAGGATTTTAATTAAAATTGAAATAGTTGGGCTCACTGAGTCACCCCCCTCTTAGTTATTTTACTTCTAATACACTTGTGAAGGTGAATTTCTCTTGTGACTCAACCATCTTCTCATGGTACTCTTTAGATGCAACTTGACCAAATGATGCTTTATCTAGACATTATCATTATCCTTCATGGCATTTTGAATGGGATGAAACTTATTATCAAATACAAGATCATTAAGGTCCTTAATAAGTAATTCATCTTAACCCCATATTCATTATTGTCTTTAATTTGTACAATATAAAGTGTAATATTTTTAATATCCTCAAATTCACCACATATCTCATTGAATCTTTTCCATAAGTCATATTGTTCCATGGAAGTATAATAAAATCCATATTATATTGTATTTTTAGATTAAAAATCTTGATCATTCTCATGAATATCAACTGACTTAGTTGATGTGATGTCCCTCTCAAACACCTTATCTCTCATGTCTTGATCAAGCTCTTTGTGAATAGCTATAACATGATCTATATCTTTTCTTTACTCACTCAAGAATGTTAAATTAGGGGAGTCCCTATAGTGAACTCTTCATAATATAAAATTGAGTCATCTTCTTGATCATCTATAATTTTGGCTTGATCTTCTTCACTTATCTTCCATAAGATGGGTTCTAATTTAAAACAGACTAAGGTGGGAGGGTAGTGAGAAAGTGCATGGGTTATAGAGGGAGTAAGAGGTGTGATGGATGTTTCATGAATGGGTTTGGGTATGGAGGGATAATTTTTTTAATTTGGGGATTTTGAAATGGGAGATTCTTCAAGAAATTATTGAAGGGGAAGCATGTTCAATTGGGTTATAGATATTTCATTTTATTCAACTAGCACCTAAACTTTCTCATAGCCTTATTGAGGCTCTTCAATAAATAAAACCTTGTAATCAAAATTATCAAATAAGGCCTACTTTTTACATCAAAATCTTCTTAGATAGACCTTGAAGATGGATAAGTTATATGTTCTTGAGGAGAAGGAAATGGGGATTGAACAAACACAAGGTTTTCTTTCTTTATATCAACTCCTTGGTCCTTTCTTTCTTCATATTTCATTTCCCAATACTTCACTACTTGATTATAAGTTGGAATTTTGAAGCTATTAAGAGCTAATGTGGATTGCATTATATCTCTTAGAGGCTCCTCTTAAGGATAATCAATGGTTTCATAAGGACCATAAGAAAACTAAAATGGAAAACAATATGGTTCTTGTTGAGGGGAGGAAGAGAATTGAGGAAGGTTGCCTTCAAGAAGATAACTATTAAGATCTTGGAATTCTTTAAGAGTATTAATCACATATTATTCATATCCTTATTTATAGGCTTCTTCGTAAGGTTTTTCAATAACATTATTATCATATGGAGAAGAATTAGGATAACCATAGGGCTGCCATGGCTCATTGGGCTGCTAAAAACATAGATAGGGCTACTGAGGAACATAGTATGGATCATGACATGGTTGATAAGGAGGTGTATAGTATGAAATCTCATTATATCCAGCCATACCAAATCTCATTAATAAAATAAAACACAATATATTTAGAAAATTATTTTCAAATAAGTACTTGGGATACTTATAACAAAATGATTACATTCACAGTCACCATTAGTTTTTTCTTGAATTATTCTAAAGGATGACAGGAGGAAGAGCACTCCAAAATTTCATCCACTCTTTTGGACCTTAGTCCTACCAACCATGCAAGCACTATTATAACCAAATTTTTCACCCAAGGAAAAGGTTATTCAAACCTCTCCAAATTTATTTAAACATGGGATTACCCCTAAACCTGTGGGTTGGCTATAATAGGGGTAAACATCTAGATTAAAGGGATAGCTCCCCTTGATGAATCACTTAGGATCAATTTAACTAATATATCACTTGATTATCTATAAAATGGAAGAAAGAACTAAAATAAACCTAAATATAGTAGTAATGTAACAAATTTTGTTAACCACTACCACATATTGCATAATACATTAATACCTACAAGACAACATGAACATACACACATCCTTGATTAAACTTATGGAATAAATGATTTATAGAAGGTTAAGTAATTCTAATTTTAAGAGGGAAGAATAATTGTACTTAAAAACCCACAATATACCCTTGATGATACCAACTACAACTTGCATTAGAGATACAACCACATGAGACAAGATAAATAGGACATAAACAAGGTGATATACATATATGCTTGATAAGATCAAATGTTTAGAGATTTATCACTACATATAGACATAGAATGACATAAAACATTAGTTGTTTTATTGATTGTATATAGGAAAATTAGCATGGATTTTCCAGACCTAGGTGGAGGATACATTTCCAATCCAAAAAGGTTCAATATATAACACAAGTGTGATAGAAGAGAAGTGTGAAAGAGAGAGAAGGTAGATAAGTTTCATGTAAGTTAAAAAAATATGATGAGTTAGGTAATAAATTCAAAATGTCTAGGATTATATGTGTTCCTCCTCTTCATATTCTCCATCTCTCCAAGTGGCATAGGAGGTTTAAATGCATGCTTGACACCTTAACTAGCTTCTTGAAACTCGATTTATTCTTGACATGTTGAAGGAAAAGTAGAATTTTTGGTGGTAATATAAGTTTATCCTACATATTTTATATAATATTAAAACCTCTCATTTAAACCTAGTAGGTTCTTCTTAACACTTCACCTCTTTCTCTTGCAAGCTGTCTACAACGCTCTTTATCTCAGGCCTATTTTGCATGCAAGTGTCAAAACTTGGTTTCAGTTACTATAGATCATAAAAAATTTATGGATGTCCTATTTATGTCATATTGGACCTAAAACAATCCATTTTATGGCCTCAAACTAACCCAAGAGGTCTCTCTCTACAAATTACCCTAATTAAGCCTCATTCTTTGTAGCCTTTATTTCTTGTTTTTCTCCTTGTGTGAGATTTTTAAACATTATATTAAAAAAATGGAATATTGTATGACCCTATATCCTCTTAAATTTCCATGTCAAATTTCATGAGCTAAAGCTAAGTAAAAGTCTACTTTTTTGCCTATCTCTTTTGCCAATTACGCCTAATTAGCCTCTAGGCCTAGAAAGTGGACTTTGGCTCTAAACTCATCATAAACTTGAGAAAAATATGAAAAATGTGTTATTAACTTTACCCATTCCAATACAAGCCTCCATGTCAAGTTTAGGCTTCTATTACATTATTCTTATATCTAAACTATGAAATGGCAAAAACTAAGTCCTTCAACAAGCCTACTTGGACTGTCTTGCAAAATGGAGTTTATTTGGTCACTTTCATGGATTCATAAGCAAATTTATTGATTTTATGAGATGAAATAATTACCATATTATGTCCTCAAATTATTTTCAAGTATTCATCTCTCCAAAATCCTTAAAAAACACCAAAGAACATATGAAATAAGGGATTTTTGGTAATCTAGATAACATTCCATACAGATAAAGTAAATATGACATAATTAGAGTACTAAACTAAATACAAGATGTTTTAGGAGAAATTTATGTAATTTTATGTTCTTTTGAAGTCCATCTCTACAAACTAGTAGCCCTCCTAGGAATATAAAAGTACTTTAAACTCTTAATGATGATTTTTAAAGTTGGACATATGAATCCTCTAACCAATTTCACAAATTTGAATTAAATTATGGTGGATAACTTCCAATATCATAATTAGGTCCCATGCATATATTCATGACTATACCAAGCAAATCAAACTAACCTTTTTACTTGTAAATGGTTATTCTATAAGGTCTGAGAGGAAATTGAGTTAGTATGTGCATCTCTTGAGCTTAGCTTGAGTTCCAATGGCCTAAATAGGGTCTGAGATGTCCATATCTACCTATAAAATTTTCTACATTTCCATCACAATTCATCAATTATTTCTTACATCCAATGTTCTAAGTCTTGGGGTTCTTAGGCCACACCATCTACTATACCCTAACTAACTATCATGTCCTATTATCTTATGTATTAGATGGTCTATGAATCATAGAGTGTTTTATCATGTTCTTCAATATCTCGTCAAGGTTATTTAGTTCCATCTCAAACTAACTCACTTGACTATCTCTTAGTTGTCTTCCCAAACTAGCGTTGAAGAGCAATAGTTTGACTTTATTTGACAAGTTGACATGTGTGGTAGTTGAGTAAATGTTACAAGCTCTTTTTAAGGTGTCTTGTATGGATTTTAAAGCTAGGGAATTTTGAAAAACACAAATATTAGCCAAAATCACCCTTTACATACATTTTTAACGCCCTCAAGTTATAAAATGGTCTTCAAACTTTACAAAACTTTATGAAATGTTGTGAAAGGGTGTTTAACACATGAAATGACATTAATCAACCACTAATCATCTATGAAACAAAGTTACCATGACCTATCTCCTCATGAAAATCCTAAACCACTATGTGACCAAAATATGACTTTACCTTAATCTTTCCAAACTTTCCTAAATAAATGCTAATAAGGTATTTTGGACTCAATTAGGACTTCCTATATCACCCAATGTTCAACATTTTTACTATAGGGATCTTGTTTTGACCTAGGGGTCAAAATTGGATAATAATTACTATCATTATTTCTCATCTCATTAAATAAGGAATTATAATAAGTCTACTCTAACATGCCATATTTTTGGATACTCACTATTACAACATTCAAATAATTAAAAAGATTGGATTTGTATGTGTTAACATTTTGGTCTCCTAGGCCAAAATGTAACCCCTATCATCCAAAACTTGAACATTGCATCAATTTCCCTTTCAAAAAATTTCTAAGAAAGGTGTTATTAGAATGTCAATTTTCATTATGTCTGACTTTTCAAATAATTTTTATGCCATGATATTTGAAGAGGTCTTTTGTAATGTAGTTTAGAGAAGTTTAAGGTAAACTTAGAAAAATAAGGTTAGTTTGTGAAATTTAAGCTATAAGTGATGCATGGTGAAAATAATGAGGTGGTGATCATAAAATAAATCAAAGTGTTATATAGTGGATTATGGATCTAGATGAAAAATCGTTAATATGGAAACATTGTAATTTCAATTTTTTATAGAGTTTAAGGTACTTTTGGAGATATTAAGGTTTTTATTGTTTTTTCTTTTATTTCTTGTTGAATTGTTGTAATGTAACCACATTGGGAGACATAAAGTGTGAAAGTCTAAAATCATGAATAGAAGTTAAAATTCATTTGACACTTTTTAAGATCATATTATATGTATTTCTGCTTGTACACTTGTTTAAGATGTCAATATACTTCTTTTCCAACATATATTTATCCTAAAAACTATTTTGCTCATTTTTATGACATCCAAACCTAGTATAATGAATAAAATGGTATGTAAAATAATGTTAAAATATGTTTTTTCAATTAAATCACCACCATAAAATCCAATAATAACTCCATGGGTATTTATTTCACAATTCTAACAAGGTATTTTGGTAGAATACAAGCAACTTTCTTGATGAAAATAGTTCTAGAAGTTATTATACAACATAAAGCTCAATTTAGAGGTCACATTAAAAGTATTTTCAAATTTTATGGTGATATAATCCCTATAAAATCTTCTCCATCCTCAACAAGCTCAAAACCATGCAAAAAAAAAATTTAGGTCTAAAAAGGGCAAAAAAACATTCAATTTTTCCATTGGGTTACTTGCAAGAGAAGAATACTCAATTTCATAATGTTAGTTAATAAAGGAGGATATGTTTAAAAATTAATTATATTATGGGATTTTTAACACCCATATTCCATTCAAATCCATACAAATAGTTTTGGGATTAAGGGCTAGATCTTTATGAATCATTGTTAAGAACTTTATAGCCTCTTAAACCACACTAAACCCCATTATCATGGTTTTCATATTTTAATGACATGTGTATGTTTTATGAATTCATATAAATGGTTTTAAATTTTCACTTGGATGTAAAATTATCCCTTAAATATCAAACTTGATATAAATTCCTAGTGGTCATGGTTGTGATAGTAAGAGAATCTCATTGGTTTGTTGTTTTAGACATGACAAGGTTTATTGGGGTTATGAGGTTTCTATAGAATTAAGGTTTTTTAAATAAAGTATAACTAATTTTTAAAACCTCATAAAAACATAAAAAACCTCCTACACAATCTTCAATCAAATATTAGAGCAACCTTCTACACACTCTGTAAGGTGTAAGAGTGTAAGTTTCATGGATGTTTGACACTATTGAAAGGGTTTTGGGTTCATTAAAGAAGATAAAAAATATTAAATTCATATTAAATAACCTATCACACTCTATTACTTGTTTACATAATATTCCACATACCTCTTAAATGTTTTTCTTATACTGGTTCAACATACAAACCTTAAATTTAAGAAATACAGTCTTGTAGGTAAGCAAATTTGATGTTTTGGGGGTAATACATCTGAATTAAAGCATGATAAAATAATATAAAATTTTATATGTAACTAAAATAACACAAAACATATTTATAATCCCTACATATCATCTTTGATATAAAGAAACCCTTGGCAGGCTATGAAAGCCATTAGCCTAAGTGTTCTTAAATAAGGTTCAAGTGTTGAAGGAACAAGTAATAGGTATGTTGAAAAAAATGAGGTATAAAATAAAATATTTAGATTATTAACATTATTATTATAGCCTAAAATTTATTACAATCATTAAAGGGTCAAAAATAGCAAGAGAACAATGTATTCATGCATGCACAGATAGATTTTGTCAAGTCTAGAGGTATAATTTAAGGGTTCTTGGAAATTTTTGTAGGTTTTATCCTTGTGAAAGTTCTAAAACAAGTTTATAAAACATAATATTTCTCACAATATATTTAAATGTTCTAATAAATATGGGAATCAAATCCAATAATAGGTCTATAATGGGTTTCAAGCTTGAAATAGGCACCTACAAGCCTACATACAAAAAATGGAGAGAGAATATACATTTTTGTTTTGAACATAAGGTTTTAGGATTCATGATAGATGCGAGGGAATATTAATAAATTTTATAAAATTATTACATTCCTTTTTATGAAGACAAAACATTAGAATATGGCAATTAGGGTCAAAACCCCTAACCTAAAAAGAAACCCCAACTAGGGTTAGATCAAGGTTTGAAGTCATTATGGGAGTAAAGTGCAATAAATAAATAATATTATACCTCATAAATATTGGATAAATCCAATATAATATGTTTTCAAATTAAAATTAATCATTTATAACCATTTTTTACATAAAACATCATCTTGACCTTCACCTATAGACCCACAAAGCTCATGAAGGTCAACTTTATTACATGGGATGTCAAATATGAAAATACATGCTAAAAAATTCCATTTGGGGACGTTTAATAGGTATATTCCCTCAAATTTCATGGATTCAAGTGTATATGATTTATAAATAATTGTTAAGAAGATAAATGGGTCCAAAACTCTTATAAAGCCCTCAAATAAGATTGATGAAGATAAACAACCTATAAACTATAATAATTAACCTAAATTTACTTTAAATGAACTTAAATATTTATTCACACCTCATGGTCACATATTACATCAATAATCTCAACATGTATGGAGGAGAAATGAATGAAAAAGGTCTAGAAACTAAACTTTTCAAGCTTAATTTCATTTGTTTGGTTATGTAAGCTTATTAACCATGTAAAGAAGCTTTTATAGATTAGGTAGAGGTATAATGACATTCCATAATACATTACACATACTTTAAAGGTGACAAGATAAGGTCTAAATAAAACAACAGGTTAAATTCAAAATTATTCCTTGTTTCTAAGCAAGAATGAGGTTGTAGATATTTTAAAAGTCCAAAATAACATAAAGTAACTTCAAGATACCCATGTCACCATATAATGTCATATTGGAGGATTATATAGGTCATTAATAATTCAATTAAAATGGCTATAGGAAAAATGGAAGAGCTTGTTCATAGGCAATTCACTAGTGATGTTTTTGAAGACACTCAAAGAAGCATACAATATCTATCAACTCTTTAATCTTACCACAAGGTGAATATGATCTTGTAGACTCTTAAGAGGGCATAAAAAACCTATAACCTTAGTTTTGAAATAATATATCATGGACAAGGTCTCAATACAATTCTCAAGACCTATATGTAATTGACAAGAATGTTGTGACAATATTCCAACAAAAAATATACCTTATATGAGAGATAGACTTATCTTCATCACATTATTTTGGATCAAACAAAAAATAAATTGAAGTTATTATTTTTAATGGTATATATAATATCAATTATAATTTTAAGTACTAATTTCCATGATCACCAATATGGGAGATGCATTTAAGAGACAACTATGGTATACAAAGATGCCAAGGAGGTCAAGTACTCCATGTGTCAAGGTAAAAACATGTAACTACCATTAAAAAAGTGGAATTTTAATTAAAACACAAGATATCCAATTTCAATAAGAATAAATTTAGCCATGATGAGATTTTATGACATCCCTAATTAAGAACTTTAGTAGCACTTGGCCTAGTTCATTGAGAATAAGATGAAAACACTTCTCTGCATGATCTATTAATGAATACTTCTATTTTGTAATTGAAAACGGATTGTGGTAGCATTCTTGAGATTATTAGTCTCTTCCCATCCTCTCTCATTCATTCTTCTATATATTTGAACTTGAATGGCTTGTAAAATTATCCTTCAAGTTTGTATGTCAAATCCCTTCTCAACTTAACACTTGTTCATTATATTTGGAGTGAATATAAACTAAAATTTACTTTATCAAGCTTGCATCTAATTTTTTTTTGATGAATTGTCTGATGAATGTTACTAACATTATCTTGAACTTCCTCTTATTTATCTTTTTCATTCTCACCTATTTTCAATTATTAGTTTTCTTTGAAGTCATATGTAGTGTGTAAAATATTCATTAGTGTCTTCTATCAGACCTCTTGATCATCCCTCTTGGTTGATGTATTAAACATATAATTATTTATCATATTAAAATAATTATGTTAAGATAGATATTATTTAAGTTGTATGATCATATTTTAGTCTTATTTAAGTTCATAGTGTAGTCATAGGAAAGTAGAGGAGACTAATATTTGGTGCATCACCCCTTTTTACATTATTTTTAGATTTTTGTTTCACTTCTATTTGTATTTGATTAGGTGTAAAATCAAGGGATATATCTCTCTCTAGAGGTTCTACCTACTCATATAACCCATATCCTTAGAGATTTCCCATAACACCAATTGTGTCAGTAGACCTGAAACACCTCTTCAAAGGGTGCAACTCAAAGTGACAATAGTTTTTTGGCATGTTTAATGGGATAAGTACTCAAAGTACCTAATATATTAAAGGATTTTTTTTATTTTTACTTCAATAAATCAGCCCTTAGAGGAACTTGCATAAGTATCAATGGTGAATCCAAGCTTATTTAAATTATTGAAGCAGCCCATGTATTCTTTTCAAGAAATTATCTTTTGTTTTTGCTTTCCATATGATGTTTCATTGTTTAATGTTAAGTAAGTTTCAAATTGGTCCAAGTTATTGATCCACATTATCCCTATGAAAATGCATAACATCCTTATAATTATCCCACCTTCCCCTCACATGGATATAATTATACATCTAACAAACCTTACCAATATTTTAAAACTTTATACCAACCTTTCCAAGCATGGCATCAATCTTATATTCCCCCTTGTGTTCTAGTTTATCTTTCTCTTAATATTAGCCTATCCCAAGTTGTTAGTTATATCAAGGATAAGATTTCACCAACTTATCAATAAGATCATAATTTTGGAAACTTTCTTCTTCAAGTTCTTCAAACTCCTCAACCAAGAGAGTTTCCAAGATTATCACCCACTTCTCATATGTAAATATGAAATCAAGAGAGGAAAAAAGTTGTATAAGTCAAAAAAAGAAAATTTCCAAGTTTCATGAGCCCATTATCCACTCTTAAAGTTCTAATTTTTCACAAGGATGAATTTATATCAAAATTTGATAGGATGATTGCTAAATGGAAAGAGGAAAATAAAGAAACTTTATCAGAAGCCTCTTTTATTCTTCCTCAATAGCCACTAAATGAGTCCATTACCCCTAAGTTTCTAATTTGGAATATTACTTATCCAAACCCCAAACCAAATCATGAGTATATTCATCCCACTCTACCAAACAAGCCATTTTTCCATCTCACCATCTCCCTTCATGAAGGATGACATATTGTATAGAATGAAAGTAAAGGAGTGCCCTTTATGACTCATTCATTATTTTATAATGAGTATTATACCTATAATACACCATTTAAACATTCCTCTTTCCCTCTCACTATCTCCATTTACATTGAATGGTCTGTTGTATGGAGATTATATGAAGAGAATTTAATTGAACATGATGAAGAAATCCAACTTTTAGTTAAAAATATAAATAGACCTAAAGAAGGATATGATGAAGATGATCAAATGGTGGTTGAAATAAATTTACATTTGAACATTTATCAATATGTATGAAGTGGCCAAGAAGATAAGGAACATATAGATGAATAATGCATTTAGAAGTATGAACAAGAGCTTTGTTGGATGGATGAGCTTCCATTCAACATGGAATAAGAATAAGATTAAAATGAAATAGTGGTTTCAAAATCAAGTGATGAATACCCTCTCATATCAAGACATGAAATTCCTCAAGGTGTATATGAAGAGGTTCAATAAGACATGATAACTGATTAAGTTGTAGTAAGGCATGAAAAAGACTCCAATGACACATAGTTATCATAATTTGATAGTTGTAAATATTTTGAATATATTAACAATAATGTAGCTCATGAGGAGAGAAATTAGGGTGTAATACAGGTGGATTCCATCCAAAATAGACAATAAGATGATCATTACAAGTCAAGATAATATCACTATGATTTAATTGCATAATATGAGGTCTTTGGTAGACCTACATCTCCTAAAGGATATAATGAAAATAGAAATTAGAATACACCAACTAATTTACAAAAATAATTGCCTTAATTAATCATGATTTATTAAGATGGGTAAGTTATAAATGACATTATTTTCATAAAATAGGCAATCTTGTATAATATATGACATGGTTTTTAACTTTAATGATCAATCCATAAGTAAAGAAATGAAGGAGATATGCCTAATTTATAAAGAAGAAGATCATGAACATGTTATCATGTAAAAAGTCAAGGCATACTTCTCACCTCAAAATTAATATTCCAATGTAATCCATCCATCAAGTTCCAATTTATTTAAATGGAGTCAAGAAGATTCTAATTTTTTTTCTTTTGATCTAAATGGAGTAGGACTTTGAGGTTTTATACATGATAGGCTAGTTTGTTTCCTTCAATTGCTTCTGGCACAATGTTTGGTTAATTTTTTCTTCTCTATTTTCCATAAATTCCTCTTTGAATAGTGTGATTTCTTGATTTTTGTTTTTTATTCATTATATTATGGTTGTTTGGAAGGTATCTTTATCTATACCAACTTGTTCTAGGAGCTTATAGTTAGTTTTCAAGGCCTAAACTAGGTTTTATGCTTAGTTTTCAATGAATCCATAGGCCAATGGAATGATAAGGCTATTGATAAAAAAAATTATCAGCTAACCAACTCCTATGAGTCACCAAAAATGTTTACATTTTAGTATCCTAGGCCAAAATATAACCCACACCATCCAAAACATGAACAATTCATCAGTTTCCCTTTCAAAAGAGGTCTAAACTAAGTCTTATTATGATTTCAAGGTCCATGATGTATGAATTATCCAATTATTTTTATGCCACAATATTTGAAGAGGTATTTTGTAATGTATTTTAGTAAAATTTAAGGTAACATTAGAAAAATTAAGGTTAGATTGTGAAATTTAATGTATAAGTGATGCATGGTGAAAATAATGAGGCGGTGATAATAAAAGAAAGAATAGTGTTCTATAGTGGATGATGGATATATAATCAAGGTTTTTAAGGTGGAAACATTTTAATCTCATGTTTTTAGAGAGTTTAAGGTACTTTTATAAATATTAAAGTTTTTATTATCTTGTCTTCTATTGATTTTTTAAGTGTTGTAGTGTAACCACCTTGGGATAAATCAAGTGTGAAGGTCTAAAAACATGCATAGAGGTCAAAAAGGGTATTTTTAAGTCAAACTACAATTTTTAAGATCATGTTATATGTCTTTATGTTTGTAATCTTGTTGAATGTGTCAAAATAATTATTTTCCAATGTATACTCACCTTTTTAACTACTTTGCTCATTGTTCTAATGTCCAAACATAGTATAATGAATAAATGGAAGGGAAAATAAGATTAAAATATTATTTGTATGTTACATCAACACCATATAAGCCAAGAGTAACTACATGGGCATCTACTTCACAACTCTAGCATGGTATTTTGGGAGAATATGGAAAGTTTTCTTGATGAAGATGGGTGTAGAGTGATTATGTAGACTCAAAATCGATTAGGAGGTCTCATTAGAAATATTTTAAAACTAATTATGGTGATATAATCCATCCGAAACCTCCTCCAACCTCACCAAGCTTAAAATCATATAGAGATAAGTTTCAGGTCTAAAAAAACAAAAAATATATTTAAGTTTTCTACTGGGTTGCTTGCAAGAGGAGAACGCTCAATTTCATAATGTTGGTTCATAAAGGATAGATGTTTCAAACCAGATTATCTTAGGGTATGTTTACCACCCATATAATATTCAAATTCATGACAATATTTTTGTGATTAGGGGGTAGATCTTTATGAATCATTATTAAGAATTTTACAACATTTTAAACCTTAATAAAACCCATTGTCATAGTTTCCCTCTTGAAATTACACGTATATGTTTGATTAATGAATATAAATGGTTTTAAAGTGTCACTTTGAATTCCAATTATCCTTTAAATATCAAACTTGATATAAATTCCTAGTGGTCATGGTTGTACTAGTAATAATGCCTCATTGGTCAATTGTTTTAGACATGATAGTCAGGGTTTATTGGGGTTGTGAGGTATTTCCAACATGAAGGTGTTTGAAACAAAGTATAATTTATTATTAAAACTTCATAAAAATTTAATAATACTCCTACACCATATTTAATCTAATATCTAATGTGTGGTTGATCCAAATATCAAGGTACAACTTATTAAATTCATATTAAATAACACTATTAAGAAGGTTGTAGGTTCAAGAAATAAGATAAAACTTATTAAATTCATATTAAATAACCTCTCACACTCCATTTCATGTTTCCCTAAGCTTTCATTCACCTCCTAAATGTCTTTCTTGTATTATTTCTACATAGAGACCTCAAATAGGAGAAATATAGTCATGTAGGTAAGTAAATTTGATGTTTTCGATTAATACATATAAAATTATGTTTTATAAACTTAGAAGTTTTTAGGGAAATAAAATAACATTTAATGTATTTATAATTTGTCTAGATAATATTTGATATAAATAAACCCTTATTTGTCTATGAAAGTCATTAATCTAAGTGTTATAAAACATGGTTCAAGTATTGAAGGAAAAAATAATATGATGGTGGACAAAAATGAGGTTTACAATAAAAAATTGGGATGCTCACCATGAATCCTGTAACATAAAACCTATGTCAAGAGGTCATTGTATTCATTCATGCACAGATAGACTATGTCTAGTCTATAGGTAGAATTGACTACTTCACTAAATTTCATGTTTGTCTCATAGAACTATAGTACATTTATATATATCAATGGGTTTTCTTCCCCTTGAATGTTTCCCACATATATAGTGTGTTTTTGATAAGGTAAGGTGGCAAACCAGGGGTCGAACCCTTCATAGAGCAAAAAAGACAAGAAGGCAATCAAACAAAATATGCCTTCAGAGAGACGATGGCACTAGCCGAGAAACAACAGACACAAAAATGAAACACAAGAAATGGAAAGACTAGAGTCAGAGAGGACTCTCCTTACATAACCATTAATTTGAGAAGATCACTAAGTTTCTTAGGATTCTCTGCATTGTCAGCATGCCTAGTATTACCCAACACTTTCAGCATAGACATGTTTAGGAGAATTGTATTCGAAAGTCCCTTGGTGAAATTCTGCTCTAGCCTCTAAATACGATCCTTCAGAGCCCCAATTTTAGATTTCCAATCAGTCTCATTCTCTATTTCCTCACTAGCTTCTTTGACATACATTTTCCCCTTATTGTTAGTAGTTTTCATAGTGTTAGCACCATGCTCCTCAGTAACCTCAAAATCCCTAGTCTCCTACTTCCCCCCAGTGTCCTCAAAAATTTCTTGGATTTATAGCTCATTAGACTCTTCCTCCTGGGTTACTTCCTCTAAAGCACTTTCCAAGTAATCAATCAGTCTAGCCTTTGGGGTGGGTTTACTGACAATTCACCTCGACCTTTAAACTCTTGAGGAGAAGCCTTCCTTATTAATTTTGGAAGACTTATAAGATTTACCACCTTGGCCCCACATGGCCCTACCTAGATTTTTATGGGTCCCCTCTGTGGTCTCTCTAATATTCTCTTCCTCCTCATCAACCTTTCTCTTCTTACCCTTCTTACTTGCAAAGGAGCTAGGGATGTCCATAGGGGTCTCTTTTGGGGTGGAGAAAGAAACATCTTTTGTTTTGGTAGGAGCAAGGGAAAAACATGACTCATCAATAGCATTGCAAGACACTAGATTAGAAGGAATGTCTCCACTATCAATTCTAATAGTCTTGGATAGCTCAAGGGCTCATTGATAGTTTTATAATCAAAAAAATAGGCCCTGGTGTAGGGGAATAGGGTTCATATCTAGCTTCTTAGGCATTTTATCTCTCACCCTAAGGATAGAGTGTTCTAAAGAGGAGAGTAGGTAAAAAGGGAAACTAATAATAATATTGCACCTAAAGTGATTTAATAGAGGGAGGTGGTAATTGTATAACCTAGTAAATCAACCTTCAATCATGAAGTACTTCATGAGAATGAAGCACACTCCATCCCATGGCTCCAAAATTTTAGCACACTTGAATCCTCCTTGATACGAGATGAGTTCTTCTCCCTCTCCCAGAAATAGTTTGTGGCTTGCAAGATCCATATTTTTTGTTTTCCTTTAAAGTTTTATTCCTTTCATGGTCATTCCCAAGGCCATAGCAATCACCTTTTTAGAGATTTCAAAATTTGATTCCACCCACTATGACCTATCTATTTAACTAGGATCTCACAAATTGCTCAGACAAGTTTTTGTTGAACCCATTAAGCCTTTCCAGATATGGGTTGATTCCCCCTTCTTTAAAATAATGACAAACTAGTGGATAATCTTTGAATTCATAGCAAGAGACTAGTTTTTTATTATTATAGTCTCCTCCCAATTTGTATTTGCAAACCCAAACTATGGAGTTCCTAAATTCAACCTTCAGCTTTGAAATGGTTGTTAATTCTTGTTTTCATTTATGCATAATGAAGATGTGATGGCTCATTATTTGAAATACCCTATAGAGATGAGGTTGTCTACTCCCATGATTGGAAATTATTTCCCATTGATTTTCATAATGAGGCCTGTGCACCTCAACCTCATGATACAAAGAATCATGAATGATTATAAAAAAAATACCAAAGTTATCAAGTTCTGAAATCCACAATGGCCCTCTCCAAATGGATTGCCTCTGAGAGCTATCCTTTTCATAAATTCACATCATCCTTTATAATTCATCTCCTTTTGAATAATATCCATAATGTTTAATTGAATATGAACACCTTGTCGCCACACCCTCCAACCTAAGAATTGCTGACCAAGATTGGCACAAGCATGAGCAACCCTAGTTCCCTCTCTGTAAATATGGGAAATCTCTACTCTGGAGAACTTCTGAAAAGGAAATTAAATATCTATAATGATGTCTTTTATATTAATTCCGACATTTGATGCTTTATTAACTGCATCTATGACTATTTTAGAGTCTCTTTATATACTCAAGTTCCTTATTCCTAGGGATATAGCCAACTTTAACCCCCATAGTAGAGCCATTACTTCAGCATAGTTGTTGCTCTCACATCCTATTCCACTAGCATAGACTGTAGTCATCCATCCTTTATAATTCCTTATAATTCCTCCTCCACTAGCTTTACCATCTGACTTGGATGCCCCATCAAAGTTGAGTTTCATCCAGTTAGGATTTAGGGGGATCCATTTAGTATTTAGTCTCTATAGAATTTTGGAGATATTATACCCAAGGATTTGGTTTAAAACCTTCCATTTGGCTACAATTTGGTTTTCAATTTGAGATAGGGGTTTCTTCACAGCATGAATATGAGCTATTGTGACACTTTCCATAATGGTCTTAACAAAGGAGTGAACCACCTAAGATGCATTTCTAGCAGTGTCCCTAAAAATTTTGTGGTTGCACTCTTTCCATAAACTCTAGCTCAAACATGGTAGAGTTTTCTTCCATAATTCCATAAGACAAGGATGTTTGAAGGTTGGATTCTAGCTAAGGTTTACTTCTTTAAGGTTAGAATTATAGATCCATTTAACACCAAAGTTGTTAAGTATTGTGCCCCATAATTCTCAAGCAAAATCATAGTGGATGAAGAGGTGTGAAACTGATTCCTTTTTTGAGCCACACAAAAAAGATCTGTTAACCAAGGTAAACCCTATCTTTTGAAGGTTATCTTGTGTTAGTATTTTGTTATGAGCAGTAGCCCACTAGAACATGTTAATTTTTGGAATAAGTATATAATTCCAAACCTTTTTCCATACATCTTTATTTTGGGCTTTAGGAATGAGTAGATGGTAAGTAAATTTGATAGAGAATAATCCATTCTTATTTGGCCACTAGTACTGTTCATCTTCATGGGGGAAGAGAGGGATTCTAATCTCCTAAATTTACTACTAGATCTCCCACACTCTAGTGAAAAACTCAGGCCGGTGATCACAGTAGTCCAATAGATTTTTCTAGCTCTGCATCCCATTGTTATTTTCCATGTAATCACTAACTCTATCTCCAAAAAACTGAGTAGCCAAGTCAACAATCTTTCCATAGTTTCCTTGTGTGATGAGAGCCTTGTCCTTTAACCAGATATCATCCCAAAATTTAACATGCTAGCCATTTCCAAGTTTTCATCTAATTCTTTGTTTAAAAAGGCTTCTGCTTTTTAGCATTTTATTCCATATCACATATCGTTGGGGTAATCCCATCTGTTGAATAAATTTGGAATCATCATTGCTATGCATGTATTTGGCATACATTATTTCCCCCCAATCATTATTTTTATGGATTAGGTTCTAACTATTTTTTGAGAGAAGGGCTTTGTTCATGTTCTTGATAGACCTAATATTGAGTCCACCATGAGATTTTGGAAGACAGACTTTTTCCCATCTGACTAAAGACATTCTCTATTTGTCTTCCACCTGCATCCATAAAAATTTTCTTTAGATATATTCCAATTTATCAAAAAAATATGCAGTAATTTTAAAAAGAGATAGGAAGTATGTGGGAATACCTTACAGTGAGGCCCGAAGAAGTTGCATTTTACTAGCACTACTGAGGAGTTTCCCTTTCCAACCAAGAAGTTTCCTCTACATTCTTTCCACAGTTCCATTTCAAAAACTAGGAGATACCTCTTTGACCATTAGTGGGAGACCCATGTAGGTAGTTGGTAGAGTAGCTTCAACACATTCTAATATATCAATGATTATATGTCTAAGGTCATTAGGAGTTTTGAATAAATACACATTATTTTTTTAGAAATTTATCCTTTGTCCAAACTCTATGGCATAATTATTTAAGATATTTTTCCATCTTCTAGCTTTAATCACTGATGAGATGCCAAAGAAGATGGTATAATCCACAAACTACTGCACCACCATAGGTTGAAGGGAGGAGGCAGGTTTGATGCCCACTAGCTTTTTTGAGGCTATATCTATTTGTATGTATCTTCCTAGTGCCTCTGCCATAATGATGAATAAGTATGGGGAGAGAGGGTCTCCCTAATGAATTCCTCTTGAAGACAGGAAAAACCCTCTAGGTACACCATTTACCAACATCAAGAATTTTGCAAAAGAGACAACATTCCATATCAAGCGAGACATTTTATCATTAAACCCAAATTTTTTGATCACTTGGAATAAAAAATTCCATGAGACTCTATCATATGCTTTAGAAATATCTAGCTTGAGAGCCATACTAGGGATTCTGATATTATCCATGGAGTGAATAGTCTCATGTGTGGTGATCACAGCATCAAGAATCTGCCTACCTGGAATGAAACCTTTTTGTGCAGGAGAAATAATTCTTTCTAGTAAAGGTTGAATCCTCATAACCATCACTTTCGTACATAACTTATAAGTAGTGTTACATAGACTAATGGGCCTAAAATTAGTAAGGTGTGTAGGTTTTGATTTTTTAGGAACAAGTACTATGAAGTATTATTAGCTTGTTTCAAAAGTTTACTTGATCTAAAAAAATCACAAACAATAGTAGTAAGATCTACTCCTACTATCTCCCAATATTCCTAAAAGAATATAAGAGGAAAGCCATCAGGACTCAGGTCTTTGAATGCACCCATGGAGAATAAAATAACATGGACTTCTTCCTCAGATATAGGCTTTAACATCTCCAAATTATCTTCTTCTATTATCAAATAGGGGATTTTATCAATGAATTGGTTCATAGGTCTATCATTTCCATCATCATTATTTTCTTTAGTGCACAGATTCTGAAAGAAATCCCTAACTTGTTCCCCTATCTCATTATCCTTAGTTATAATGTTGCCATTATCTAGAACTATCTTAGTTATTGAGTTGGCCTTCCTATGTTTCATGGTTGAGAGATGAAAGAAGGTAGTGTTCCTATCACCCTCTTTAACCCATTGAACATGAGATTTCTATTTCAAGAAAACCTCTTCTCTTTACATAAGATTCTTCCATTCAGAAGATAGGACATTCTCTTCTTCTAAAGTGTCTTTAGAATCATCCCCTTGAGCCATTAGTTGCTGAATATCTTTGAGTTTTTCCACTATATTTTTCTTCTACTGAAAGACCTACCCAAAGTTGTATTTATTCTATCCATAAACTTCTTATTTAATATGCTAAAGTTTTTTGACTATTTTGAACATAGGAGTGCCCTGAATACAAATTTTCCACCAGTGGGCCACCATTTGTCTAAATTATTTATGTTTGATCCATATAGCTTTAAAATAGAATGGGGAAGGTCCAGATTGTCCCTATTCTCTCCAACTGAGGAAGATCAGGCAATGGTCAAAAATTGTTCTAGGAAAAGCCTGCATATGCATATTATGATAATCATTCTAGTTACTTGAGATAAGAAATATATCTAACTTAACTTGAATCATTTGATCTCCTCTTCTTTTATTAGACCATGTAAAATTTTGGTTTTGCAGTTCTATATCCAATAATCCCCAATCATTGATAAATTCGGCAAAGTCAAACATGATGTCTGAGTAATCCATCATCCCACCCTATTTTTTAGAAGGGTATATAGGAGTGTTAAAATCTCTAGCTAACATCCATCTAGTGTTATAGGGATTATTCCTAAAACTGCTCAAGTCTATCCATAAATTCTGCCTCAAAGCTCTATTATTCGGTCCATAGACATTGATCAATGACTAGTTCAAAGATTTCAAAGAGAAATTGATAATCAGAAAGTGATTGTTATAAGCCATAAGAGATCCCTAGATTTTAGCACTATTACACATAGTTACAATCACCCCTGAAGCCCCTTTAGCTGGACTAATGTAAAAAGCCACCTTAGGCCATATGTAGTCAGCAATTTTCCAAAAACTCTCCTCATTCATCTTGACTTCTTGGAGTAATAAAATATCTAATTTATTATCTAAAATGCAATTTTTCACCTAAAACTATTTGAGGGACTATTAAAGCCCCTCAATTTCCAAGATAATATTCTCATTTAGAGGGTTTGAGGGGTTAGGTCTCCAGTGTTTTTTGTTTACCACTGGTAGTCTCCCTAGCAATCTCTCTTTGTCTTGTTTCTCATAAGGTTGGTCTCCCTTGTTTGGGATCAGTGCCAACATCTTCATATTTTTTCCCTTTTTGGTTCTTTTTCTTTGGGGTAACCCATTCCTCCTGTTCATTATTGCCATTTTGTCCTATTTCACCTATTGCTAAATAATTTCTTGCTTGGTCTCCAAATTCTAGAGCATGGAAAATGTCTGTGTTTAACTATAATTCTACTTCTCCTTTAGTAGGATATATTTATGGAGTTTCTTTTTCCTATCCATCTCTTAAAACTTTGTCTTCTACATTATCTTCCTCTATCAGATGGGTAGCTATTTCACCTTCCTTAGACATATTAGTATGTTTGTCTAGAGGGTTGGTTGTGTCTAATATAGCCTTCTGACTATCATTTGATACTATATTTTCCTTTAGGACAGCTTTTCCCCACTACCAGTGATATCTTCCTTACCCATCTCCTCTACCTTTTTTGTATTGTAAGGGTTTTCTACATTTCTCCCCATTCCCTGCTTGCTATTCTTTCTGTGGTTGAGAGACTGATCCTCCCCTTCAACCTAGGAATCATCTTTCCTTCCCATTTGCTTCACTTTGCATTGTGTCATTAAATGTCCCTTTCTCTTACATATTTGATAGAAAGTGGTAGCATTTTCATATGTGATCGGCTGAGTCTAGGTCCCATATTTAGAGTTTAGCTCTATAGACATAGGGAGAGTCCTATTAATTTCAACATTGACACATAATCTAGCATACACACATCAGGCCTTTGTTTTGGTTATGTGATCTATAGTGACATATTGGCCAATAGAATTGCCAATAGCTGTGAATATTTTTTCATCCCAGAATTCTAATGGGAACCCTGGTAGTCTTACCCAAGCAAGAGCAGCCTTATTAAGGTAAGAGTTAGGATCAAATCTTGTTTTCCATGAGCATAAGGCAAGAGAATGTGGGCCATACAGCCATGGTCCTCCAGCAAGAGTAGTTATCATGTCCTCCCTATTCATAAATCTAAAAAGGAATAGGCCTCTTGCCATGGCAGTGATCAATACACTACCCTTAAATTTCCACCTAGACAAAACCCATTTTTTAACCATTTCAATATTAGGACAGAATGAGAAAAACTTACCTACCAATGCAAGGTCCATGGATGCCATGATTTCCTCCACCAGATCATCTGGGATATTCAAGTTTGTGCCCTCAGAGGTAACAAGGAGGCTCGACATGCTTTTCAAGGGACACGTCTTTTCACCTATTAGTGCTTTCTTCCATCTATTAGATGGAATATCCTCTATCAAATTTCTAATCAGGTCCCCAGAGGCACTACCACTGGTGGTAGCCTCCATTGGATCTGTGATCACTCTGGTCGCACTCAGGGGGTCCTACTAGGTGGGAAAAAACTAGTTTCAAATTTTTTACACAGAATCGTCTGATCCAACATTCTAAGTACTTGAATTATTATAAAGACTACCTTATAAATATATCATTGTATCCACATATATATTAACAATGTATAAACAATCAATTATACAATAATGACATAGTATTTCACAATTAAACACACACACACACACCCCTCATATCTAGTGTGTTGAATTGTGCAATACTATGTCATTCTTGTATAATTGATTGTTTATACATTATTAATCTATATGTTATTGTCATGGTTCATGATTATGAAATTTAAATTGATAAGAAAGCTTTATAAAGACTAATTCAATCCCCACTTAGTCATTTATATTCCAAAATTTGGTATCAGATCTTGGTCTTTTAAAGTGGGTCTAGAAGCCTAAAGGAGATCCTCAAAGCAAGGATGGCTAGTCAGTAAGCTAAAGGTGGTTTCTCTACTAGTAAGGCTGTATTATTTAATGGATTTGATTATGCCTTTTATAGTGTCAGGGTGAAGATATATTTGATGTATCAATTTTATGATATTTGGCAATTATTTTTGGATGTTTATAGTGTTCCTCCTATTCCAATAATGGATGCAATAGGTAAAAATGATAGTGAAAAATAAATCCAAGGAAATTAATGCCATTATTTGTGGCTCATTAGAGTTAAATATTGTGGATGTAATATAGTATATTTAGGCCAAATAGAAATAGGATAAATTGAATATCACATATGAAGGAGACACCAAAGTGAAGATGGCAAAGTTGTAGACCCACCAAAAATATTTTGAAAGTCTGAAGATGAATCAGTATGAAACCTTTACATCACACCTATTGAAGGTTGATGAAGTTATCAATGTTATTATAGGATTATGAGAAGAGGTGAAAGAATATATAATTATTTAAAAATTGTTGAGATTACTAACTCCTATGTTTATCTCTAAGGTATGCATAATAAAAGAGAAGTAAGATTTGGAAAAGCTAGAGATGGATGGGATTCATGGAATTTTGACTACCTATGATATGAGAACTAATGAAGGAATACCTCCCAAAAATTAAGAAAGATTCAAAGTTGAGAAAAAGTCAAAAACAAATAAGGTTGAGGATGAGGAATGTTTAGATGTTGATGATGATTAACTTATAGCCACATTTTTAAGAAAAATGAGGTTTGGATTAGGTAAAAACAAGGGTAAGTTGCCCTTAAAATGTTTCAACTATGGAAAGATTATTCAATTTTCATCCAAGGGTCCTAAAAAAGATAAATCTGAGCATAATGAATAACATGATGAACATCATGTAGATGACAAGAAGGCCTATAATCCTAAAAAACCAAGGAGTTCAAGAAGTATGAAGTTATAAAAAGAAATTTCAAGAATAAAAGAAGCTTTTATACTAAATAATATAACTCTTTTGATGTAAGTAATGTTGATGATTTAAAATTAAACTTGATTCTAATAAAAAAAAATGGGAAGTTTCAAGATATGGGACTTGCATTTTGAAACAACCTCCAAATTTTAGAGAAGCTGGCTCTTCTTTAAATTGAGTATATACTGGGAAAAAGGATAGGAATTTATATCAAAAACATAATGCAAGAAAGAAAATATAATCTATGGTGATGCACCTGAGATATAATTCAACCTTAATCCTAAGCACAGTGAGACTATATGTAAGATTCATTTACATTTAAGAGAAAACAAGTGCATGATCAATGTAAAATATTGAAACAATAGAAACAGAGGCTCACAACATAGACTTCTTTTGCTGAGATACAAAAAATGTCAACAAAGGCATAGGGTTCAATCTTCTTATTTGAATTTTTCAGTCACATAAGAGGCACAAAAACATGTACAATTATGTAAACCTTCCAACTCAAGAAAACAAGACAAAAGCAAATGACATTCCTAATCTTAACTCTATAAAATCTACAGTCTAGACTACTTTTGCAAATGACACAAATAATATCAACAAAGGTATAAGGTTCAATCTTCTTATTTGAAATTCCCAATCATAGAAGAGGTGTAGAAACATGTACAGTTATGTAAACCTTCCAACTCAAGAAAATGAGACAAAAGTAAATGATATTACTTAGCCATAGCTCTAGAAAGTCTAAACATGTTACAATAATTCTCTCTCAAAAATTCTCTTTGACAATTCTTTTTTTTATGGTGATCTTTGCACCCTTATTTATAGCCTTGAATCCACTCCAGATTGTCTACTTATTCTCAATATAACATCCTAAATCAAATCTTCCCTAACTGATCATGTATAACAAAAGATATCTTATAGATTTTTGAATGCTTCATCTTTTGGTAGTTCATTGGCTAAAATAGATTACAGGACGCTCCCTTCTCTTGAATGCTAGGTGACACTTAGCCAATTTCCTCTTATTACTTTAGCAAACATCGATGGATAACACTTGTCATGTTTCTCAACACCTATTGAAGACACACGACACTTTTTGCATAACTTATACTCTTTTGTGTCTTTGCTCAGCCATGGTCTGCCTTTGACACTTCTCGCTATCTACTTTCTCAAAACTCCAATAGATTAAAAGATAATAAGATTCTTGGAATTTCTTTTAAAAGGGACACTAAGACAAGTGTCAATCTCTGCTTCTTCATTAAATACATATGGCAATCTCTGATTCTCTTACCTGGGTTACGTGGTGATCTCTGCTACTTGTAGTTACCTTTTTAGAAACCTGTAGAAGATGACATGTGGCAATCTTCGCTACTTATATTTATACCATAGAAAAAATTTGGGTCTCATTTCACATTTACATGGATAGCAACGCCTAGTTTCTTCCACTCACTTAAGAAATAAAACATGGGACCCACCATAGTCTTTGTTATATCATCGAAGCAAAGATGAAGATAATTTAGACTGCAACACATGGTGGCTTCCACTTTCTTTTGCTGGAGTACGTGGTAGCTTCCATCACTTTTAGAAAAGTAACATTGATACCTTCTATGACTACCAGTTCATGCTTTCCAACTGATCTTGATACTTAGCTTTTGAAACCTTTAACTAGAAAGAGATGAAATATGGGTGCCGATATGAAACTATAGATGATGACACTTGGCACATTCCACTAAGCTACTATGAGACACATGGCACATTTTGACCAACTCACAAAACATATAGAAGGTGCCTCAGACTATAACACTAGGCAGTTTCTATTGAGAAAGGATGCCTCAGATGTCGACACTTGGCATCTTTCGCTCGACTTCAACACTTAGGCAAAAATGAATCAAAAGGAAAAATTGAGCCCATGTTTTGTATCATGACATCGTCATCTCAAAAAAATGAATGTAAGGACAAAATTTGGTAGTGTGTAGCTGAAAAATAGAATACAACATAAAGTAAATTTTACTCTATAGTTACTAGAGACCCTGAGGACTTTTGGCCCTGCTAAAAAGGAACCCAAGACTCTTACTTGATCAAAAATTCAAAATTATAGCTTCAACAATGCTATCTGGTAGGTAGAACACTCTTCATCAAATAACCCTTGCTTACTCTACAATTCATTGAAGGCTAAATCAAGGTTAATAATATACTAGTGTGAAAAATGTTTCAAAATTTGAACCGTAGCCTTCAATTTGAATTCAAGCAAGGAAATAGGAACCAAGACAACTACTTTAGGGACTGATGAATCATCCCTTAGATTCTAGAAAACTATTTGATCTTTCTATTTAGCTAATAGAAAAGGTTCAATTTCTTCTACCATTAGCATGGTGTTGTCATCAGAAAATGGAGAAGGAAAACCTAGTTGCACTAGATCTTTAACATGTTGTTTCATTTCATTGATTCCTTCCTTCATGAAATCCAGAAGCTCCTTGCAACTATTGGCTACATAATTACAACTAAGTACCTCATTTAAGCACTTGGTAGTGACCATTCTATCATTGACTCCTATTGTTGATAGTGTTACATCCGTTACATCATATAGCTTTTACAACAACGGTTCTGAGTCCATTACTCTTTTAGAGACTGTAGCTAGAGTATTTACAACTGAACTCTCCACCTTTTTGCATAATTCTTGTGCATTTAGTAAGAAGGTGAGAGAAGCCCTGAGATGATTAATCTCTAAAGAGATTCTCTTCCACATGGATTCGTATAGCTCCCTTACCAGACTTAATACTATGACACTCTTAGGCCTATTGTCCAGCTCTAGTGTCAATTGTGCTACTCTTTATTGCTCTGAGTGAAATTTGGCTATTATGACTGCAACATTATTTTATTCAGCCAACAACTTTTATTGTAATTAGGTAACCTATAATAGGTGTTCCTCACTCTTTTCTTGTAATGCTACTTTTTTGTGCCTAAAGGTCATCACTGCATCCTTTATCTATGTGAGCCTTGTCTTTAAAGAATCATTTTGGTCCTAAACTGCTTGATGCATATGAAGAGAAAAAATATTTTACAACTATTTATTCAAATTCTCTATTTTATTGTTTTTACTATTGATCTCTGAGGTTAAATTGTTATAATTTGCCTTTTCCTTGGCTAGCTCAACTTCCATCTTCTATAGCCTTCTTGATATCTTCAAGTAGTCTTTAGTAACTATAGAAGTGGATTCAGTCAGTAGCTCAACTTTGTCCTATGGCCTAAAGAGTGACATGTCAATGGCTACTGCATTCATCATGTAGTCCTCTTGCTGCATTTGCTCAACTAGCTTTATTACATTTGGTGACAAATGGGTCACTATCAATTACTATTGGATGGGGTCAAATTGTGACCATAAAGGGGGTGTAGCCAAAGCTTTATTGTCCTTAATCTTCTTCTTCTCTCTTTAGGCTTCCCATACCTTCCTAGCAACATTTACTTGGGTCTAGAAGGTGAAAGGAGAGGCAATGTGCCCACCTAAAAAAGGATGTCCCTGTGGTAGACCATATTGAAAATCCAGTTGTTGTTTATGGGCAATCTAAGGGAAAGGGTTCTTGGGAATAAAAGGGGAGAAATGAGGTAATGTTAAAGCTAGAGGTGACACAGATGGGATGAGGTGAGAAATGGGAATGGTAGAAGTGATAAGGGAAGAAATAGACTGAGAAGGAGATGGAGGAATAGTACTTACTTGAGGATCAATTACAATACCCTGTAATTGGCACTATGAGGTGTTTGTCTCCTCCTCTAAAGCTAATTGAAACTACACCCTCTTTCATTTCTTTGGTGTCTCTTCTTATGGCTATATTTTTGCTCCTTTTAATGAGTCATGTGGGGAATTGGGAACATCTATAATTGACGCTGATGGAGAAACTTGTGATGATGAAGGCACCACACTTTTTTGTATTTCTATAACACTAAGGGATTGAGGCCAAACTGATACAGTTACTATAGCTACAGTTTGCTCTA
Organism: Torreya grandis; assembly: GCA_037957365.1. Taxonomy (NCBI): domain Eukaryota; kingdom Viridiplantae; phylum Streptophyta; class Pinopsida; order Cupressales; family Taxaceae; genus Torreya; species Torreya grandis. Next base: position 285,543 of record JARHVA010001578.1, read on the forward strand.
AAGCTTGTGACTCTTGGCTAGACCTAGCCCTAACTTCTTAATCTTCACTCGATAAATTACTTATCTCTAGGATAGATGTAGGGGAGAGATGACATTCATCCCATAGTTCCTCCCATCTTTCATCTATGTCTACGTTCCCAAAAGAATGGGTTGTTTGACAAATTTCCTACCTATACTACCAATAGGCCTCTATCTTCTCAGTATCCCAATATTTATTCTTTAAAGCTCTCCTTAAGTTAGAAGTCATTCTAAATTGAGGATCATAATCTCTTTATTTAACATAGAATGTCTCCCATGGCCTATTCTATGGAAGTGGAAAGTTTGTTAACTCAACATAAAATCCAGGAGTGTCTTCCCTAGGATTTTTCTTGGTTTTCCAAAAAGGGTGACCTTCATGCACAATTCTGGTTACAACCCTGTGTGTCCTTACCCAAGAGGCTATGAAATCATTTGAGTCATAAACCTGTTTGTCTTCTACCAGAAGGAAACCCAGAAAGGCTAGCTTTTTGAGCATCACAACTTCAGCGTCTCTGGTCTCTAAAACCATGCTTGTTGTCATCCATGAAAAATCATACATTTTTCTTTTTCTCTTCTCAAAACCAAATTCATTGTCAAATGAGGATACTTGTTTGGTGACCTTGAGGAATGCTAACCTAAGAGTCAAAATCTTTGGTAGCTATATTGGTTCTCCATAAAAACCATGGACTCTTACAATGGTATGGTGTGATCTGAAATAGAAATCACAAGGGATTGGGAAATTGGTGAGAAGATTTGAAACAATTGGGAATAATCTATTCATAATTGGTTTGGGACTAAGGTGGAAAAAAGCAAAAGTGATAAATAATTCTGAGAACTCATACGGGTCACTAGTCTTTGACAAAATGTGTGTCCATGCAGACACAGGAATGGGCCTTTGGAGATCAAAATCTGGGTCATACATGTTAAGATACATATGTTGGGCAAAGAGTTTAGAGTTCTAAAAAAGCATGAGGTGGAATAAATAGGAATAATACCTAAACAGTCCTTTTGATCTAAAATGAGCCAATTATTCTACAATTGAGAAAGTAATTTGTTCATAAAAGTCAAGCCTATACTCTTAGGTTTTGTCAATAGTCTTTAGCCTAAAAAGGATTGCCATTTATTCTACATACACTGCCATATCATCTTTCATGCCAAAGATGAGAGCCATCATAGACAATGTGTCATAGCTAGCCTATGTGAATTGAGCTCTTGGTGTAGGGAGTGTGGGTATCATAGTGTCATCATCACCCAATTGTAACTTGGATCTCAAGAAACTTGTCTGAGTGTTAATATTTTCCCACGTTCTTTACATCTTGGCAATAGTGGGAAACATAGGTATACTATCATGATGTAGGGCTAACATATCCTTGATAGCTTGCAGTGTGATTTGCACTATGAATGGGCCTCATTGAATGATGCTTGAAGGTGCATGGAGCAAGTCTGCACATAATTCAACCAAGTTGGGGCATGAATGCATAGCTGGGATAATTAATTGAGCCAATTGTGAGGTCCATATCCTCATGGTGAATGTTTCAAACTGTCCTACTCTAGCTCTGTATAGACACCTTTGATGTGCCCTTTCTCTAATATTTTTGCTACTGGCCTTCTAAAGAATTGGATCCATGATGCCATCCACATAATTTTTTATTTTCTCTGAATCACTTGCTAGGCTAGCTTCAGGAAACTTGGTCCTTAGATAGTTCTTCAATGACTATGTGGGAGCTGAATCATATGATTTACTTGTAAGAAAATTATCAAGGGATTCATACATCCCAGCTCCTTATTGTGAAGATTGTGCTCCCTCGATCTTTGTATCTTCTCTATGGTAACTTGTATGATTTTTTGCAAAATAGAGACACTTTCACTGAAGCAAGTTTACTAAGCATAGAAAATGCAAGTAGAAGGATATTTTCATAGATTTAGGAATGTTTGAGAACTTGTAAGTTTTAAGCTCTTGTCAAGAGCTATTTATTGACCTATCAAGTCTTGAAATGGAATTAAACTTAGATAACCATTATCATATCCTACTCAATCTTTATGGAACAATGAGATAGACATGTTATGCAAGTGGTAGCACAAGGTACCTTGGGGGTTTCTAAAGATTTGGGAGACATTCAATGTATTAGAGAATTTTTTGAAAAATTTAAAAATTTTGAGCTGTCAACTATGTGTTTAAAGAACACTTAAAAGAAAAGTGGGAAAACAAAAATGAGAAAACAAAACAATACAGAAAGGGAAAACTACCTAACTACATTAATGAAGCATCTTAATCTCCCTCCTAGATCAAAAGTAGAATTTCTAAATTCTCTTTCATAACAAGTGAGCTTATGTTGCCATACAAGGGATCGAATTAGGTATGGCTTTAGTGAATTGCCCTTGGTGTATGCCTCCTTGATTTGCCTACATTCAAGTGAGTCTGAGCCAAACATGCTTCCAACATATATAAACTCTTCTTGTTCTTAGAAGCTCATCAAATATTTGCTCTTAATATTGGCATGTCTTACCAGGAAATCAATTAATGACTTAATTCCTTCTGCTTCAAACTTTGGTTCTACTGCATGATCATCCTCCTTAATAACTTTAAAATTATCAATATCTTGAAATGATAATTCTAAAAGTTTGCAAAACATTTTCACATGTAATTGAGGCTCAATACTATTCTGCTCATCTATAACCAGTTCAAAGCTATCTTGAAAAATGCTATAACCAAAATCAATGATTTCAAACAAATCATTTAAATCATGGTCCAATAATTGTCCATACTCCTCCTCATCTTTCAAAGTAAGAAGAAATTTAGAGACTATTTCTTCTTCATCAGGGGTCAAAATATATGCTTGTGATTTCTCACTAGGAATCTAGAATTCATAAGAGACCCGAGGATTAATAGAAAAGGTATATTTTGACTTTTCTTCCTCTAGAACATTTGGAATTCTATGATCTTCATCAAGTATAACGTAAGTGCCCAGACCAATGGAGTTGTAATTTCCATATGGGTCACTTTGCATCATAGCTAATAAATGATCATTTTCTTCTTCTTGATTATACACAGTCAATTCACCTATCTCTTCAACAAAGACCCTCTCTTCTTTATTCATCATAGCATGGGTTGCCTCTAACTTTGCAATTGGCTCATTAGTGATGTGATCCTTATATAATGGCTCAAACAATATCTTCATCTTTGAGCCATAGTTGGTTCTTAAGATGAGATGAGACCAATCAAGGGACATATATCCCCCTATTTTGGCTGTAAAGTCTCTTGATAAACATAAGCCAAAAATATGAGCTATATCTATCACTACTACATCTTGATTCACAATTATATTAAGACAAGCATATAATTATAATTAGAGTTTTTTAATTCTCCCTATGGTTTGTAATGCTTTGCCATCTAGTTGTATGACCCCTTTTGTGAGTGGTTCATACTTAATTCCTAAAGCATCAGCTATTTATTTGGGCATTATTATGGTACTAGCCCCTGAACCAGTCAGTGCATTATGCAGTAGCTTCGTACCCACTATCAAAGTTAAGTAGAAGGGATCTAGTTTAGATTTGCTTACCTCTGTTGTATTATTCACTAGGGCTATTGTTTGCAGATGGATTATATCTTTGAGATTTTCTTTTCCAGTAGGTCCTTTTGTAACAGTACCTTTAGGCACTACTTAGCCTTGTAGAGCTTCTTGTAGTAGTGTCTTTTGTTCAAGAATAGCCAATATATCCCATATTGATACTTGTGCTAGAGTCTTTTTCAATTGATCCACCGCATTTATTGGTCCTAGAGTTTGAGCTTTTTGAAAATAAGGATATCTTATTTTTTCTTGAATTTGTGTAGGAGTCCCTTGATTTTTCACTAGTTGAGGCACTACTTGTCTGACAATAGTATTTCTTTGTCCTTGAAATGGAGGATTCTCCATGACTTGACTATTTGCAATCTCAAGCTGTTCCACCATCCTTCTCTTTGATCTGGTGTAATAACAAATTACACCACTAGATTTTTGGAGGTAGATGCTTCATTCAAGAAAACTGATTCTTCATCCTCAACCCATGAGAACCAAGCATGTTTTGGGGATATTTCTTCCTCTTGTTGCAAAGACCTTCCTGACATCTAAGCCACTAGGACTGAATTCTACATACCGAGAGATTGGTAGGCTTGATTGTTATTAGAACTTACAAACTAACCATCCATTCTTCTTTGCTCTCCCACCTTTTGTTGTAGATTACCCATAGGACAATCTCTAGGTGCATGACCATTATTGCAAGGGAAACACTAGGCATTAGTGTTATCTACATAGCTATTTTGCCCTGGAACAATATCCCTATTTGAATTGGGAGGAATAGTCTATGAGGGTGTGGGGACTGTAACCAATTGGATTGCTGGCTGATGGTTGGTTTCTCTTGGAGGACCCTAATACTGGTTTGGCTGAGATGAAAATCTATTTCCTTGATAGCCTTGGTATGGAGGCTTAGAAAAAGTACTTTGTTGTCCTTTTATATTGATCAGCTCATTAGAAAATGTCCTTAGGATATTCTTGATATCATCTAGCTTAGATGACTGAGTGGAAACAATTTATTTAGCAGATGGTTGAGGGTAAGTGTACATAGACATAGGTGGGCTTATAGATTTAGGGACTTCTTGAAGTAATGGCAAGGAAATTTCTAGGAACATGAGCATGGGAGGCCTTGGGGATAACATTTTGGTATCTATTAAATTATTCTCAGCTCTAATCGCATATTAATAAGCCTCTGGTAAAGTGTGTCCTCAAAGTGACTGAATCATAATAGATATATCTAAATTCAAAGCCTTAAGATAAAACACTATGGCCATACCTGGAAATGGTCTAGCTATAACAGGGATTTTGTCCCAAGTCTTTTGAAATTTGAAATTGAAGTCAGTCATGGCTTCTTGTGGTCCCCTTTGAATGGTGATTAATTGTTGTAACAAAGAAGACTTATCACCCTTCTCTACAAATCTTTCAATAGCTGATCCCATGTAGAATTGGTACTTGGGGTCAAAGACCTATACCATTCTAAAGCTTTCCCTTTAAAATAAGCTACTAGTAATCTTATGGCCACATTTTACTATGTGATAACATGTATAGCATAGACATCTGATACATCTTGAAGATGCTCCTTAGGTGTTTTAGAGTCTTACATACTGAATCTAGGTAGAGATTTTAGGGCAATCATTGGGAGATGATCCCAAATGGTTGGTGGTGTTGGGAGGACTAAAGGACTACCAATGTTCTAACTTACATAATTTATTGGGGGTATAGGAGCTCCCATATTTGCTCTAGGTATTGGTACAAACTGGTTAGCTCTTCTTCTTGGACTTGTTACCAAAGGTGGCAAAAGAAAACCTAGATTTGTACCAGATTGTGATCTGGTGATTGGTCCATAGCTATGACCCCTCGTAGCTCTTTGGTTCATACGATCTTGAAAGAGACTTCAAGATTGGTCCCACCGAGCATGCCAAAAACTATTGATGATTTAAAATTGTGCTTGATTCTAATCAACAACAATGGGAAGTTTCAAGATATGGGACTTGTATCTTGAAACAACCTCTAGATTTTAGAGAAGTTGGCTCTTCTTTAAATTGAGTATATACTGGGAAAAGGGATAGGAATTTAAATCAGAAACACAATACAACAAAAAAAATCTAATCTATGGTGATGCACCTAAGATATAATTCAACCTTAATCCTGAGCATAGTGAGACTATATGTAAGATTCATTTACATTTAAGAGCAAACAAGTGCATGATCATTTTAAAAGATTGAAACAATAGAAATAGAGACTCACAGCATAGACTTCTTTTGTTGAGATACAAAAAATGTCAACAAAGGCATAGGGTTCAATCTTCTTATTTCAATTTTTCAATCACATAAGAGGCATAGAAACATGTAAAGTTATGTAAACCTTCCAACTCAAGAAAATGAGACAAAAGCAAATGACATTCCTAATCTCAACTCTAGAAAATCTACAATCTAGACTACTTTTTCAAATGACATAGATAATATCAACAAAGGCATAGGGTTCAACCTTCTTATTTGAATTTTACAATCACATAAGAGATGAAAAAACATGTACAATTATGTAAACCTTCCAACTCAAGAAAATGAGATAAAAACAAATGATATTACTTAGCCATAGCTCTAGAAAGTCTAAACTTGTTACAATAATTGTCTCTGATAATTATTTTTTTTTTATGGTGATCTCTGAACCCTTATTTATAGCCTTAGATCCACTCTAGATTGTCTACTTATTCCCAATCTAATGGCCCAAATCAAATCTTCCCTAACTAATCGTTCTAACAAAACATATCTTATAGATTCTAGAATGCTTCATCTTCTGGCAGTTCATTGGCTATAACAGATTATAGGATGCTCCCTTCTCTTGAATGTTAGGTGACACTTAGCCAATTTCCTCTTATTACTTTAGCAAACACCAAAGGATGACACTTGTCATGTTTCACATCACCTATTGAAGATACATGGCACTTTTCACGTAACTTATACTCTTTTGTGTCTTTGCTCAACCATGTTTCACCTTTGACACTTGTCACTATCCACTTTATCAAAACTCCAACAGCTTAAAAGATAATAAGATTCATGGCATTTCTTTTAAAAGGGACACCGAGATAGGTGTCAATCTCTGCTTCTTCATTAAAGACATATGGCAATCTCTACTTCTCTTACTTGGGTTATGTGGTGATCTCCACTACTTGTATTTGCCTTTTTAGAAACATGCAGAAGATGACACACGGAAGTCTCCACTACTTGTATTTATACCATAGAAATAATTTGGTTCTCATTTCACATCTACATAGACAACAACACCTGGTGGCTTCTGCTCACTTAAGAAACAAAACTTGGGACCCACCACAGTCTTTACTATATCAAGGAAGTAAAGATGAAGATAATTCAGACTACAACACATGGTGGCTTCCACTTTCTTTAGCTAGAGTACATGGTAGCTTCCATCACTTTTATAAAAGCAACATTGAGACCTTCCATGACTACCACTTGGCACTTTACACCTAATCTTGATACTTAGCTTTTGAAACCTTTCACTAGAAAGAGATAAAATGTGGGTGCTGATATGAAATTGCAGATGATGACACTTGGCACATTTTGTTGAGCCACTATGAGACACATGGCACATTCTGACCAACTCATAGAACATATAGAAGGTGCCTCAGACTACAACACTTGGCAGTTTCTACTAAGAAAGGATGCCTTAGATGTCAACACTTGGCAACTTCTACTCGATTTCAACACTTAGGCAAAAATGAATCAAAAACAAAAATAGAACCCATGCTTTGTATCATGACTTCACCATCTTGGACCAATGAATGCAAGGACAAAATTTGGCAATGCACAGCTGAAAAATAGAATGTATCGTAGAGTAAATTTTACTCTACAAGTAAATCAAGTGCATCTAATAATGATGATGGTAGTAAAAAAATTGAGCATGTCAATAATGAAACATTATTCATGTCCATACATCAAAACATGAGGGCTTCTCAAATGGGAAAGACCTTATGGTTGATGTATAATAAAATGAATAAGAAGTTGAAGTGAACCTTGAGGTAGATTTGGTAAGTGCCCTAGAGGAATTGAAGTCAAAAGGAAAAAGTATCATAAACTAAGATTATTAGTTAAGGACTATTAGGAGTAGATTGGAATGAATGAAAAGAGCACTCAGGCTCTAGATGACATTTTTAGTAGTCAAAAGTCTACAAGTGATAAGACAAGTCTTGGTTTCAAATAAGACCAAAAGGAGGTAGCTTAAGTTAAGGAGAAGGACATTAAAGACAAGAAGGTCAACATGAAAAGGATTATGAAATAGACGAATGATATGAGGTATGATAGTTCATTCAATGGTTACTATTTTATATGTGGTTATTTTGGTCATAGAGCAAGAGAGTGTAGAAAACCCTCCAAGAATGAGCACTCATGAAACTATCAAAGGAATTAGAGTTCACATCAATCAAATGGTATGTATAAGGTGGTTTTTTATAGTTTTCATGTTATAGGACATATTTCAAGATTCAATCCTAACAAAGTTAGACGTTTATTAAGTCAAAATAGGAAGTTTGAAGCTCCTATATTGTAAGAAAGAAATAAAATGAATGTATGGAAACCAAAGATATAAAAGATGAGTCATGATCAGTATACAAGATCAAGTTGATTATTTGTTGTGATAGAACATACCTAAAATATGAAATCAAGTTAGGAATGTATGTTTCCAGCGCATATTGATGATCAAATGGAAAATGAAGAGATCAATCCTATAATGCCAATCAAGCCTAAAAGGGTATTGAAGGACATTTAGTCTTATGAGAGCATGGATATCTAAAAATCTCATTAACTAGTGTTGTTTTATGAACCCTATCAAAATGGGTGACTTCATTAGGATTTATGAAGAGACTCTTCAAGTTATCATAAGCATGGTCAATACTTGGTTTGAGGAGGAGCTCTTTAGGTTGTTGACTAAGCTTGATATATGTTGAGAAGTGGTCTTGTGATCAAAGATCATTTGAAGGAGATATGTATGGATTAAGGGAGAACATATTCCGGTATTGTTTCATATTATGTGTGTTGATCTCTTGTTTTAAAAATATATGGTTTCATATGATAGTTTGTGAAAAACCCTTTCTCATTAATGTCAAAGGGGGAGAATTTTCAAGAGGGATATTGATCATATTGGGGGAGATAAGACTAATTAGATTGAATAATGTTTTTCCATCAATGATAAATAGGTAGTTTTTTGAGAATTCTTGTCATTGATGTCAAGGTTGATGTCATTTGATGTCATTGATTTCAAGGTGCATCTAATACATATTCATGATGAGTGGTCTATGAGATATGAGTCATGTGACATGAAATAATTTTAATGCAACCTAATTATTCTTCTAAGGTTGATATCTAGGTCAAGGTAAGCATGTTTTGAGTGATAGTCCTTGAGTACAATGTGTTTTGAGAAGCCTAGTCATAACAAGCACAGTCATATCACGAGCATGTGCATGATGAGCATGGATAAGTATGATCAAAGGTATGATATTGTCTAAGGATCATGAAAGACATGTGAGAAAGGTGTATAAGCATTAAGGAATGTTTTAAGGTTAGTTGTCAAGCTTTAAGTTCTTGAGAACCCTAGTCATGACACTGATTATTATATCGAGAGACATTATGAGAAGATACAAGCTTTGTGGCTTGGTGAAATGGATGCACATAGGTATAAGAGGATGTATGAGGTTTTATTATCTTGCATATGAGGCATTTGAGCACTCTTGGGAGTCTAACAATGATCCTACAAGGGTAGGACCTATAGATCTATTATGTAGCTAGACCACCTCTAGACCCTACTTGGCCTAAAGAAGCATCCTAATCTATTATCAAGGCCTATGAAAGATGTAAATTAGTGTTTGAGCATGAGATAAGTTGCTTGTGTTAGTAGATGAGGTGTTGAGATCTTAGATAGTGGTTATAAGGTCAATTTTAAGACCTGTTATGACTTGTAGGTCAAGGCCTAGAGAACACACACACACACACACACACACACACACACACACACACAGAGAAAGAGAGAGAGAGAGAGAGAGAGAGAGAGAGAGAGAGAGAGAGAGAGAGAGAGAGAGAGAGAGAGAGAGAGAGAGAGAGAGAGAGAGAGAGAGAGAGAGAGAGAGAGAGAGAGAGAGAATGGCCTAATGGTGTATGAGGTTCTATTTTCAAGGCTAATATGGACATTTAACATTAACAAAAGTGTCTCATGTTGTTTCAAGTATGCTTACCAATTTTTAGGTCAAAATTTAAAGGTTAAGGTAAGAAAACATGTTTTTAGGTCTCTTATCTACACATAATGAAGGGTTATTAGCCTAAGAATAACTTTCAAGTGTTAATTGGAATGTGTAACCTCTATAAAGGGGTTGGTGCCTCCTTGTAAGTTGGTGATTTCTAAAGACTGTCTAATTTGGTGCTTAGCTAATTAGGGTTGGTGCTCCATGTGAAGTAGGTGATTCACTAAATTTGATGTTTGTTTTATAGATATATGGTCCATTTTTATATATCAATGGATTTTCTTCCTACATATATGGTTTGTTAACTTGTGTAATCTTATTTCATGCTTGTATATTTAATTGTTTATGTATTACTTAATTTATATGTTGATGTGATGGTTCATGAATGTGAAATTTGAATTGATAAGATCTTGTTTTAAATATTGATTCACCCCTCCCACCTCTTAGTAATTTTCTTCCAACATTTGGTATCAGATCTTATTCCTTTGAAGAATATCTAAAAGCCTAAAGGAGATCCTAGAAGCAAGGATGGATATTCAAGAAGATTAAGGTTGTTTATATACTAGTAAGACTATTATTTACTGGATCTAATTACTCCATTTGGAATGTTAGGATGAATATATATTTGATGTCTCAAGGTCATGATATTTGGCAGTCAGTTATGGATAACTATAATGTTACTCCTATTCCACCAACTGATGTAGCAAGTAAAAAGGCTAGTAAAAATAAGTCTAAGGCAATGATTTCCATTCTTTTTGGCTTATCATAATTAGATCTTATGAAGGTGATGAAATGTGTATCAAAGAAAGAGATATGGGATAAATTTAAGACCATCTACAAAAGAGACACTATGGTGAAGATGGCCAAGTTGTAGACTGACCGAAGATAATTTGAAACTCTATAGATGAATGAAGATGGAACCATTGTCTCCTACCCATTTAAGGTTGATGAATTTTTCAATGACATTATATGATTGGGAGAAGAGGTTAAATAATCTATAGTTGTTCAAAAAGTGTTGAGATCATTAACTCTAAAGTTTGACTCTAGGTATCTACAATAAAAGAGATGCAAGATTTGGACAAACGAGAGATGGATGGGATTCATGGAATTTTGACTCCCTATGAGATGATAACTAATTAAATAAGAACTCTATATAATTAAGTATTATTCAAATCTATGAAGAAGTCAAAAACTAAGAAGGTCAAGGATGAGGAATGTTCAAATGTTGATGGTGATCAATTGATAGCCATGTTTGTAATTAAATTAAGGTTTAGCTTAGGTAAGTATGAGGGTAAGTTACCATTAAAATGTTTTAATTATGGAAATATTGGCCACTTTACATCCAAGTGTCCTAAAAAGGATAAATATTAGCATAATGAATAGCATGATGAACATCATGGAGATGATAAGTAGTCCTATAAGCCTAACAAAAATAAGGAGTTTATGATGTATGAAGGTAAGAGAGAAAATTTTGAGAACAAAAAGAGATTTTATACTAAATAAGATAGCTCTTTTAATGTATGTGACTGAAGTACATCTAATAGTGATGATGGTAGTAATGAACCTCAACATGTCAATAATGAAACCTTATTCATAGCCATAAAATTAGAAGATGAGGGTTGCTCAAATGTGAAAGACCTTACGGTTGATGTATAATCAATTAAAGAAGTTGAAGTTAACTTTGAGGTAGATTTGGTAAGTGCCCTAGAGGAATTTGATTTCCAAAGGATAAATAATCAAAATCTAATATTATTAGTTAATAAATATGATAAGAATATTGGTTTGAATGAAAAGATCATTGAGACTCTAGATGACATCTTGAGTAGTGAAAATTCTATAAGTGATAAGATAGGTTTTGGTTTCAAAGAAGACCAAAAGGAGGTAGCTCAAGTCAAGGATAAGGATATTTAAGACAAGAAGGTTAACATGAAAAGGTCTATCCAACAACCTAATTATAAAAGATTTACTCAATGGTTACTATTTTCTTTAAAGTCAATTTGGTCATAGAGAAAAAGAGTGTAGAATACCCTCTAAGAATGAGTGCTCATTAAACTATGGAAGGAATCATAGTTCACATCAATAAAAAGGTATGTATAAGGTGGGTTTTTATAGTTTTCATGATGTATTATACATTTAAATATTGTTTCAAAATAAATTTAGAAGGTCATCAAGTTAAAACATGAAGTTTGAAGCTCCTAGAGTGTAAGAAAGAAGGCAAATAAATGTATGGAAACCAAAGATAGAAAAGTTGAGTCATGATCAATCTAAAAGATCAAGTGGACTATTTGATGTGGTATAACATGCCTCAAATGTTAAATCAAGTTATTAATTTATTTTCTTAGTTCATATTTATGATCAAATGGATGATGAAGAGATCAAGCCTATAATTCCAATCAAGCCTAAAAGGATACTGAAGAACATTCAGTCTTGTGAGGGCATAGAGATCTTAGAATCTCTTAAACTGGTGTTATTTTAAGTACCCTATGGATAGGGGTGACTTAATTAGGATTCATTAATACACTCTTCATGTTAGTATAAGCATGCTGGATAATTATTTTGAGGAGCAACTATTCAGGTTGTTGACTAAGCTTGATTTATGTTGAGAAGTGGTCTTGTAATATGAGATCATTTGAAGGAGGTATGTATGGAGTAAGGGGGAAAATGTTCCTATAATATTTTATATTTTATGTTGATATCATATTTTAATAATATTTGGTTCCATATGGAACTTTTTGGAAGATGTTTTATCATTAATGTCAAAGGAGGAGAAAGTTCAAGAGGGAAATTGATCATATTGGGGGAGATAAGAGTGATCAGATTGAAGAATGTGTTACCATCAATTAAAAATTGGGAGTTTGTTGATAATTTTTGTCATTGATGTCAAGTTTGATTTAATTTTATGTCATTTTTGATGCCATTGATGTCAAAGTGCATCTGGTAAAGATGCATGTTGAGCGGTTTGTGAGATATGAGCCATGTGACAAGAGAGAATTTGAAGGCAACCTAATGTCTCTATATTGAGAGATAATTTGAAAGGAAACTAATGTCTCTTTCTTAATATATAATCTAAATATAGCTTAATTATTCTTATAAGGCTGATATTCAATTCAAGGTAGGTATTTTTTGAGTACTAGTCCTTGAGTACAAGGTGTCTTAACAAGCCTAGTCATAACAATCATAGTCATATCATGAAAATGTGAATGATGAACATGAAAAATTATGAGAAAAGGTATGATATTATATAAGTATCATGAAAGGAATGTGAGAAAGGTGTATAAATATCAAGTAATGTTTCAATATTAGCTATGAAGCTTCAAGTGCTTGAGAAGCCTAATCATGACATTGGTCATTACATGAAGAGACATTGTGAGAAGATATAAGCTTGATATCTTGGTGAGATGGATGAATAGAGGAATAATAAGATATATGAGGTTGTTTTATCCTACTTATGAATAATTTTTCACTCATGGGAGTCTCAGAATGAGCCTATAATGGTAGGACATATAGACCTAGTATGTAACTAAACCACCTCTAGACCTTACATGACCTAATGAGGCATCATGATTTGTTGTCAAGGCCTATGAAGGATGTAAATTAGTTTTTTTAATAATATAGGCTGATTTTGTTCTTAAATGAGGTGTTTATATCTTGGACAATGGTTAGAAGGTCAGTTTTAAGACCTATTATGACTTGTAGGTCAAGGCCTAGAGAGCAAAGAGAGAGAATGTGGCCTAATGTGGTATGAGGTTATATTTACAATGATAATATGTAAATGTGAGAATTAAAAAAGTGTGCCATGTTATTTTAGGTATGTTTACCAATTTTTAGGTTAAAGTTTGAAGTTTAAGGCAAGAAAAAGTGTTTTGAGGTCTCTCATGTGTACAAAATGAAGGGTTCTCAACTTAAGAAGAACTTTCAAGTGTTCATTGGAACATGTAAAATCTACATTAGAAATTAATATATTAATGGTATATTATTAGGGGTCCTAAATAAAAGTTTAAATAATTGGTTTCTAGAATGAGGGTCTAAGCTTTATGAATGATCATTAAGATTAGAAGATGGTTTAAAAACTCAAAGAACCCTAATAATGACTAGGTATGAAAGATCTTATTTTAAAGTGATTATAATATATTATAATGGATATTTAAGTGATTATAGGGTGTATTAAACCCTCCCAATCACCTCTATGTGTGATTTTTTGTCAGGTGAGTGAGTGGACCCTACAAAAAGTCCTTATTTCTCAAAAAATTATTATAGCAGTTAGAGTTGACCAAGTCAAAGTCTATAAATGGATGAGGATTGAATACTAAGACTTGTATTTGAATTAAATGTTCATTTTTAAGTATGTTATATACCTTAGGTGTACTAAACCAGTCATACAAGTTGAGTTATTCCTAAAAGGCCTAATAGTCCAAACAATGAAAAAAACTAGGCAAAAGTGAGAAGGTGATTAGGGATGTGTTATCATGGATTAGGGATGAATCAAAATACATATAAACATCTTTCCAGACATATAAGACATGTTAATGTTTGATAAATTTTTTGAAGGTTAGTGGATATGGTGAAAATATTGCTCATAAGTTGACATTTATAGTGAAGATGAGATAGTGAAGGTGTAAGGCTATGATATTACTGGCCATATTGTACTTCTATATGAATATGGTCCAATAATATTAAAATATCATCCATATGAGTTAAGAGTACATGAAAGTGTCTACATAGGTATTAACAGTTAAAATCACCATGATTGGTCTTCAAAGCAAACTAATAATTTTGGGTAAGCATGTTATAGTAATGAGTTTGAGGATCTAGACCCTAAGAGGAAGCATTTGATGTACATGGTGTTAATATTTGGTACTTGTATTTAATATTCATTCTTTGTATGATATTTGGTACTCAATGAAATTAGTGAAAATGTTGAATCTAAAATGGCTTGTCTAGATATGTAAGTTTTATCAGAGAGAAAGACAACAAATTGGTATATAACACGAATAATTGGCATTAGGATTATGATATTATTTTAGTTAAGTATTCATTTAAGTAGGAACAATGCTCATTCATGCATAATAATTTAGTTATCAAGCATTTATAGGGTTATGAGAGTTAAGTACAAGGGAAGCAAAGTTTAGTGCATAACATTTACACACACTGGCATCAGTTTCACATAAGATGTAATACTTATGCACTCATTTGAAGTGCAACAATATGGGAACCAAGTTCTTGTTGGTTTACTTACATCATGGTATATCCAAGGGTTATGTAGTGTGTAATGGTTTAGTAGGTTCATTGGGTCTCTAGTGTAGATGCTCAAAAGGATAGGTTCATCGGTGCATGATTAAACAAAGGGGAATAGACATGGAGATGTCCATTCATCCTAAGTTTGCCCTTCAGTGTTGGGTGTAGTTCAAGGACCTTTGTAGTGGTTAAGAGGTCTAATTAGTGTAAGGTGCCACTTAATATAAGGTGAGTCCCAATTCATCAACATTATTCATGGGGAAGAACATAACTTAACTAAAATAATACAATAATATATATAAAACTTAGCAACTAATATACATCCCTTATCATTTATTATTCATTATAATAAGTAGTAGAAACCTTCACTACTCGATCCTATTCTTACTAGTGTCAAACGTTCATACATGAGCATGGCTTACATATGCTACTTTATCACTCAAGATTTAATATATCTATCACTCTCAAATTCACTAGCTCTTCAATACTAATTATGCCTCTCCCTTTCTCTTAGAGGTCACTTCATTTTTAAAGGAACTGGCCACTCTTCTTATTGATAAGATAGGTGCATGCAAAAATGGGGGTAGTTGAGAGCTTATTGGATTCATTATGCCATATAAGACACTCATGGTGCATGCTTGTTTTTAGGATATTAGATGGGGTTGTACACTTACCTGATCCACTAACATCTCCATGCTCCTCAAGCCTCAAACCACCATGTGCATTATTAGTTAGGTATGCCTCAAGACTCATGATGCTATACAACCATTGACCAACTAGCTCAAGGTTTTTTGGAATCTATGTAGTCAGTGCCAAGGTGTGAAAAAAGGGTCCTTCTCTTTATCCAAGGGTTTTCATGTAATAGGGTTAGTATATCTAGTATGGGATTGAGTCTTCTCAAAAAGGGGTCCCAACATCACCCCATATAAAATTTTTAGTCTACCCCAGACTAGCCCTGAAGTGCCTTAGGTGCATAGAATTTGGGCACACCCTAATTTAAATTCTCCTTCAAATTTTTGAAGCCTTACATGGCACCCTTAAACTTTTCAATGGCACCATCTAATTTTGTGTATGCTACTTCCAAATCAAGTACATTTGTGCTTCCCAATTCCTTTTTGAAGGCTTTTATCTTTTCATTTGGCCTTATCACTCCATCTAAGATTTCACCCTACTCACTGGCCTTAATCTAGAAGGCATGAAATACTACCTCCAAGTCTTTCTCTTGTGTTTTTAGTTAGGTACTGAGGGATTTGACTTGTGCCATCACTTACATGCACTCAATCCTTGAAACTATGAAGAAATAGTGGAACAAGGCATCCTTATCCTCCTTTATCTATTTGAGGTGCATGTTGATGATCTCTACCTAGTACACAAAGTTGTATAAAATGTTATCTACTTATTTAGTACCTCCTTTGAGATTAGTCAAGAGGTATTCAACCTATTCCATCTTATTTTATAGTTTTCCACTTATAAACTCTTAGGGATCTTCCTTCTCTTCCAATACTAGCATTAGCCTAGGGATCATATACTTAATAAGCACATTGGTGTAGTCAACCTCCTTCATGTAGAAGTAGTTGATGTTATCTTAGAGGGAGGGTTTTACTTATTCGATGTACTCAATTAGTTATTAGATCTCAAGTTTTTTTCATCAAGCTTTTTATCGATGTCTCTAGCAGATTTCCTTTAATTGTTAGCATGAACATCATTGATGATGTTCTTGCACACCATAAAGGTTGCCATCTTGATCAAAGAATTGGTGGAGTACATGGGGTTCATGTCATGAAGGTTCAATAGATGGTATTCATGGCCCTCTTTTTTTCATGTTAGATGGGCTTTATAGGGACCTCAAAATCTAACTCATTCGTGTAGTAATAAATGGCCCATGAAACTTGGTAGGGCATAAGGGTTGTGGTAGTTCTTAGAGGCATGGAATTTATCATGTAGAATTCATCGTCCTCATTAAAACCTATCTACACTTTCTCATGGTTTTCAAGCTCAACCTTTAATTTTTACCTGAGTTTTTATTCTTTATTAGCACTAGTGCAAGTCCCTATTTCTTTAACTCTCTCTTCTTCTTCTTTGTTGGCACTAGTGCTATTCCCTCTTTCTTCAATTCTCTCTTCTTCCTCCTCACTTTCCTCCTTGCCACTAGGCTTGTCATCTCATTGTTATTATGGGGATTATTTAATGGAATTTTTCCCCTCATCCTCTTCCTGATTTGGTGCTTCTTCCTCTACTTTTTTCTCTAAGGTGATAGCATTACCTTTTTGTTCCTCAACAACCCCCTCAAAGCTAGAACACATATTTTATGTGGCTTATTATGATATTTGTGTGTCAATGCTAAGTTTTACCTTGTCTTCTTCTCCCTTGGACTCTATTCCTATAGAACCCTTATTACTTTCCTGCTATTTTATCATGTGTGCCTTTTCCTCTTAGGCCACTTTTACTTCCCATTCCTTCTTCTGGGCATGTTTTACTTGTGCCTTATCCATACTTTCTTCTTTATTGGCCTTCCATTTTTTAACCTCTCTTTGAAATTCTTATGCAACACACTTTTATTCCCTTTTTTTTAAATTCTTTAGCTTTCAGTTGGTCAATATTATCTTGGGTTAGGCTCAAGGCCCTCAACTCCTTGTGCCTCTAGTGTAAGGTGAGCAATACATCTATATGGCCTTGGTCTAGGCCCATTTATCTCCATTTATTTAATATCTCTTCCTCTTCATTACTTATATCAGAGGGAGTTTCTTCTTCAGGTGTTTTTCTCTCTTTACTCATCTCTTCCTTTTATGCCCTACGTGTTGCTTCACTTTTCTACTCCTCTAACTCTACAATTTGGATGACCTCAGTGGCCACACCTACCTTGGCCATATCCTCTTTCTTCTCCATTAACTCCTACATGCTTTTGGTCTCAGCCTCATAGGAGCCAAATCTCCTCATCATGTGCCTTGGTTTTTTTGGCTATGCATGTGGAAGAGGTGAAGGGGTTTGGTCACAAGGGGGTAATTCTATGTCCTTAGGTGCAATGTAGGTACCTTATCCCCACTCTTCCTCTTCTAATCCCTCTTTTGATGTGTCTTCTTCTAGTGTATGGGAAGGGTCCTTTTCTTTATTTTTCCTCTTTGGGCTTGTGGGGGCTCAAGATGTGAAGCACATGTGTTTATAGTGTGATTCTATCACTAAGGCTTCCCTTTCAAAACCTATCTTTAGCTTCAGCCTCCCCTTGATCTCTTTCAGTGTCTTCCCCCTCTTCTTTTTAGGGAGATTATTATTTTTTGGGGTATAGGGGTACCTTCCCTCCCAACTAGGACTAGGGGGACTCTTCATTTCTCAATGCTAGACCCCACACTATCATCTTTTTTTAGGCTTCATCATATAATATAGTCTATAAATGAAGCTAACGATTTTTACCTCTTGCATAGGATCAATATCCATACAATTTAAGGCATCCTCTTCATCTTCTATCATAGCTCCATCTATGCAAGGGAATCTATGGTTCATTTGATAGCTTTTTACATCTAGCTCTTTGACTAGATTATCAAGGCTTTGTGCATTGGGGATTATATTGAGCACATCCTAGAAGAACTCAATTGAGAAGGTGAAGGGAAGATTCATCTAGCTTGAATTATTACCATCCTTGAGTGATAAATGGGTGATGTAGTAGTGCTACATGATAGTGAAGGTTGTCATTCTAAACATTCTCACTAGGATCCCTTATGAGATGTGCCACTATAACTCAAAGGCCTCTATGTAATGCTCACACCACTTTAGTATTAGAGTATTATACTTATAATTAAATATCATTTGATAGGTGAAGTACATGTATTTTTTTGTTAGGATTTCATTGTGTTTCAAGAACACCCATAGGTTGTCTTTTCCACCATCGGGGATCCCAATTTATTCCATGATTATCAAGATGAGGATGGAGCCCCAACTGAATGTCCCCTTTGCATTATGGCACTCCAACATGTTCTTGGTCATTTAAATGGTAATGAGATATGTCATGTTGATTTTTACCCCCTATGACATGTGATAAACTAAGCATATGTATGGCTTGGACACATCAATCCATATCCCTCCTAGGCATACTTTTGAGCTGACTAGTCACACCATCACTCTTATACCTAGGTTCTCACACTTGATGATGGGGGAAGTGTATCCCATGTTGAATTAATTAAGGAGATTTAAAATTTATTCCACCTCTTCATCATCACCCATTAGTTAATGGATGTCTCTTTCAGAGTCTGGTAGTCTAGTTATCTTAGTAATTAGGTGCATGAATATCTTCATGTGTCACCCTATGAAATACATGTGGTATTCATGTATGCATGAGAGGAGGAAATGAAAAAAGTTCCTTTAGATTTATAAAACAAGGAAACTCATAGAGATGGGTTACACCTGAAGCCTTCAATCTATCTCTTATTAAGATGTTAAAGATTGTATTTCCCTTTGGGGTCTTGCACCTAGTTTCCACTATTCAATATTACATCAAGTCTTAAAATTAACTTGATATATAGTGGTTATAATCTTGTATCTAACATACATGCATGAATGAGTGTGATGATTCACCCACTGGAATTTTAGGTGAGAACTGCATGTGTTGGTAAGACATCTTGGTCAGTCCCTCAACTTCCACCATTATAATGCTAACTGCTTCTACTACCTACACCCTTGTCTTGGTGGCATTTGCTTCCTTTATTATTCAAAACCACTTGGGTTTTAGTCACGTATATTTTTATCTTGATGCCTTACACCTCTTTGTCATTCTAAATCTACTAGAATTGAAATTTAGGAGGTGTGGCTTATCAAAACCCCTAATTTTAGTTTGGCATGAGTTATCTACTTGAGCTTCTCTAGCCATTAATGGTGGTGTAGTGTCTATTCTAGTTCACCTTATCTATTGTAGTTTTGCTATAGCACTTTACTCTTGATTTTTTTTACTCTAATTTACTGCACTAATCCCTCACTTAATGCACTATTTGCTCTATGGGGATTCACTCCCTTGGGTTCATTTGGCTTTGGTTCTTCATTAATTTTATATAAGTTTGTAACCCTTTTCATTTTCCATTAGCCCTATTTATAGCTTGATATGTCAACCACTATCATTAATGCTACCATCTATAAATGATTTTTAAATTTCCCAAGAGATCATGAGATATTAAAAAAATCCATGTCTTATCTACATTAAATGTATATTTTTATTTCACCATCATATTAAATACTTCTAACAGATTTTTGGTGATGTGACATCCTTTTTCAAATGGTCACTTCCTACTTTTCCTAGGTGGATGCTAGCTATCCTTGATAATCTCTTTCTTTTCATATCCTTGGCATGACCCTCACCTCTCTTATGGTAACCTAGGTGTAGCACCTCACACATACACAATTCAGTCTCCTCAATTCCACTTCTTCTATCTATGATTTTATTTCAGCATACTCCTTTGTCTTGGTTGATTTATCAAACATCATCTTTACTTAGCCTAGCCTACCCCATAAAAATTCCTTGCACTAACCCTCTAGCACTTGGTATCTCCATCTGCTTTGCACACATCATAGGAAGTGGATCTTTTTATTGATCTTGTGCCTAACTAATTTTAGCATATTCTCATCTCATCTTGCATCCAACCTAGTTTAACATCTTCTCTTGCACTAGATCTTTAGTGGTTTAGCATGTTCAAGGGCTCCTCCTTCCATCTCACCATGTGACTCTTACATAGATATTTATTTTTCTACTAATACATGACCTATAGGATTCATGTGCCCACAACTTAGGTGTCTAGCCTCATGCACTCGTGGTAAAAGTGCTTGAATCACCTGATTCAATTTATGCATGGAGTGGTAAAACATAAGGACCTCTACAGCCATCTTATGCTACCTATTACTAAAAAAAATCACATGGTTTGGCTTGTGCTAGACCTTATTTTTGTCAACTCAATTCAAACTAACTATTGACCAAAGATTTAGAGTATCCATGTCATGAGCACCACCCTATTAGTAGTATGGATTTAATCATTTTCCATTGAAATTCCCTTGAATAATTTTGCTAGACAAGGTGTGTAATTTACATGCACTAGTTTCTAAAATGTGATGGATGACATAGGGAACCATCCACTAGATCTATAGATTAGCTAGATGCCAAATTTATTTGGAGTCATACAATAAGACTAAACCTCATTTGGTTAGTAAGTTGCACTTGATATGCTTGTCATGCCACCACTTTTGGCATGTTTTCTTAGCTTGTTGATCCCACTTATCCTAGGTACACATGTTATCCAAGCACTATAATTCGTATAACCTTGTGCTCAAATATTCATGGTCATCAAGACATCCAATTCATGTAATTCATAAATAAGGTACTAACACTAAGGATAGAACTACTTTCATGCCAAACACTAGTTGAAATGGTGTAACCTTATTCAGGCACTCGCATGTCATATGATAGGCCTATGGTACTATAGAGACATGATCATCCCAGTCCTTGTGATCTACATCACATATCTTAGTGATGCATGTTATAAGGATATTATTGAAGGCTTCAATCATGCCATTGTCTTGGGGATGATATGGGGTGGTCTTGTGGTGCACCACCATGTATTTTGTCAGAAGGATATTTACCATCTCATTAATGAAATGAGCACCCCTATCACTATTCAAACTTAATGGGTACCAATATCATCTGATGATGTTATCCTAGATGAATCACATGGCTATTACATCTATGTAGTTTTTGGTCAACACTACCTCA
The DNA here is from genome assembly GCA_037957365.1 of Torreya grandis. Taxonomy (NCBI): domain Eukaryota; kingdom Viridiplantae; phylum Streptophyta; class Pinopsida; order Cupressales; family Taxaceae; genus Torreya; species Torreya grandis. Next base: position 307,336 of record JARHVA010001578.1, read on the forward strand.
ACCCACTTAGTGAAATAGTCATTTGTCATGATGATATATTTGACCCCCGTACACTATGCTACAAGGGTGATTGGCCCTACAAAGTTAATGGTCCATTTCTCAAATGGTGCCTTGGATAGAATAAGGATGAGAGGCATCTCATCCTGATGGTTTAGATTTCCAATACACTAGCATATATCACATGCCCACATGTATTCCTTAGCATCACTGAACAAGATTGGCTACCATAGCCCTAATTGTATAATCTTGCATACCATTACATCTCTAGTGCAATGTCCTCTAGCTAACCCTTCATGTACTTCCTAAAAGATGGATTCCTACTCATGTTATAAAACACATCGATGGAAGACTTCATCCCTACTCATCTTGAATAGTTCCCCTTTAATGATCTAGAAGGGGGAGGTGCATATGGCAAGCTACTTATTCTCCTAAGAAGATAGTGTTTATAGTTTTATTTCTAAGGTTAATAAAACAACAATATCTAATAAGTCTTTAATAGGACAAGTGGTCTAACCCTAAATTTTTCTTTCAAGTTTAAAAATGACTAAAAATTGAAACTCTTAAAAGAGGACAACCCATCTACAAATTCACCCATGCAAAATAGGTTTGTTCACGAAGTATTTTAACACCTCATGATCAGTGAAGAAAGTGAATGGTGTTGCTAGTAGATACTATCTAAACATTTATAGGGTGTAAACCATTGTCAATGCTTCACGCTTAATGATGGTATAGTTTTACTCTAATTGCATCAACTTTTTACTTATGAAGGAAATGGGGTGGTCCATGTTGCCTTCACTTGGTTGCACCAAATGGTGTTGATGGCTAATCTTGATGCATCAATGTGGATGTGAAAAGGAGTTATCCAATTGGGAAATTGAAGTATCGATGCACTTGCCAATTTTATCTTCAAAGTGTTAAATGCCTCTTCTTATGCCTCACCCTAGTAGAATGGGTCATCCTTGTGTAAGAGTTCTTATAGAGGCATAATGATTTTTTTCATGGCCCCTTATGAGCTTTTGATAGTAGTTATAATGGCCTAGGAAGGAGTGAACATCCCTCTATGTAAAAGGGTTCTAGAGTTGGATGATTATTACAATCGTTTTTATATCAATGAATAATCCATCCTTATAGAAGACGTGTTTGAGTAGTGTGCCAAATGGGGTGGAAAATATGCACTTTTTTAGATTAAATGATATCTAGAGCTATCTACACCTTTCAAACATAAGGTGTAGGTTGTCGTGGTGGTCCCTTATAAGACCATACATGATCTATTCATCTATATATACTTGGAAGAACTTATGGATGATGTCTTGGAAAGTAGTGATTACCACTCTAGAGAATATGGTTGGCATGTTTTTAAGTCCAAAGGGCATCATGTTTTAAGTGAAATAACACCATTCAGTCATGAAGGTTATTTTGGGCTTATCATCCTCTATTTTGGGCTGATGATAACTTGAGAATCCATCAATGAAAGTGTATATTTTTCAACCTATAACCCCATCTAGGACTTCATCAGTGAATGTTGTTGGGAAAGGGTCATTCATGTAGGCAATATTTAGCATCTTATAATCAATTTAGATTTATATGCATCCATCTTCCTTGATGTTGATGACCATTGGACTCACCAATTCTGATTCTTACACTAGTTAGATGACACTAGTGGCCAACATTCTGTCGATATCTACTTTAACCTTGGTGTAAAGATTAGGGTTTATCTAATAAGGGTGTTTCTTGAATGGTTTGTGTTGTCTACTAGTTTTATGTTAATTTTTCATAATGAAGGGTGGGTGCCCTTCATTTCCTTATAGCTATGTGGGAAGAGATATTTAAATTCCCTCAAGAGGTTAACAATGCATGAAAGCTTTACCTCAAACCAATACACACTTATAGTGGCCACCTTGGGCTCACCTTTGGTGTTGATGTCCACTTGGGGAGTATTAAGAGGTGTGTCATAGAGTTTATTTCTCTCTTGGTAGGAGTCTTTGACTTACCTCATTCCCTATATCATCTCAACCTAAAGATACATCAGGTCTCTATCATCTAGAGAGTTTTCATTAATGAGGCACATGAGATTTTGCTTACTTGTTAGGGCCCTCTATTTGTACTCCTTCTAGGTCTCATCATCTTCTTCATTAGATTCATTTTAGAGCACCATTTTTTTGAATAAATTTGGAAGCACTAGTTCTTTATCTCTAAACATGTCTTTTAAGTTCTCTTCTAAGATAGTTGTGTCCTCAAACACAACTTAGTGGATAACTTGTATTGGCTCTAGTAATTCAAGGTTATATGAATAGAAGGAGAAAGTGTGCATAAAATTCTCCTTTAGTGCATATGCATTTCTTATTTTTGGGAATGTCTCATTCATGATGTACCATGCTCACACCTATGTCTTCAGAGTTATATAGAATGTATGAACCCATAGGCCTCATGGCATGTTTTCTATATAGATCACCCTAGTCTCTTCATAGATTCAAATGTGTGTAATAGGGTTGTAATTTATATCATAGGGAGGTATGTCCAAATCCTCATTACTTCTACCAAATCTAGTGCACATGGCTACCTTCACATCCTTCCAAGTGGGTAAGCTAGGTTTTTGTGTGGTCCACTAGCACATAACATTACTTTTTAGTGTATACACCAATGCACTCAACTAACTAATTTCATTTGGGATGCAAGCCTCAATATCATATACATACATCTCAATACACTGACTTCTTACATACTTAGGGAGTGCTATGATCTTTCCCTTCTTGAGTGAGAGCACTCGCTTTTTGTCTTAAGGATTTAAATTATTTTGGGGTCATGTAATTCTTACTAATCCTATGCCAAATCATCATTATCCATCTTTACACACTAGGTATCATCTACGCCCAGTGACCTCATAAGCTTCTTTGATCTAATGTTTATAAGATATGTCTCTTGTATCCGAGGTTTATTGACCATATTCCTAAGTGATTACCTATTGATCACTAGGATTAAGAGTCTTGACACCTTGTGCTATGATGTTATAAATGTGGTTGACCTAATCCTCAAGGTTAACACTTTTAACATAAGGTGGTCCTTGGTTTCTTGAAAGAGGAATCGCCACCCTTTATTATTCTTGAAGGTTATATAATGCTTCTTAAAGTGCATATAAACATTGTTTACATAACAACATGGCCTTACCAAGAGTTTTTGTGTAGTTTTCCTTTTCTGATAGATTTATAACCTCAGAGTCATCTTATAAATCAAAACCCATAATGTCCACCATAACACCATTCAAGATCCTCATGGGTTGCACTCAGGTCTTATTTTCCATGAACAATGTGTGTGGCGATGGTCTCATGGGTGGCCTTCCCATCTTCTCCCAGGTGTTCTTGGTCAATATATTGATCTTTATTCCTATGTTGACTATTACTTCACAAATTTACCTCTTATTCATGGTGGTGTGTATTATAAATCCCTGGTCATACTCAGTGTTTTGAGTATGCCTCGCTTCTTACATCTACTCCATATGTGGTGCTACAATATCTATTGCTTTAGGGATGGCTTCCCACACTAGTGATTTCTATACATACCTTATAAGTAAGTACTTTAGTAGGGTTAGTACCCTTTTTGTCTATAGGAGGAGTAGGATCTTAGTCAACTCCTATACTTTAGCCTCTTATTGGTCTTGCCTTCTATGCATCATGGTCACCCTTGCATCTAAGTCTCTAGATAATTGGAGCTCACCTTGTAGGTCTTGTATCATGGTCATTACTTGTTATAGGATGTCCTTTTGGTGTGAAATATTATGATATGGCACTAATTTATGGTTTGGCTATGTCATGTACTTGGTGCGGCTTAACTCACCATATTTTAAGCATAGGTCTTGGTTTGGTATAGTGGGTGGCTAAGTGGTGGACCCAATCCTTGTCTTGATATATACCTTTAGAGTCCCTTTAGGATTTTATTATTGCTTAAGGACCCATATCCCTTATTTTGAATCATTTCACATCATACCAGCTCCTCTATCTACACTAGGCTGAGCCTGCATTAGATTCCTATAGAGATCTAGGTAGTCTTTGACTACATATGGACCTTAGTAGTACCAACATGTTGGGTGTGTTGGTAGTCACATTTTTAATGCTCAGTCAACCCAAACTTATAAAAAGATCAAGGTGGTAATATCCCTCTCCCTCATCCACCTCCTTGTCCATATGCTCCTCTTTGGTTGCCATAACCCATGTTATTCTAGCCATAACCCTCACTCCCTTGGCCTATCTAGCCACCACCTAAAGTTGTAGCTTGACTTCTACCTCTCTCCATGTTTTGGTTCATCTCATCAATGACTCTATAGTCTATTGTCACATGTGTATAAGAATCACACATCTTGTAGTAAACTATAGTATATACTTGACCAACACACTATAATAGGGGACAATTTTGAAATTCATGTATTCCATGGTAAACTTCATAATTGGGGAGTATTGTGCAAAAATTCCTACATAGATAGTTTTTCTTGTTATGCCCCTCTATCTCACAATCAATTCACCATAGCCCACTATGAGAGTCATGTGATTTTCTGGAAATAAGCTTCTATAATTAAGAAGACATAGACGTAATCTATGCTTCCATGAAGGGACTAATCCTAGTGTCTGAAATTCTTACTACCTCAGCTTGGAGTATGGCTTCAAGTGATTTGTAAGGTTTCATGAAGATCTTAATTGATATCACCCTTTGGAATGGTACTAATAGGCTACCAATAAATCATTGAATATGCTAGGAGGGGTAGATATCATAAGGAATCTTGGACAGGATAGTCTTGAAATAGGCATCATACAAGCACACACTTTTAGTTAACCCTTGACTAATCTCCTTGAGCATCATGATGCTCTATTGTTCAAACTTAGGAATGTCAAACTCCTTTAATAATTCCTCCTTTAACACATCATAGTCAACCATGACTTGGTTTGGATCAAACTTCTAATACCAGGTATGGACATGATCCATCAAGGTTGTCACAAATTATGTTGCCTTATACTCGAGCTAAGTAATGCCCTAAACATGCCACTAAAACTCACATTTTAGCACATGCTCCATGTAATTATTAAATCTACCACTGATGGCACTACACCACTTCCTATGTGTTATTACTTGATTGGCATGGCTGACATTCCTTACATGGGAATATTTACACTTATGTTCATGATACTTATACTAGCACCTATTTGGTCAGTTATACCATTTATTAGCTCCTCATATGGGATCACTTGTTCAATAAAAAATACATGATCTACAATCTTGGTCTAATCATAGTCTATAAGGTTAATAGGTTGAGTTACCTTTCTTTTATTTTCAAAGTGGGAATCTAGTGCATGGGCTTGCAATTCAAGTTTAAAAGTGGTAGGTGCCTCTAGCGCATCCTTAGGGACCTTATCTTGTAGGGACTCACTACATCCCACTCCCATTTATGGAATCTAACCACTTGTTTATTATTCCATGTTAGCATTTTATGGTCTTTCAAATTATCCTTCCATATGCCCTTGCTACATGCTACAAGTCCTCTCAACACTTCTAAGTTATAGGTCTTCTATCAGCCTTTGTCTATGATTACTATAGTTTAACCTTAGAGCTCTCAGGTATCAAGTTATTTTTCTTCTTCCATGGCATTCTTCCTACACTTTCCCCTTTTCCCCATCATGCTTTCCCATATGTTTAAGGAATTTTATCCTTCCATCCTCATGGTCTCTATCCCATAATCCACCATGAGCTTCTTTAGCTTAATGTAGATTCCTATGATGAGTACACTCATTGGTTCTATAAGAAACTCAAGTTGCTTCTTCTAAGCATGAAAAGGTTGACACTGTGAACTCCAACATGTATTTATTCAAAGCACCATCCTACCACTTGTCTATGACACATGTCCACACTTCATCCAAACATTACAGCCTCTCTACACACTTTAGATCTACTCAAGATGTTGTCCATCACTTCTTCATCTAGTATCAACATATGTAGCTAACCATTTATATACATGCTCAAGTAGCTCATAGAATAACACTTTATATAATGGGTCATATAGATAATTTTGCACCCATATTTATGGCTTCTATACCTCACATGTGGGATGCATCTACATGAAACAATCTTCAACTTGATCTAGCTAGTGTTCAACATTATCGAGCAATAGTTGGAACATTACACTACTATAACATCTTATGAATGGAATTTAACATGTTTCAGTAATAAAACCAAAATATTTTAGTTAAGTATTCATTTAAGTAGGCATGATGCTTGATCATGCATGTAACTCTAGTTATTAGGAATTTTTAGGGTTACGAGAGTTAGGCACAAGGAGAGCAAGGTTTGGTGCATAACATTTACACACACTATCATGCTAGCATTAGTTTCACATAAGGTTAAAGACTTATTTACTCACCTAAATCACGATAGTGAGTGGATCATGTTTATGTAAGGCTAGTTACATCATGGTGAAGCCAAGGGTAAGGTAGGGTGTAGTGGTTTAGGAGGTTCACTAGCTCTTTACCATAAAGGTTCAGAAGGATAGGTTCATTATTGCATGCTTAAACAAAGGGGGATAGACATGGGGATGTCCATTCATCTTAATTTTTCCCTTTGATGTTAGGTTTAACACATCCACCTTTGTATTAGGTAAGAGGTCTAAGTATCACAAGGTGCCACTTACTATAGGGTAAGTTCTAGTTCATCAAAATTCTTCATGGGGGAGAACACAACTAAACCAATATAACACAATAATATATATAACACTTAGCAACTAATATTCATCCCTTATTATCTAGTATTCATTATATTAACTAGTAGTAGCCTTCACTACTCATTCCTATTATTATTAATGATAGAAGTTCACAAATGAGCATGGCTTACATCAGCTACTTTAGCACTCAAGATTTAATTCCTCTATCATTATTAAATTCACTAGATCTCCATTGTTAATTCTCCCTCTCCCTTTATTTTAGAGGTCACTTCCTTTTTAAAGGCACTATCCAATCTTCTTATTAATTGGATAGGTGCATGAAAAAGGGGGGATAATTGATATCTTGTGGGCTCCATTACACCATATAAGACACTTAGGGTGTGTGCCAGGTGCTAAACTATTAGATGGAGCTATAGGCCTAACTTTTCCATTAATATCTCTATGCTCTTTGAGACTCAAAACTCATGATGTTATACAATCATTATCTATCTAGCTCATGGATTTATGGAGTCTATCTAGTCAGTGTCAAGGTGTGTAAAAAGAGTAGTTTGCTTCCTCTAAGGGTTTTCATAATTTGGGGTTAGTCTAGCTAGTACAAGATAGAGTCTTCTCAAAAAGGGGTCCTGATAGATATTTTTATTAAAGGGTATTCTAGGGATGTTTTTGGATCATGATCATGAATTGTAAGTCCTTAAGTGTGCTCTTTCATGTGTAAGAAGTTCATTTTTCCATGACTATGTTTTGAGGCTAGTTGACTATTTTGAGTGTACTAATTATAGAGAAGAGTTTTAGCTTATATACCCTGAGTTGTGAAATCTAAAGCATATGGTGATGATCCTAAAGTTATGTGATTTTTTATCTATGATTTTTTTCCATGTTTTTTTGGTAAAATTGTGTTTTTACTTCAATTACTCAAGATAGAATTTATGGGTATGCACATGTCTTATTTTGAATAGTGTTAATGGTGTGTTTCAAGTGGTGGTTGAAGCTTAAAATGTTATGAATCCTATATGAGATTATAAAATATATATTTAAGTGTAATATGATATTTTCCTACTATTTGAAGTGTTTTAAAGTGCTCCAACTAAGGCAAACTGTAACGTGTCCTAAATAGACCTAATAGGATTAGGTTTCCATGAGACCTAAAGCTAAGATAAGGCCTAATTAAGGTAGGTCAGACCTAAATGTATTCAAATAATGTATTTTATTTGTATATTAAATGTCCTAAAATTATCCAAAATTGATTTTTAGATATTTCAGTAGCACAATAATAATGATTTCTCTGAGAAGAGATGTTTTATTACTCAAGATTGCAAATACAGCCATATGTTTATCTCTAAGAAGAGATGTCTGATTTATATTTTGGTTTACGTATTCATTTATAAAAAATTTTAAGGTAGGATGAGGATGTGTAAGGTCACCAATTTTGAGGGAGTTTAATTGGTTCAAATTCCATGATTTACAATAATACAAAATTTGAGGAATTACTATTTTTAGAAACATACTATTTTTAGACTACACCACTAAAATTGGAATTTGGGGAACATACATTGGGTTTTAAAGGGATAAATACCACTTAGTATATCTCATTCCATGTCACCATGTTATCCTTGTTCTTATCTTTCCAATGGTTCAAATGAGGAGTCAATCATAGCTATGGTATAAAAGTTATGGGTCCTGGAAGTTGTATCATCAATTGGGGTAGAACCATCACCTAAATTGTTGCCCAGATCATAAAATCCAGTTTATTTCTGACCTAATAAATGTAATGGTGTTTGGCTAAATAAGAAGGATATGAACAAGAAACTTGTATAGATACTAGGCAATTTTAGGCCTATTGGTGTGAAAAAAGAAGCAAATGGAATAGAACATTGGTAAGCAGAATAAGGTCTCTTTGACCATCATAACTATGCAGAGAAACTATGATGAATTTTTGATATATTTTTTATATATGAAAATAAATATCATATGACCTAATCAAGCCAATAAGAGGGCTAGTTAAGTGAGGAAGGATAAAAGGCAATTTGACAAGGTTAAGAGAGTGAAGAGCTAAAGAAGTGTTCATCATCAATTGGTTGATCAAAAGGGTGTCTTAAACATGATAAAATATATTATGTGGTTTAGTTAGTGATGATTCATCTAGATGGTTGGTGCTTCATTTTAATTTGGTACTTGTTAAAGCCTAGCTGAGTTGGTAATTAGCTAGTTGGGGTTGGTGCTCCATGTGAAGTGGGTAGTTCACTAAATTTTATGTTTTTGTTAGAGGACTGTATATAATTTTTATATATTAGTGGGTTTTTTTCCCCTTTTTCTTTTACACATATATGGAGTGTTGACTTGTGTGATCTTTTTTCATGCTTGTATAGTTGACTGTTTATGCATTCTTTGATCTATATGTTCATGTGATGGTTTATGATTGTGAAATTTAAATTGATAATAATTTTTTTATAGACTAATTCACCCCCTCTCAATCATTTTGATTATGAAAATTGGTATCATATCCTATTCCTTTGAAGTAGGTCTAAAAGATCAAAGGAAATACCAGATTTAAGAATGGCTAGTCAGCAATCTCAAGGTGGTTTCTATACCAGTAAGGCTCTATTATTTAATGGATCTAATTTTTAATTTTTTAATGCTAATATGAATATATATTTTATTTCTTAAGGTCATGATATTTGGTATTCATTTATGGATGGCTAGGTGTTCCTCCTATTCCACCAACTATTGCAATAGGTAAAAAGGCTAGTGAAAACAACTTCAAAGCAATGAATGCCATTATTTGTGGCTAATTAGGGCTATATGTTGTGAAGGTGATGAATTTTGTATTATTAAAATATATATGGGATAAATTTAAGACCATATACAAAAGAGATACAAATGTTAAGATCACCTAGTTACATACCCACTACAGATAGTTTGAATGTCTGAAGATGAAACCATTGAATCCTACCTATTCAAAGTTGATGAAGTTATCAATGTCATTAGAGGATTAGGATAAGAGGTTAAATAATCTAATTTTTTTCAAAAAAAAATTGAGATACTAAATCCTAATTTTGACTCTAAGGTATCTATAGTAGAAGATATGCAAGATTTAGATAAGCTAGAGATGGATGGGCTTCATGGCATTTTGACTACCTAAGATATGAAAACTAATGAAAGAAGACCTCATAGGAAGTAAGAAACATTCAAAGTAGATAAAAAGTCCAAAAACAATAAGGTCAAGGATGGGGAATGTTTAGATTTTGATGATGATAATTTGATAGACATATTTGCAAGAAAATTGAGGTTTGGATTAGGTAAGTACAAGGGTAATTTGTCCTTTAAATGTTTCATATGACCTTATTAATTAAATAAGAGGGTTAGATGAGTGAAGAAGGCTAAAACATTGTTTGACAGGGATAAGATAATGAAGAGTTAAAGAAGTGGTCATCATAAATTAGTTGAGAAATAGGGGGTCATAAAGGTGATAGAAGCTATTAGGTGGATTATTTGGTGTTGATTCATCTAGGGGGTTGGTTCATCCTTACAAGTTGGTGCTTTCTAAAGCCTAGTTGAGTTGGTACTTAGCTAATTGGGGTTGGTGTTCCATGTGAAGTGGTTGATTCACTAAATTTGATGTTTATCTTATAAGAGTATAGTTAATTTTTAGATATAATTAGGTTTTATTCCCCTCTATAGTTTCCCACATATATGGTGTGTTGACTTTTAAATCTTATTTCATACTTGCGTAGTTGATTGTTTATGCATTACTTGATCTATATGGTAATGTGATGATTCATGATTGTGAAAGTTGAAATGATAAGAATGTTTTTTAAATAATAATTCACCCCATATCATTAATTTTTATTCAAAAATTTTGTATCAAATTCTAGTCCTTTGATACATGGCTAAAATCTTAAAGGAGATCCTAAAAACAAGGATGGCTAATCAACATGCTCAAGTTGTCTTTTATACTAGTAAGGATATGTTATTTAATGGATCTAATTATGCATTTTATAATGTTAGGATGAAGATATATTTGAGGTCTTAAGTTTTAGACACTAGAAAACTACACACGATGGTTTTAGATGTCAAAACACCCTTGGATAATACCATTACCCAACCTCTAACCATGACCTTGAGTTAATTGAGCTAACTAGCTAAACCAAACTCACTGACCACCCATCTTACCTCGCTTAACCTTCAACCCTTAATCATAGATGATCATATTAACCACTAATGATCACCCTGACTATCAATGGTTAGGTCTCTTCCCCATTTGGCTAAAGATGACTTGAGTTGTTTGTGAGCTATAATGCCAAAATTTAATATGGATGACAAGGTAATGCATCACAACAACCAACCACACCTCCTATGGAATCTTCCACCTCTATATTTTTTGCCTATAAAAGAGAGTATTAGGAGACGAAAAAAGGATCAATTAATTGACTTATCCAAGCATCCAATAATTTTAGTAATTAGGCTATCAACTAGTAGTCATTAGGAGCTATAAAACTTCTCTGTAGTTCTTCCCTTCAAAAAGTTAGAAATAACAAAAAATACCTGAACCTCTACCAAAATTATTCTTTAGGAAAAGTACCATTACTCTACCAAAATTACTTTAGGATAAGCTACTAGCCATCAAGCAACTGATTAAATACATTTCTAGTTTTTAATCTTTGTTTATTTGGTTTCTAACCTAGACCCCTCAACATTGTAAACATGTGATTCCTTACACCATTTGTGTTGAAAGTGTCAATCTTAATCGAATTGCATTCAAATGCACATTTTAGGTAAAAATACATAAAATGCCTTAAATGGTTTGAACTTGTCAATTACAAGTGCAAGTTTAGGTCAAAGTATTCCTAAATAGGGCAATTCATTTTATGGGCTAGCTAACTTTGATCAAATCATTTTGAGTCAAAATGACAAATTCACCATTTACTGCTTTGGATCACTCTTTTCTTCTAATTCATTGGTATACATCACATACCTTTATTATTTGGTGTTGGAATCATTCTAAATGGGAATACAACTCTAATGCATCTAACATCACCTTCAAGTTCCTCTCTAGTCAAATTATGACCAAGTAATATGATTTTCTGACCAATTTGATTACTTGAGGGTCAATTTTCAAATAATTGTATAAATTTTGATGAACCTTGTTTCAAGATAAGTAATCCAAATCAAGATCTTAAGTGGATTTTCCATGAGAATTGTTGAATATTTATTTTTGAAAATTGATTCCCATTAATTGCGTCATCAGGTGACATCATTTTTTGGGAAGACATCCCTAGGCCTTAAATGCGACAAATATCAGGATTATGTGTCACCCATGCCTATTTAATGCCTCACATGCCTCTTTAATGCCCCTTATTCCAAGGTAATGATGAAGATAATTATCTATTTAATTATAGATATTAAGATTATCCATGGCCACACATCTTAATCTTGAGATGGATGGCCATGGTTGATCCTGACCAATCTCAAAAATCTATAATTAGAGAGGCCATGGACATGAATTTTAAGCTTAAATATTGAAAAGTTATAATTTTAAATTATTTGCATTATCCTTTGAATTTGATCATTGATTTTGTTTGCAAGCTTCATTGATAGACTAGTTTAATGATTTGGAATCATAAGCCTATGTTTTATGGAGTGTTCTCTAGAAATTAGAGGAGTTTGCCACCTTTGTTGACAAAGTAAAGGATGCTTGATCAAGGAAGAACATGCTTTTGAGCCACATGGGTATGGTGAAACCATTTGGGAAGGAAATATGATTTTTACTTTCTTTCATTTGTTTCTTTCTATCCTTTATAATTCCCATAGGAATATATAGGCTTAGTTAGTTAGTTATTTATGCATTTTTCATTATTTATGGACTAATGTTTGACTAACTTGATTTGTAATCCTCTCTACATCTTGGCATGCCCGGTGGAATAAGACACATCCCATACATGAAGATGATAGTTTTTCAACTTTAAAATATTCATTTGGACCATTAAAACTCTTGAAAATTGATTTTCTAACTTTATTTTTCCATTTTTATTTGCCATGGATTTACACAGTAATCGATGTTGGCTAGTAAAAATGACATCAATTGGATACTTGTCACCAATCACATTGGTATAACCAATGTCAGCTAGATAACCATCATCAATTAGAAAATGTAACCATCATTGTTTATATATCCAATATCGGTTACTATATTTTTATTAAAACATAGACTTGAGATCTCTTTTTCTAAAGTTCATTGTTTCGAACCCAAACGAGCTTTAAGGCTAAAGGACATACTAACATTTTTGTTACAGGACCAAGCTTGACATTTGCTAGAAACATGTTTTAGATCACCTTTTGCATGTTTAAAAATCAATTAAGAACCTTATTTTGGTGTTTAACAAAATTTTTATATGTTTATGGTAAATTATTTCAAAGTTACAACTAAGACCAAGGAGTCAAATGAACACCACCTCATTTTCCATTTGGGCTTAAAAATGAACTCACCTTTCCAAGTTTTTGTATTTACTTAGTTGTTTAAGTTAAATAATTTTTTGGAAAAAAGAGGGGTACCACATGTATAATATTCCATTTTTACCCTTTAGTGAACCCTTGGAATCAAAATCAGCATTGATCTGAGCAACATTTCAGGTGATAATTTGGGTGACGGTTTTACCCCAATTGATGATAGAACTTTTTGGAGCCATAAATTTTGCACCATATCTCCAATCGACTCACCATTTGAATTGTTAGAAAGATAAGAATGAGAAGAATGTGGTGAGATAGATTGGATCTATTCTTTATGGATTTTGACCCCCAAAAACATAATGAAAGTTTTTGTATTTACTTAGTTGTTTAAGTTAAATATTTTTTTGGAAAAAAGAGGGGTACCACATGTATAATATTCCATTTTTACCCTTTAGGGAATGCTTGGAATCAAAATCACCATTGATCCAAGCAACATTTTAGGTGATAATTTGGGTGACGGTTTTACCCCAATTGATGACAGAACTTTTGGGAGCCATAACTTTTGCACCATATCTCCAATCGACTCACCGTTTGAATTGTTAGAAAGATAAGAATGAGGAGAATGTGGTGAGATAGAATGGATCTATTCTTTATGGATTCTCCATTTGGGCTTAAAAATGAACTCACCTTTCCAAGTTTTTGTATTTACTTAGTTGTTTAAGTTAAATATTTTTTTGGAAAAAAGAGGGGTACCACATGTATAATATTCCATTTTTACCCTTTAGGGAACCCTTGTAATCAAAATCAGCATTGATCTGAGCAACATTTCAGGTGATAATTTGGGTGACGGTTTTACCCCAATTGATGACAGAACTTTTGGGAGCCATAACTTTTGCACCATATCTCCAATCGACTCACCATTTGAATTGTTAGAAAGATAAGAATGAGGAGAATGTGGTGAGATAGAATGGATCTATTCTTTATGTATTTTGACCCTCAAAAACCTAATGAAAGTGACCAAAATTTATATTTTAGTAGTTTAGTCTAAAAATATTAAGTTTCTAAAAATAGTAATTCCTCGAATTCTATATTGTTTTAAATCATGGAAGTCAAACCACTTGATCTCCCTCAATATTAGTGACCTTCCACATCATCCTCCTACCTTAAAAATGTGTATAAATGAAGATGTAACCTAAAATGGAAATTAGACATCTCTTTTTAGAGATAAGCATATGTTTGGATCTACAAATTTTGATGAATAAAACATCTCTTCTTAGAGATATCATTATTTTTAGTGTGTTGTTTATTTTCTTGAATTATCTTTCAAAAAAAGCTTCTAAGTTTTGGATCAACCATTCCTATTTCAAGTAACCTATTCCAAGGCTTAGAAATAATTTTTTATAAAGCACTCCCCAAAAACTCATTAAAGTTTGGGTGATCTTGAAAATGACCCTAAAGTGTTTCTATTTTATGCTTTCCTTATTTTTATGCAAACTTGGCTTGCGAGGGGGATGCCATTACCTCATGTGAGTTATTTAGGGAAGATTTGACCTAGGGTTTCATCTCCTAGAATTGACTTCATTTAGCTCCTAATTGGAGTTGCACATGAGATGAATTTGCATTTGGATATCACACTACACTGAGTGAATAATAAGATGTATTGTTATAAAAAGGACAAGACCTTTTTACAACTAGCCAATGCCACGATCACCTAATTTCTATGCTTGTATTTTACATCATTTGATGTGAAAGTCATTTTGCAATTTATTCCCCTAGAATGATTGAAAATTAATTAGTTTTAGTCAACCCTGTTTTACCATACCTATGTTAGGATTTGAATGATTATACTTAGTTTATTTTGGTCATTATTTTCTTGGTATGATTTGAGGATAAAACTTATTTATTTGTTAATAAGCCATGTCAAAATCATGTATTTGAGTTAAGAAGGGTAGTGTTATACTGCCCAAATCATGTTAAAACCTTTTTGCCTTTGAGTCGTTGAAACATAACAATTGACCACATCATTCGAGTATGCTTACAATGTTAGGCTACTCAATTTGTTTCAATAAATTGTTTACCATTGTATCAAAAATAATTTGTTTCAAACCATGTCATTTATACCATTTGGACCTTGTTTATGAATCATTATGCTATTTTCTCTTGTCTAACTTGTTTGGTCCAATCCTGGACTTCAACATTGTATTTTCAATTAACCTTGTCAAGTTTGGATCTAAACATTGATTGATTTCTATTTAGGCCTCAATTCCTAGGGTTAGTACATAGATTTTTTTTTGGGTTGCATAACTTTGGTTAAATGATTACCTAATTTTGAACACTATTGATTTTTTGTTTGTTTGGGTGCCTATCCTCATAATTTTTTGTGACTTTATTTGGGAAAACAAAACCTTTCTTCAAAAACCTTTGATGTTAGACATTTGACATTATGTTGTTTTATGCCAAATCTTGGCACAAACTACTTATGATATGTAGCTTCACCCTTTCAATCAAGGTTAAACCTTTTGTCTTTTAAACATCACTTTTCAGAGTTTGAAGAACATTAAGTCTTTCTATTTTTAGAGATTTCTTCATTAAATGAAGATATTTATAGATATACTTATGGTGCAGTCATGGATAATCCAACTTATAATAGAATGGCCACACAAAATGACTTTTATAACTTTAGTCAAGACCCCTATTAAGACAATATGGTTTGTGAGATAGAATTATATCAACCTCATAAAAACTAGTCATGGGAACATAGTAAAGATCTAACTTATGATCCAACTCATGATTGGAATGATTGGGTTTATCAAGAAGACTTGGATGCTTTGGCTTGTGTAAGTAATCAAACTCCACAACGTACCAAGATCACCATATTAGGATCTCCTCTAGTTCCACAAGAAACCTAACTAAGAAGCATCCAATCATTACCATTTTAGGACCTCATCCTTTAGTTTGCACAACTATCCAAATTAAGAAGCATCTAGTTGTTACCATTCTTGGCCCATCACTAGTTTTTTATGAACCTATTGTTGAAGAACCTCCATTTCATGAACCAATTGTTTTTTATCCCTTATTCAATAGTATAACTTTTAGAGAGTCCATTATTGAACCACAAACCATTATTCCCACTAAACTAAATGTTCCCCACTTTATAAATTTTGTTTTAATCTTTGACCCTAAAAAAGAATTATTCCCTCTTCAAAATCCATCTTATGAGGATCAAAATGTGTTAAAAATTGATCTTTTTTAACCAATTGTGAACCAAAACTAACATGTTATTATTGAAACACCCATTTATGACAAGATAAAATGTGATAAATTACCTATTCAAATGTTACCTATTTTTAAAAAGCCTCATCTCCTTGACAAGACTATCTTGGTAGAGTTGTCTCTTGATCTTTTCCCACTCATTGAGTCTCACTTTGATAAACATGATTTTATCGAGACATCCCTTGAGTGGTTCCCTCTTTTTAAGGGGATTAATTTAGATGAGTCAATCTATGTTGAATTATTCTAAGATGAATCAATTTTTATTGAGCCCATTATGCCATCATAAGCCATTACTTGTTAAAAATTCAGCATTCAATAGAACATTATCAAAACAACCATATTAGATATAGAATCAATATTAGAGTTAGGTTCCATTTTTTATCCAACATTGGATTTAGAATTAGAAATAGAATCAACATTAGTTGCAACATTGGATTTAGAGTCCCTTGCTTTGAAATCAGAGTCAAAAACATATTATATTATTAGTTGTCATAACATTGGTTATAATTGCCTTGTACATCAATTTGAATATTTTTGTGATTCTTCTATGGTTTTTGAGGATGATTACTTTAGCATTGACACAATTTCTCCTAGTATCTTTTATGAGGATTTTCATACCTTTCACTATCCCATTATTACCACCCAACATAGCCATTATATTGACATTCTACCTCCCATAAATGTCAATTGGGACTAATAGAATCACACATTGTTGAATTGCATCCATGGTGACATATCATTAAAAAAATATTAGGGGGACCAAGACCCCATTCATTCAAAAGAAGAACAATCTCCTAGTAAAACCTTTTTGGAGGTGGTAGGGGATAAGCAAAGATCAAACTCAACATCTTTTAGTGACACCTTTTTGCAGGCACTAGAAGATAATCAAAGTCAAATGTTAACATCTCTTTGTGAAGCCTTCCTAGAGGTGATATGGGATGATCAGAACAAATTCATTGTTGAAAACCTCATCAAAGCACTAATAGTTGAGCATAATATTTATTCGTTGTTTATTGAAGATAATAAAAACCGATCAAATCAAAATAGCTTCCAATCTAGAACATAATTAGATGGTAGCTACTCTCAAGATCAAGAAATAAAACAATTTGAAGGTCCTATCAAGAGCATATTTAGAGGTCTTCATCCCCACTATAACCAAATTTATGTCAAATCTAACATCAATAACATTACATGTGATCGAATGTCATGATCTCCATTTGTTTCCCATTCATTATACATTTTGTTATCACCCACCTATTTATTACCCACTTATCTCATTTATGCTACCATTATTTACCATCACTGACATCACTTTCCTTTATCAAGGTTAAAAGGATATCTTGTCTCAACATTTGAAAGAAGCAAAATTAACAATCTATGAATATCATGAACACATTATTGAGATCTAGATTAGAAACAAGTTCCTAACAGAGCAATTATTCTGAAAGGGTATTGGATAACAAATTATATGGATGATCATTTTTGTTGTCTCACATATTGACTAGGGCATGCATCTCCCTATAAAAAAGATAAATAAAACCATTTTTCATCTACCATTCACCCATTTGCCATTAACATGCCTAGTCTCTTTGAGATAACACTATAGACCCTTTTTAGGCATTATTATACCATTGAGATCCATGAACCATGCCATTTAAACTACATAGTCATAATTTTATCCCATGCTTTTATCTTACGTTAAACACATTTTATACTACCCTGGTCCACTTTTCATGATTCCTAATAGTAAAGGCTTTGAATCTTTGGCACACCAAACATATTCTTTATCCCATTATAGATTTCTCTATTCAAGAAGCATATTCTTTGTTCTGTATAAGGTATGTTATAAACTTTAACACTTTTTATCTCTTGACCAATTATGATCTTGATTATGTCTCATGAACATTATGAACATCCTTAGCAGTAGTTATATAAAGCAATTTAGCCAAGATAGTATTATGTAGCTTCAAACAAGTGAACAAACACATCTTCTCAATTCTAGACCATTGCTACACTATTATAGATAGGTGAATGTAGATACTTTTTTTACTTGAGGTTGCACATTATTCTAAATCACATTTACTACTCTTTACTATTTTATCAAAGATGCCTCACTCTCTCTAATTTGTAAGCATGGGTCATTGTAGTTGACTTAGATATCTTATTAGAACCTCTACTCTCAAGACATGCATCTCCTCAATTAGATGGTCACACTTTGTGCATATTTTATCCCAAAAACACCAAAACCATTAGAAATACTTTTAAAATATCAAAAACATTAGAACATGATACACAAAAGAACAAAAACATTATCTCACATGTCTATACATTTGTACATTCCCATTCCACCATGTTATGCTTTTAACATTTTTCAAGCACAAAAACACTAGTTCATTTCATCTTGTCCCATGCACTTACCATTTTGCAGGATCATTCTTTCTCATCTCATTAGTTTCTTGTTTTCTAGACCATTCTCATTTGTTTATTGTATCTTCCATTTCTTATATAACATTAATCATGTTGATCTGATCATCATTTTTCTTATATTCCATTTATTGGGAGGACTACATTTGGTATGACTTTCATGTTATAACATGCATCCATGGAACTATATAGGCAACATCCACTTGTCTTATACATCTAGAGTCAGCTCGAACAACCCCTTCCTTTTATTCTCTTCCCCCATTTTTTTGTCATTATTCCTTTTTAATTAGGGAACAATTATCATGCCATTGTTCTTTGTTATGATGTGGTAGAAAGTAACACCTCTATCTCACATGTATAAACATTTATCTTTTAATCGAATTAACTTAGTTTGTGTTTTTGTGTGTTTATTTGAGTTCTCTTTATGTTTTTTTGTGTTTTCTTGGTGTTTTGATTGTGATTTCACACCTCTCCTTTTATTTCTTCTCCTTCTCTCTTCTTATTACTTCTTATCTTGTCTTGCTCTTGTGTTTCCTTATTTGTTTTTTTTGCTTATCTCTTTTGAATTTTAGAACATCTTGATGATTCACATGGATCTCAATTGTTTTATCTTGATCTTATGTTATTACATTGTTCTTGGACAATTTTTTTTATTTGATTACTATTGGTGTCTAGTTTTTCTATTTAATTTTGCTTTTCTCTTTTGTGTTTCAGAACATCTTGATGATTCACATTGATATCAATTATTTATATCTTGATCCTATGTTACTACATTGTTCCTAAACCATTTTGTTTATTTGATTATTGTCGGTTTCTTATTTTTATATTTAGTTTTGCTTTTCTCTTTTGTGTTTGAGAATGCCTTGATGGTCCACATAGATATTGATTATTCATATCTTGGTCTCAAGTTGCTAAGACATTCTTGACTTTTATTTTTAAACATTTTTGTTCCTACTCAAGTCTTGCTTGATCATATCTTGATTTCAACTTAGGTTAATTTATGTTTATCTTTTTCTTTGACTTTGATTTTTTATTTAAATGTAAATCATTTTAACTCTAGTTTTGATCATTTTTTTACCATTATCCTTAGTTATAGATATTCACATTTGAATTGGTTTAGCACAATTAGAATCTTATGTCATTCTAAGTTATTCATACTTATGATGCCTAATTTCTTTTGCTATATCAAGCACTTTGTGCTTAGGTCTCAAGGTTTTAACATCAACATCAGCTCTAACAAATTATTTTTAATAACACTTTGCAACACCTAGGCTCATGATATAGAATTAGGATTTTAGGTAGCATGCATTTTAGGCTTCTTTCTCTATGCTTAGATGTGCATACTTTTGCATACATTTTAAGTCTAATCAAATTCTTGGTTTTTTTTCCATCATTTATCATTCCATTCTCTCCCAAACATGGGTGATCTACATTGTCCTAAAGTTCATGTTGGAACATGAGCCCATGGAACTAAGCAGATAGTGCTCAATTTCTATTGTGGTCAACTCAGATATCTCCATTATTCTTTCCATCTCTCTCATCACTTTTTTTATTCTCATATGCTTGGTTTTATATGGCTTTCTAAGCCATTACACCATCACATGTATGTTTGTGCCCACTCACTTTAACCTATAATTTTTGTTATATTCTTGAGTTATTTTTCTTGGGAATTGCCCATGCTGGGGTACAACATCTGAACCATGTCTGAATCAAATTATCTCTACAAGGGTAAATAATTATTTATTCTTTATCAATGTTCAAGATTCACCCTACTGGGGTAAAACTAATTTATCATGATCAAATCTGCTCTACTAGAGTAATTATTATTATATTCTCTTTGGAGACCCCATTCTAGAGGTTCTTCCCTTTATGAAGTAGAAAATTCTTTCTTTTCCTCTAATTTCAAGATCTCCACATTAAATCCCATGATGGAAATATTTTAGTATGCAACTTGTCTTGAGATTGATCAATGCCATAAGCATGTAGCTTGTACTCTCAAATTAGGTATATTTAAAGTGTGTCCGTTACATTTATGGATTGTATCTTTCCCATTCCTCTTATCTATGGGACCTATTATATCTCTAATTATATTTTTATCATTGATGGTAATCACATGTAAAAGCATTATCTTGTTTAGATGTGATTTATTCCATGAGTTAATCTCTCACTTTCTCTCTCTTTTTGAGAGTCCATCCTTTTCTTCTATCCAAGTACGTCCTCTTGAGGGGGAATCATGGGTCTATTCCAATTTATTCTTGACAAATATTTTCTTTGAAAATATGTTGCTTCACTTTAATGTCTCACTATGCCTTCTTAAATAGGGGGAAAATGTAAACATCCAATTCCTAACACTATTTGTGTTGAGACTGTCAATCTTACTTGAATTGCACTCAAATGCACATTTTAGGTCAAAATCCATAAAATGCCATAAATGGTTCAAACTTGTCACTTAAAAGTTCCAATTTAGGTCAAAGTATCACTAAATAGGGAAATGAATTTTATGAGCCAACTAACTTTGATCAAATCATTTCAAGTCAAAATGATAAATTCACCATTTAGTGCTCTAGATCAATCTTTTATTCTAAGTCATTGGTACATGTCACATAACTCTGTTATTTCATGTTGGAAACATCCTAAATGGGAATATAACTCCAACACATCTAACATCACCTTCCAGTTCCTCTCCAGTCAAATTATGACCTAGTAATATGACTTACTGACCATTTTAATTAATTGAGGGTCAATTTTCAAATAATTGCACAAATTTTAATTAACGTTGTTTAAGGCTAATTAATCCAAATCAAGAGCTTAAGTGTATTTTCCATGTTATTTGTTGAATATTTATTTTAAAAAATTAATTCCCATTAACTACATCATCAACTAACATCATTTCTTGGTAAGACATCCATAGGCCATAAATTCCATAAATATTAGGATTATGGGTCACCCATGCATAGTTAATGCCTCCCATGCCTCTTAAATTCCCCTTATTCCAAGGTCATGATGAAGATAATTATGGATTTAATTCTAAATATTAAGATTATCCATGGCCACACATCTTGATCTTGAGATGGATAGTCATTATTGATCCTCACCAATCTCAAAAGTTTATAAACTAAGAGGCCATATACATGAATTTTAAGCTTGAATATTGAAAATTTATAATGTTAAATTGTTTATACAATCCTTTGCATTTGATCATTGATTTTTTTTTCAAGCTTTATTGATAGACTAGTATAGTGATTTGGAATCATGAGCCTAGGTTTTATGGAGTTTTCTTGAGACATTAGAGGAGTTTGCCACCTTTGTTGACAAAGACAAGGATGATTGATCAAGGGAGGACATGATTTTGAGCCACATGGGTATGGTAAATCCATTTGGGAAGGTAATATGATGTTTTCTTTCTTTCCTTTTTTTCCTTTTTATCCTTTTTAATTCCCATAGGAATAAATAGGCTTAGTTATTTAGTTCTTTATTCATTTTTCATGATTTATGGACTAATGTTTAGCTAACTTGCTTTGTAATCCTCTCTACAAGTATAACATCTTCCAACCCCCTAACATTAACTAGAACCCTAGAATAATTATTGATCCCTTCATACAACCTAAATTAGACTCTTTTTTGAACATTTTCAGAACTTAGAAAAACCATCGACAATTACCCTAACTGCCGATGGTCACCTTCAACCATCGAGTGTCACCTAACCACTGATGGTTAGCATAATCACTGATGGTCACCCTAACTATCAACAATCAATTTGGTATGAAATAACAAAAATTTATTTCTACCCACTTACCCTCAATTAAGCTCCACTTTCTATGTCCCTTCCTATTCCAAAATACCCCACGTATTTTTTAAACCCAATCTAACCTATTTAGCATTAATATTGACCTACTATTTGCTTAATTAGTCTATTTCATTTATCAAGCGTTAATTTTTTCTTGAATTTCCTTTCAGTGTTTTCTATCATTTGATGCAAGTATTTCATCTTTAATTTTTTCATCTTAACTATTTTAAGAGTGTGGATTGATATCATCCTAGTAAGATTACACTTCTTGGATCTAGATCACGCTAGGCAATCCTCCTTGATATCCATCTAAAAAACCCTTTGCATTAGTGATTTCTTATATATAGGTCATTATTCCCAAGATAAATATGAAATATTTGTAATTATCTGGACCACGTGTGCACAAATAAATAGGTTTTTCTACCACATCCTTATTTCTAGTTTCTTACTTCTTCTTTGAATATAAAATAAACAAAAATTGAGAGAAACATTATGGCATGCTCAGTGGGACGTAGTAGCATTTAGGTGCCATTCTATTCATTATTCTATGATCATATACATAAATAAAATTTTATTTTGGGCATAAAACAAACCTTGCATATATTGATTTCTTGCATGTTTAACTCATTTAGTTAAATTAAAATCAAAGTAATCAATCATAGTTTCACTTCTTTATCACACATTATATAAAACAAGTTAAATCAATTAAACATTAGAATAATTGACTTAAATCTTGACCAAGGTTTCATCTCATAGTAGATTACCTTTACCCTTTGTCTATCTTACTTGGAGGTCATTACCAAGAAGAAGAACTAAAACTCAGCTCTCTGGTTGAGTCTAAACTCTAAAAATCAGTATATATTGGCTAAGCACCTAACACCCTTATTGCTATAGTGTGTGAAGTGAGGGGGTAGGTCCCAATACCAAGACACATATATATTTCTGACATAGATCCTTTTTAGAGCCTTAAACACCTAAAACTAACCATAGACTTATTTTCTAGTACCTATTCTACAAACCAACTTCTTTTTCACACTTTACAACTAAGGCATAAGCTAAAAGTGAGATAAAAGGTACCCTAAGATTTTAAATTCCCTTTAGTTTATGTTTTTAATTTCCTTGAGATCTTTTCCTTTTATTTGCTTTGTGTTTGAGTCGTAATATTTCTTTTATTCCTCTCTATTTATCATATGGTGTTTACTAAACCATAGTTGAGAAATCAAACCAATCAAAAGCCACCTTCCTCTTCTTATTCCTCCATGGAATATACCTCATATTTTGAGGCTTCTTACCATCCTTCTACAACCCCTACCATGCCTTAGATAATTTCCCAAGGTTATGTGGATTTGTCCACCCTCTTTGATAACAACCCTATGGCCCTCCAACATTACATCAACACTATGTCTTACTGCACCTCTACTACTTTGGTTCTTCCTAGTGATCCACCTTATGGGATTCCTCCCCATCTTATGGTTTACACTACCTCTACCCAACCTATGATTACTCAAACATCATCTTCCACCAATAATCCATTGATTAATTCCAATCAAACTCAATCAAACAACCCAAACAATAACGAAACATCTCCTACACTAAACAACAACACCTACAACATAAGGACAACCTCACCTTTTATTACCCATACTCCATCTACCATTAGGATACCTTATACCCATATTACCACTATCCCCCTTATCACTCCCAACCTTCCAATCTCCACCCCACTTAAAAATGTGGTGTTATCCATACCTTCCACCCTTCCACCTATTAGTACAAGAGTCACTACTCATACCCAACCAACTAATTCGTCCATACCTCTAACCCAATCCATATCAATTCCCTAATATACCAATATGATCATACCTCCCAACTAACCCACATCAACTCCTCAAGAAATACCTATGACACCTTACCCACACTATGTTCCTAATCCATAAGGATACATAGCTCCACCTTCTACCCAACCTTTTGTGCCCATTAACCCATATGTGGCATCATCTTAACCCTCAATAAAAACATACCAATATGTGGAATTTTATCAACCTTCTACTAGTTATCCATACATTTCATCCATCCAAAATCAATAAAAACTTACCATACAATTATAGAGCTCCCCAACCCAAAACAAATTTGGTCAAAATGTTGATGGACAAAATAACCAATCTAGAGTCATCTATCTATAGGGCCCACAACCTCTTATATTATGACCAAATATTTAATGAACCTAATCACCCATCCATCCTTACCCTCCTTAATGGGAACTACACAAATTTTCTAAATTCTAAAACAAGGAGGAACCCCAATAATACCTAAGAGAATTTTTGCATTCTTATTACTTGATTGATTACAATGATGCTCTTATCCTTCGTACCTTTCCTATGTACTTATCAATAAAAAAATTATATTTTTATAGTGATCTTACTAAGAACTCCATCTTTTCCTTTTCCCAACTTACCCAAACCTTTTTAGACCAATTATTGATCAATATATCTAAGAAGGTTTCCATCACCAACCTCTACTCCATCAGACAATTTGATGATAAATCAATTGTTGATTTTGTAGCTCGATGGAGAGGCCTTATCAACCAAATATATTTCTCTTTGATCCAACCTAATTTGATTGAAATTTTCTATTGAGCTTGTGCCAAACACATCACCCCTACTCTATAGGCTCAAACCTTCAGAACCTTTGATGAGGCTTTCACCATGGCACACAAAATATAAATCAAATCCATAAATTAGGGGAAGTTAAAACTAAGAAATAAAATCTCTAGATTCAAATCCAATGACCCTTCCCCATCCAAAACCACCAACCAATCTAACTAACCTAACACCAAACAAAAGGTAGTTGTAAACATATTTGTCCTTAAAACCACTCCACCTCTAGTTGTCAACCAACCTAATCAAACCAACTCCTCTTAATATTATAATCAATAAACCCAAAATAAAAACCAAACTACCCAAAAAAATAGGCTCTATTAGGGGAGACATATGTTTTAGTGTTGGACAAGTTTCTTAAAACCAACATCATACAACTTCCCCACATTAAACCTTCTCTATAATTTGATTCTTCTTGCCCTATAGCCACTTGGTATAATGAAAATGATCTTTATTCCTTCCATCATGTCATTGGACATGACATTATTAGGTTTAACACCTTTAAAAACATTATCAAAAACTTGACTGATAAAAGAGAATATGTATTGGACAATCCCAATGCACCCTTGAATCAATCACTTGACATCTTTTGATAACCTTTTCTAAATCATACCCCTTCTACAAAACATGATGACAACAAAATTAAATCATATCATGCTCATGAGGTCCATACGGTCAATGTAATTATCAATGAACCTATTATTGAGGAAACCATTGCCTCACCTACCTCTTTCTCCACTTCACTTATTGAAGTGGTAGAATCCCCCCTATTCCTTTGGAGAACAAAACAAAGGAAGTAACCACCCCCTTTCCTTCACTTCATGAGATAATGGATTTAACCACCTCTCCTTGGATATAAATACCAAAAGAGGTAACCATTGTCATCACACCTCCCTCCCCCATAATGGAATTACCAACTCTCTCTTTGGAAACCATTCCACAAGAAGAGATCACCTTATATACCCCTTCCATGGAAGAAACATCTTCCTAAATATTGGAACCTTCCATAAAATATGAAGGGGAAGAAACCATTCCCTTATCTCAACCTATGAGCCTAATATTTGAATCTAATGCCCAAGTAACCAAACCAATTTTAAATCCCTTCTCTAGACTAGTCCAAAACCTTAAATTCTCTTCTCAACCCAATATGGATTAAGCCACATTTTGGCACCATCTTGGGCTCCCTTATCAAAAAAATATGAACATTTAACGTCAATTTTATCCACCATTAAAACTATCATCACCTCAATCCCTTCATCTAACACCTCTCCCTCCAAAACTATGGAAAAGCCATCCAAACAATCTTTATCCCAAATTATCAAACTACCTTACACCTATTTAATCAAACCCATAAAGATTTTAGGGATACTCCCTACTCCTAGCCTTATCCACCCATATTTTAAGTTAGATTTAAACCCATCTAGTCTAGAAAATAAAATCTCAATGAAACCAACCAAGAAGGTGGAGCCACCCAAACTCCCACCTAAAACCAGAACCATACCACCTCCTTCCCTTTTACCTTTTATCTTGGGACCCCATCCTTGTTACATATAGGATATCTTCCTTATATCAAGAAGTTGAATCTTCCTAAAAATACCCAAACTAAAATTCTTCATTTTATCCTACCTTTACCTACCCCCTCCAAACCATCAAAATCCCCATCATTTTTATCCAAACTATCTACCTCTACCTTCCCACCTATCTCCAATCCTTCAACATCTAAATCATCAACATCTAAATATTTTAACTTTAAACCTTCTACCTCAAAACCATACAATACCAAAAAAACCCAATCAAACCCACCTAAGAAAACCATTCTACCACCCATAACTCTCATAGTGAAGCCTACTTCTAAGAAGGCTCCAACCCAAAAAACCAAGAGCCCATCATCTTTAACATCTTTACTCAAATCTTATTCAAATATTTTATAAAGGTTGTTAGAAACTTCTTAATTAATCCTACCACCTATAAAACCATTTTACCCTTCAATTCCTAAACCATCTTGGTTTAATGATAGACTAATATGTTCATACCATAGGACACCTAGATATGACACAAAGAACTACAAAGCTCTCTAAATACTTGTCTATACCTTATGAGATGAGGATGATATATTATAAAATGAACCTCTCTTGAACCCATTATCAACCCAACCACCAAATTATCCTATCCAACACCTACCAACACCCCCACTCTCATCCAAGAGTGAGGAGGAATCTAAGTAGCCTTCTATCCCAACACCTCCCCTCATCCACACTACCCATATTGTCACCCAGTCTTAGGACCATCAAAAGGACAAGGGAAAGTCGATAGTTTCCATTACATGGATGTATCCTTCCATCCCTCAACCTACAAACGAAACTCAAGCACCTTCACCTTCACCTCTACCAAAACCCAACATATCCATTTTGGGTGCCCCCCTTCAACCATTATGAATCTATCCAATGGGTACTTTGGAAATAACTTCACTAGACATTAATGAAAATGAGCCTATACAAACTGATCAACACCTCACCCCATCACCACCAAGTATTGATAGAGGCCCTAAAATTTATAGGGGTCTAAACTAAAGACCCTTAACCTCTTATAGCCTTTGTTAGAGCTCTTTAACTTTCCACCCTTATCACATTCAAAGATTCAAATATACCTTGTATTCATCTAGAAGATCGCAATCCCCCCTATTCATCATTACATACATCAATCAAACCCACATCAAAAGGGTGATGATTGATAGATGAGATAACATTAATATTATCTCCTCTCATTCTTATGACCAACTCCAACTTCCAAAGAACATCTTGTTGAAAACATCAAGGGTCCTCTATTCATTTAATGATACTATGGCCACAACCTTGGGTATAGTCATCCTCCATATCTACTTATAACCTTACATGCTTATAAATATCTTCTACATTTTATAAGGTGAGTTCTAATACAATATATTACTTGGATGCCCTTGGATCTGTGTCATGATTTTTTTCCCATTCACTTTTCATTGATGTGTCAGGTTTGAATACAAAGGTCAAGTCATCACTATAAAAGTTGACCTTAGTCCTTTCATATCTTATAAAATGACATATCAACCCAATTATTTTCTTATTCATTGCTCATCCACCTCATCACCAACCAACAAATACTCCACCCCTACCATCGATGAATCTTCAACTAGCTCATCTATCCCTTCTTCCTAAATTCTCATAGAGGACCGCTTAGAGCTTACATTCCAATGTCTCTCATTAAGAGAGTGTCATATTTTAGCCTTGGATGACTTCCCTACCCCAAAGGAGTATGGGAAACTTAACCATGATCCTAATTATGATCATAATATAAGAATCATCATCCATTTTGTTGTTCCCAAAGTCTGTCACTCATTTTTGGGACAACACATGAACTATTGTTGGTCCTACAAGCCAAAAATTTCTCTCTTCCCTTTGTAGAGTAAAATACTCTACCTTTTATTTTTGAGTTTCAGTTGTGCGCTCCATGTTTTGTCCCTAAGCATTTCATTTTTGAGGTAGTAAGGGTTATGACACAGGGCACGGGTTTTTCATTTTGCCTAAAGTTTTCTCTAAGTCTCAAAGTCAAGTGGAATCTACTAAGTTTCATTTATCAGGACACATTATAATTTGTTTTTAAAAGTAGTGGAATGTGCCACGTGTCCCGTTATAACTTAGTGGAGTGTGACATGTGTCTACATCCATATTTCAAGTTTCTTATAAGTTTCAAAGCTTCTTTGAATAAGCTTCTCTTAGAGTTCCATGGAGGGAACCAAGTGCCAACTGTAGAAGGTTTTAATATGTTTTTCTAAATGTAGCAAAAGTCACCATGTGTCCCTTTGTAAAGCTCGGTGGAAGCCACCAAGTGTCAACATCCACAATTTCTTCCTTTTGTTTCATTATTGAGTAAGAACTATGGTGGGCCTTGGGTGAGTTGCTAAAGTAAGTAGATTGCACCAAGTGCCATTATCTATGTGAATCTAAACGAGTCCCAATTGTTTCTATAGTGATTCTAAAGCTCAACAGAAGTTGGCATGTGTCATCTTCCATAGGACTCTCAAAAGGTATCTAAAGCTTCTATAAGTTAAGTGGATGTTGCCAACTATCCTCACCTATTTCACAGTGGGGAATGCCACATGTCACATGTTAAGATCAATGGATAACACCACCTATCCCCATTCCCCTTTTGAAGCTACTCAAGCAAGAAGTGTTGTGGGTCCCATTTTCTATAAGTTGATAAAGTTTCAAAGTAGTGGAATGTGACAAATGTCAAAGATAGAACACTCCCAGTACAAAGACACATTAAAAAGGATCAAACAAGAAAGCTGAAGGAATTGCTAAGGAAGATGACAGGCCCACAACTGTCAAATTTAGGACAACTAACTAGCTCTTAGCTTTTAAATGATGATAGACCCAAATATGTCAAATTCATAGCAATGAAGTACCCATTAATCTTTACAGGCTTGAGTGCAGACTTGAATGCATTAAAAGGCCTTAAGGCCAAGGCCAAAAGGAAAAACCACTGAGAAGAGAAGTTGAAAGAACCAACCAAGCTGGGAACGTAGCCCCAAAATTCAAATGCCAAGAAAAGACAAAACTAGAAAGGAGAAAAGATAGCTTGAAGGCTCAAATCATAGTAAAAAGGGAGAGAGGCCAAAATATCTACATAGTAGTTATTCTAGTGGTGGAACAGATTGCAAAGTAGATATTCTGACTAGCAAACATTGAAGGCATGGCTTGTTAGCCTCCCTTCAAGTAAAGAAAAAATGGATAGCTACGTAGACATCAGAGGGGATAGACCAGATGATCCAGATTCAAGAAAAGACATTTGAGATGAAATGACATGCCATAGTTAAGGTAGCCACCTTGTTCCAGTATGGCCCTTAGACCAAAAATCTAAAGACGCATTCAAAGCATTGAATGTAACATGGGCCGTTCCATGGAACAAAGTGACATGCCCTTCTTGGCTGCTATATATTGTAATCTCTTATGTTATGAAGGGGAGATCTTTTTTATAAAAGAAGCAAAAACTCTACCAAAATTGAGAGACTATCACTGAGACTTTGAGCTCAAGTTGTTAATCATATTTCTTTGTTTAAATGAGAAAGCAAGATACTTTCAGACTTTTTTCTATCATATCTTATATCATTTAGGGGATTGTTATTATGTCTATCTTCTAAATGTGTTCTTGTCTATTTGATGAAATAAGCAAAACTTGTGGAGATAATCAAGAAGGTATCTTGAAGCCAACTATGGGAAGACTTTTTGATGTCTACAATTGCCTTTAGTGTGTTTGTCTATTTTTGGTTTCTATGTAAAGGACCTTGGGATGACTTTGTGCCCTCATTGTTCTTTGTATCTCACTCTTTATGAAGCTGAAGTAGAGACTTTGTGATACACTTCATTCTGTTGGTTACTTCACGTTGTTACCAGTCATTTATCACTACCTGAAAGAACTCTTGTTATTTCCTACAAGACCACTTTTGAAAGAAGAGAAGTGCCTTCAATATCTTCACCAAGATTTATCCTTTGTCTGTGAGCATCATCTCTAAAAAAAGAGAGATGGATGGTGTTACCCTACCCCTTAGTGTTATTTTTTACATATATTTATAGTATATAGCCCCTTCATACTTATAGGGAACCTCCCCTTGATGAGAGGAGAGATTTGTCCCATTTTGATGTGGTAAACCTGCACACTTGGCTGACCAATCTTCCTTGCTATGGTTGAGCAGACCTATTTTTCTCATCAGTTAGGTAATTGACAAAATATTCACCCAATAGTTTTTTGGCAACTCCACTGGGGAAGAAACAGTGGTTTGAAGCCTCAAGCTTCAAGCTGAAGTAGGGCCAGTTCTTTCCCATTTTTATTCTTCAATTTGACAACTCCATGCTATACCAGAAGCCAAAGAGCCCAAGGCATTATTGACCTAGTCTTTGAGTTGGTATAGTAAGGAAATTTTGATTTGTTTCCTCCATAACCTCAAGTTTAATGATCCAAGAGTGTTCCTCCCATTTGTACCAGGTCACCAATACAAGGTAGAGCTTCTTTTTCTACTATCATCAGAGCTTGACCTATACATACTCCACCCAAATTTGTTATCCCTAATTTCCATAATCCAATCATGGTGATTCAAGGCCCCTAGGTTAACTCTTTTGGCCCACTTAATCGAACTCCACCTCTACATGAGCTTTTACACAGTTCAAGGAATAATTTCCACAAATTTTTGGGTGATGGGAGAGTTCACCTTGATGAACACATTATAGCCTTCAGCATAGCCTATGGTGTGATAGGTGTGGAATTTGAGGATGTGGTAGTTAGGCTATTTGTAAAAACATTGCAAGGTGCTGCTATAGACTAGTTCTACCACCTGCAAGCTTGATTAATAACTGCTTGGAACACACTCAAAGCCAAATTTGAAGCTAGGTTCAAGCCTATAGAAGATGCACATGCCTTGCTATCCCAGCTCACACAAATAAAGAAGGAGCCTCGTGAACCTATTAGGGATTTCATTGCAAAGTTTGACAAGCTGAGGAATTAGATTCCTACCATTGATCAACCAACACTTGAAAACCTCAAATGCTTCTTCATCAACTCATAACTACTTAAAGTGAGTTTTTTACTAAGATGGGATGGTCACATAGACCTTGTTACTACTCAATATTTGGCTACGAAGGTAGAAGATGACCTTATCTTTGTAGGAAAGATAAGAAAAGACCCTAATAAAGGTCAATCCTCTTCATCTTTTGAATACTCACCTATAGCCACCACTGATTTAATGGTGTAGAAGCTAGTAAATGAATTGCTGGCTCTCAAAAAACAAATGGCACAAGGGATGTCATCTACTCCTTCATACAAAAATGTACCAAGGAGGACATTCCCCAATCAATCATACCAAGGTAATGCTACAAGGAATCAAGGGCAAACAAATCATCTTCCTCCCCCTCAGAGGAATAACCTTGCCATTGAAGCACCTCCAACCAATTCAACAGTGGGCTATCTTGAAGCAGAATCAGATTTCCCCTCCCAACTTGAGTTGAATCATGAAGATGACACTAATCTCTTCACTAAGGAAGAAGAGGAACTAGTTAGCAACTCCAACATTGGTTTCTTGAATTACCAGGATGAACCCAAAAGTAAACGTAATGCAGTTAAGGGATCATATGTTGTGTTCACCTGGTCAAAGAACCAATTAGCTCGGCAAGCTGATAAATAAAAGTTAGAGAAGTGACCTCAACCAATAATTTCAATTGCTAAGAGGGGAACTACTCTTTATTTCTATCCAAAGGACCCAGTGATTACAAGAAAGGTAAGTACACCAAACATCCCTAGACCCTCTACTTCAAATTCACAGACCAGTCCTCCCCCTCTCAAAACTCAAAAGGATGAACTCCCATCCTCTATAACAGGTTCATTTCAAACATTTTATATCATTAATCATATAAAGAAAACCAAAATTCAAATGTCTAAATTTGAATTCTTGTAGTCCAACCCTGAGCAATTAGATAAATTGGTTCAATGTGTGAAGAACTAAAATGTCCTTGTAAGACAAGAAATTCCCAAGGTAGCTCATGATTCCCCAAAGAATACACCCACTATAAATAACCTTAGACTCCTCCCACTACTCTCGATAAGACTGAACCTTTCTATGTCTCTCTGTTGATATATGGACATCAGCTGAGTAATTGTATCATTGATTTTGGAGCTTCTGACAATGTCATGCCTGCCAAAGTGGCAAAATATCTTGGTCTCACACTAACCAAGACATTTGGGAGATGTTTTCAAGTACCTCTATTAGGACAAATCAAGGATGCCCAATTTGCATTTGTAGCATTCCCAAAAAAGAGAATTAAGATGACAATCCTGGTGGCTTATGTCCCAACATCATATGGCATCCTTTTTGGGTAGAATTTCTATAGGGACATTAGAGGTGAATTGAGCTTGGACTTATTTGAAGCAAGGATTCGATTCAAGGGTGTTATGAAAAGATTGCTCCCTGAAAGGGAAGCAAAACATATGGTCACCCAATCATTAGCACCTAAAGCTCAAATTCTATTTGAATCTTTAGGCATGGGTAACTACTTTCTATCCAAGGAAGAAGTTCATGAAGCACCTGTTCAATCTCTTGAAGGTTTTAACCTAGAGAGACATTCAGCTAGAACAATAAAAGAATTGGTGGAGTGTAATGCAAGTGTGGAAGGATCTCCCCCTCTAAATGAAGAAGAATCAATATCAAATGAGCTATGGATTCTAGAATTTGATGGTACCTACTCTACTGGTTTAGGAGCTAGGGTTGTGCTGATATCTCCTCAAGGAGATATTTTTCCTTCATCATACAAGTTGTAGTTTGGCAATACTAATAATACCACCAAATATGAATCTCTACTACTTGGATTGAAGGTTGTTAAATACAAGGGTGTCAAGCTCCTTCATGCTAAAAGATACACTGAATTGGTGGTTTATCAAGTGAGAAACCTATACCAAACTAAAAATGAAAGATTGTGTCACTACCACAATCTTGTTTGGGACCAAATTGAAAACTTTGATGCTTTCAGCATCTCTACAGTTCTTAGGGACTTCATGATAGAGCTAATTCTTTGGGCATTTCAACCACTCTTTTGGTTCCTCACCTTGATTTTAAGGGAGTCAAGTACACTATCAAATTAGTTTTATGACCAAGTGTCCCTGATAATTTGAATCATTGGCAAGTATTTAATGGTGACACAAAATCATTGCCTTCTTAGAGTAAAAAGGTAGTTTTGAATAGCTCCACTTTGAAGACAATGAACTAGCCCTTGAATCAAACTCAGACATAGGTGAAGAATTCCTACAACTTAAAGGGAATAAAACTCCCAAAGGATTAGTCTCCCTTGAGAAGTTGTTTGACAATCATGACAAGTTCGTCAAATAGCAGCAAATGGATTCAAGCTCTTCTTATGAGTTTGATCAAATAAATTTGGGTACCAAGGAAGATCCCAAGATGGTAAACATTGGGAAGTGATGCACTCCTAAGGAGAGATCCAAGTTCACTACTCTACTCTACCAATACATGGATGTCCTAGCATATTTCTATGATGATCTGAAGTCACTTAGGCCTGAAGAAATTTGCCATGACATTCCTCTCAAAAGCAATTCATTTCCTTATAAGCAAAAATATACACAGTGCAATCCAAAGATATCAGGTACTATTCTATCTAAAATATAGAAAATGTTGAATGCTAGGATAGTTTTCCTAATTCATCATTCCACATAGATTGCCAACATAGTCTCTATGAGAAAGAAGAATGGTGAAATTTGCCTTTGTGTGGAATTTAGGAATTTGAATCAGTCATCCTTAAAGGATAACTATCCTCTACCCACCATGGATCAAGTGCTTCAGATAGTGATTGGTTCAAATATGTTATCAATGTGAGACAACTTCTCAAGATACAATCAAGTTGAAATTGTTGATGCAGACCATCACAAGACTACCTTCACCACACCTTGGGGCACCTTTGCATATTGAAGAATGCCTTTTGGCTTGATAAATGCTGGTGATACTTTCTAGAGAGCAATGGACCTTGATTTTAAAGATGAAATGGGTAAGTTCATTATGGTATACCTTGATGACTTGACCATTTTTCTAAGCATCACCCTGACCATGTGTGCCATTTGCAACAAGTGCTTGAACACTATCACCAAAATGGCATTTTATGAACCCCAAAAAGTCTATCTTTGGGGTGATAGAAGGGAAGCTTCTTAGACACATCGTATCTAGAGAAGGCATAAATATTGATTCAGAAAGAGTCAAGTCCATCTAGGAGCTTACTCTGCCCACAAGTAAGATTGTGGTTCACTCTTTATTTGGAAAGGTGAATTTCTTATGAAGGTTCATTCCCAAGTTCGCTAAGAAGACTCATCATATTGTAGATATGATGAAAGAAAAGGCCACTTTTAGCTGGACTAAAGAATGCAAATTAGTATTCCAAGACATCAAGATAGCCATTGCTCATGCCCCAATTCTAGTTTGTCTAGATTATACCAAGGATTTCATCATGTATAGTTATGCTTCTGAACACAGACTTTCAACCATTTTAGTTCAACAAAATGAAGAAGATATGGAATCTCCCATTTCCTTCATGAGCTATCCTCTCAAAGCCCATGAGCTAAAGTATTCAAACATGGAAAAGCATGCTTATGCAGTGGTCAGGACAGTGAAGCATTTGTGCTTTTACATTCTAAATTCCCACACTACTACCCTGGTTCTTGACACCACAGTTAAATCCATATTAACTCAGTAGGAGTTTGGAACCAAAAGGGAGAATTGGATTGCTAAAGTCTAGGAGTTTGATCTAGTTATCAAACTGATGAAGCTGGTATGGGGAAAGGGTCTTTATCAATTGATTGTTGACAATAAACCTTAAGAAGCAGGGCATGAAAAAAAAGAAGCAAAAGACATGTTGATAGTCCTCTTTGTCTCCACCACAAATTAGTGGTATTCAAGTATTGCTCATTTCCTTACTTATGGTGAGTGTCCTACCTACCTATCTTGTAAAGAAAGGAGCATTGTCAAACTGAAAACTACTAATTTTATCCTATGGGACAATGGTCTGTACAAGAGGATCCTTGATGGAGTATTCCTTCACTATGTAGATAAATAACAGTAGAGCCAACTTTTAAGGTCTTTCCATAATCTAGCCTATGGGGGACATTTTTCTGCTCCTATAACTACCCACAAGATTCTTAGAGCCAGGTATTACTAGCCTAATTTGTTTAAGGATGCATATAAATGGGTAGAAAGGTGTGAACTATGCCAATAGTTCATTGGGAGACCCAAGTTAGCTGCCCTACCTATCAAACTAGTGGTGATAGAAGAGCCATTCCAGTAATGGGGAATCAATTTAATTGGTGTTGTAAACCTATCTTTAAGTGTTGGACATGATTATGTCCTCATAAGCACATATTACTTCACCAAATGGGTGGAAGCAATTCCAACCAAGCATGCTACTTCAAAAGTAGTATGTGATTTCCTCAAGGAGAACATCATTTCTAGGTTTGGGGTCCCAACCAAGATTGTGATGGATAATTTTGTCTATCTCTCTTCTCATGAGATCACTTAGTTTTGTTTTTACTATGGGATTACCCTCTCCCACTCCTCTAATTATTTCCCATAAGGAAATGGTCAAGCTAAATTAAGCAACAAGAACCAAGTGACCATCATTAGAAAGCTAGTGGATGACAACTAATAGACATGGCATAAATAATTGGTTGATGCTTTATGGGAAGACAAAATTACACCCAAGAGGGTGATAGGTATGTCACCTTTCTAACTTCTATATAGTCTCAATGCAAAGATACTGATCACCTTCAAATTACCAGCACTCAAATTGGCAAAGGTAGTTGAAGATTAGACATATGAAACCTCCATTAACAAAAGGATCATGTGCTTGACAGAGCTAGATGAGTAGTGAATTATGGTGGTGGACCGAACTGCTACATACCAAAGTCTAGTGACGAAACTTTTCGACTAGAAAGCAAAAATCCAAGATTTCTAGATTCGAGATCAAGTCCTATTATGGGACAAGAGAAGGGAACCAAAGGGAATGCATGGGAAGCTTGATTCCTTATGGAGAGGCATGTTCACTATCCATGAGCTCAATGTTGAAAACATTTTCCTATTGAAGTATCAAGATGACACACCCTTTTTTCTGCCTCATAATAGGCATCATCTAAAGCACTTCAACTCTTGAAGTATCAGATAAGATCATTTGTACATGTGTATATTTGTATAGTCTTTAGTTCTATTTTGTGTTTTTCCTTTTCATTTTCATTTTTGGCACCTTTATTTATTTTTGGTTATCACGACTCCATAGCCCAATGGCACACTTTAAGGCATTGGAGATTATGGTCTCTACTCTCCTCAGTTGTTCCAAAATTTCAACTAAAGGAAGTTCCCCAACTAGAGCCATCTATTATTCCCAAAGTCTGTCACTCATTTTTGGGACAACACATGAACTATTTTTCATCCTACAAGCCAAAAATTTCTCTCTTACCTTTGTAGAGTAAAAGACTCTACATTTTATTTTTGAGTTTTAGTTGTGCACTCCAAGTTTTGTCCGTACGTGTTTTAGTTTCGAGGCAGTAAGGGTTATGACATAGGGGGTGGGTTTTTCATTTTGCTTAAAGTTTTGTCTGAGTCTCAAAGTTGAGTAGAAGATGCTAAGTGTCATCTATTGGGACACATTATAATTTGTTTCTAAAAGTATGTAATATCCCCAACCAATAGGGACTATTGATTGACAAAAGGTTTGAATTGCTTATCTATATTTGTGCAAAATATCTTCAAATAGATAAATAAATCATAGTATAATCTCTTATTTATTTGATCATATGCTTACAATAGAGGTTCTCTATCTAGTATATAAAGAATATTGAAAATATGGCCTTAATAGCCTGAGTATTCTGCAAACTAGGAAATAAATTTGGATCTGGTATGTCTTGACTTGCTGTGTCAAAAACACAGTCGCCAACATCAGTTATACTGCCATCGTTAGTCTACTGGGGTCATTAACCTACCAATGTTGGTGATAGGTTAGCTGATGTTGGTCTCTATAGGTCTCTACCTGCTGATGTCTGTGTTTGATCTTTATGTTGATGCGTATAGATTTCCACGGATCTATACGGACTTCATACGGCTACCAATATAACACAACTTGTATGCTTGATCCTGATTTGAAGAACTATGGGATAATATAAAATATCTATATCTGGATAATTATTGAATAAAAAACCTAAATAAAGAAATACCTGTGAACCCTTGTGATAGCTTCTGTATGAAGTTATCTCTCAAACTTGTAAACCCCTGTGATAACTTCTATATGAAGTTATCTCTCAATTTGGCAATAGATTGGCTGATCTCTCACAACCTCTAAATCACACACAATGAAGAGTGGACATTCTTCAATGCAAATGGAATCTTGGAACCCTTGGCTCAGTCTTCATAGAAGAATTCTTAACAATAATCAATATCAATAATCAATCATGCCTCAACTCTCTCCCATGAGAAATCCTTATACCCCTCAAAAAGGTGTGATTGCTAAAATTAGATTTCCTTAAATTAGACTTAGGGTTTCTTAAATTAGAATTAGGGTTTTTAAAATTAGACCAAAATATTAATAATTAATAATTAATTAATAGTTAATTAAAATTGGACCAAATAATTAATATTTGATTAAATCAATCAAATATTAATATCTCCCTTAATTCATGTTTGAAAGAGCCCGAACAAAAGCCAAGCCCAGCTCCATCAAGACCCTCTATCCATCCCATCAGCCTACGAGGGTTGTATAATAGGCTAATCATCTGCTCAAAAAGATATCAACTAGAAGGCGACATGACAGTTCGCCCCTCCTGAAATTGCTTATCCTCAAGGAATCTCAACTTTGGATGCTATAGATTATCCTCGCTTTCCCATGTCGCATCCTCCACTGTAAAATCTCTCCACTTTACCAAATATTCCTATATAGTCCTCCTACACAACTATCTCTCTCTATACTCTAGGATAGACTCAGGTACTAAAATCAACTTTCCCTCATCATCTAAGGGAGGTCAAACTGTAGAAGGTATCACACAGTGTCCTAACACCTTTTTGAGGTGTGATACATGAAAAACATTATGTACCTTGTTCTCTATCAAAAG
Source organism: Torreya grandis (assembly GCA_037957365.1). NCBI lineage: Eukaryota > Viridiplantae > Streptophyta > Pinopsida > Cupressales > Taxaceae > Torreya > Torreya grandis. The sequence continues at coordinate 346,289 of JARHVA010001578.1, forward strand.
CTCTAGCTCATAAGCCATCTCTCCAACACGTCTCAAGATCCTGAAAGGATTGTAGTAACATGGCTTAAGCTTCTCTACCCCACTCTTCCTAAGAGTAGATTGATGGTAAGGCTACAGCATAAGATAGACCATGTCACCCACATCAAAAGATCTCTCTATCCTCCACTGATTTGCATACTACTTCTGCTGATTCTACACCTTAGCAATATTCTCCTTGAGAGTCCTCATAGTATCCTAGCTCTCCTGTAATAAGTCTCTAGCACTCAGCACCCTGTTGTCACTCAGTAGTAAATCTAGAAAACTTGGCGCCTCATACCCGTACAATGCCATAAAAGGAGACATTTAAATGGTCATGTGGAAAGTTGTGTTATAGCAATACTCACACAAATGAATCCACTTGACCCAAGCTTTCTACTGCCCTGTAATGTAGTTCCTGAGGTAGCCCTCCACCCATTTGTTCACTATCTCTATCTGCCCATCAGTCTATAGGTGGTAGCTGGTGCTTGGTGTAAGCTCAGTCCCACAGAGTCAAAACACCTCCTGCCATAAGTGACTCAAGAACCAACTATCCCTATCACTCACTATGCTCTGAGGCAATCCATGTAGTCAGAATACCTCTCAGAAGAAAACCTCTGCTACCTATGTAGCTGTGTATGTGGTGGTAATTGGAAAGAAGTGGGCATACTTTGTTAACCAATCCATAACTACATATATGCACTCTCATCCTTGGGCTTTAGGCAAGCTTGTAATGAAATCCATCGATAAGCACTCCCACTTCCTGTCAAGAATTAGAAGTGGCTATAATAATCCTGTTGGGTACATGTTCTCCTGCTTGTTCTACTGACAAATAGGGCACTCTCACACATACTGAAGAACATCTGCCTTGAGTCCTTTCCATATGAATCTCTCCCTAATCTATTTATAGATCTTGAAATACCTAGGATGTCCTACAGTAGGTACATCATGAAAGGCTCACATGAGAATGTTCTTTACCACTGATCTTGGAATCAAATAAACCCTGCTCTTGTAAATGATCAAGTCATTCACAAGAGTATATCTAGTGTCAACCATCGATCCCTCAACAATGTTGGATGCCCATGTATCCCTGGCATACTCTACCACAATCATATGTCTCCAATCCTCTGAGATGTGGACCATAGTGCTCAAATACAGCCGACGTGAAAGGGCGTCAGCCACTACATTTTGGGTCCCCTTAATGAAAGAGATGTCAAAGTCATATGCCTGTAATTTTCTCACCAACTTCTGCTGATGGTCATTGAGATCTCATTGTCCCAAGAAATGTCTCAAACTATTGTGATCTGTTTTGATGCAAAATGTGCTACCCATGAGATATTGCCTTTATTTTTCCAAGGCATGCATGATAGCGAGCATCTCCTTATCATAAATGTTGTAAAGTCTCTCTAGCCCCCTGAGCTTATGGATCTCATATACTATGGGGTGCTTGTCCTGCATTAGCATTGCTCTAATGTCCTCCCCTAAAGCATCTAACTGAAGCTCAAAAGGCTTCAAAAAATTAGGTAATGCCAAAACTGGGCATGTAGTCATCAACTCCTTAAACCTTATGAAACACTCTTGTGCTTCAGGTGTCCAACTAAAAGCACCCTTTTTCATCAAATCCATCATAGGGGTTGCATGTCATGAATAACCATTCACGAATCTATGATAGAACCCACACAAACCTAGAAATCCTCATAGTTGTGTAAGGTTTACCAGAATAGGCCAGTCTATGATAGCAAAAATCTTCTCAAGATCCATCCGCACTCCCCCTACACTGATAATATGACCCAAGTATAATAATTTAGTCATCCCCAAATCACATTTTTACTCCTTGGCATACAAGGACTCCCTCTCCAAGATGTTGAGTATAGTCTCCAGATGAGCCAAATGCTCCTACCAAGTCTTATTGTATATAAGAATGTCATAAAAAAAAAGTACAAACATCCTCAGTAGTGAACAAAAGACTCTATTCATGGTGGACTGGAATGTTGCTAGCACATTAGTGAGCCCAAATGGCATCACTACAAACTCATAGTGTCCACAATGGCAATGAAAAGCTGTCTTCTCAACGTCCTGCTCACGAACCCTGATCTGATGATATCCTGACCTTAAGTCTATCTTCATGAAGTAGTGTACACCATGGAGCTCATTGATATGAGGTATTAGATACCTCTTCTTAATAGTTCTCTTATTCAAGGCTCTATAGTCAATGCACATGCATAGGGTGCCATCTTTCTTCTTCACCAAAATAACTAAAGAAGCAAACGGTGATTTGCTAGGCCGAATGTGACCCATAGCCAGTAACTCTTTAATTGTTTTTTTGATCTCATCCTTCAACCACTTAGGATGTCGATAAAGAGTAATCATAATGGGCTTAACACCTCTTTAAGCTCAATAATGTGCTCAATACCCCTATCTGGAGGTCTCCCTAGTGGAATATCACTAAATACCTTATCATGCTTGACCCTCAACTGCTGAATGTCAGGATGATACTCAGTCTTCTGCTATCCCTCCTGTATTGGTGCTAATGTGCACTCAGCAGCCCACTCTACCATGTCATGTCGCATGAGCCTCCCCATCCGATGTAAAGAAATAGTTTTGATGTTGTCATCCCATATTGATTTAAGAATGTGTGTCTTCCCATCAACATCAAAATAGATCTCCATGTCCTTAAGATGAAGAGTGACTACCTCAAGGGAATGAAGCCACTTCATGCCCAAGACCAAATCTATATCCCCCATGTTCACCACATAATAATCAGCCTTGAACTCATAGTTGTTCAAGCACAATGGGAGATCTCTAATCATCCGCTCACACCTAAGGGTGTAACCATCAGCTACCTTAACTCTAATGCCCTCAAACTCTTTTGTGGTGAGTCCACGATTCTCCACAAATTTAGTATCAATAAAATTATGTGTGGCTCCCTTGTCAAGAAGGGTGATGACCCTCTATCCTGCCAAAACTCCACAGAGTCTGAATGACCCCTCATGTTGAATCTTAGATAATCATGCCTCCTGAATCTAGATCTCTAACTCTGCCTCTACCCTAGGCTCTGAAGCCTCAACCTATGGCTCCTTAGAACAATCATGATGTTTAGAATCTTCTGATTCCTCATCCTCATAATAGGCCCACATCACCCAATTTTCCTTGCCCTTAGGCCTCAAAAGACAATCGTGATTGGCATCATAGGGAACTTTTCAATAGAAACAAAGCTTCTTCCTACGTAGATCATTAAGAGCCTCTCTATCCAAAGGTGGTGCTGCTGGGTTGGCCTTTGAATCATTCTTAACACCTGATTTATCTATGTTGAAACCTAGTCTTTCTCTATTCCTGTTGAAGCCCTTACTATCCCTAGATGAAGAAGTACCTCTAGAGTTAAATCTACTTGATGGGGCTACCATCTCCATACTATGCACCTTATTCATAGCTTTCTGTAATGAAGGAGGATCAAAGCCTTTGATCCAACCTCTCAATGGTTCTGTCAATCCCTTCATGAAGAGCACTACAAGTCGCTTCTCTGAAATGTCAAGAACCATAACTGATAACTTCTAGAAATCACCAATGTAAGACTCTAGACTGCCACTCTAGCGTAACTGAGCCAACTCTTAGAAATAAGATTTTGGATCCTTCCTATCAAATTGCTCCACCAACCTATCCACAAACTCTTGATAAGATGTGATCTGATCACGATGGAGTGTCACTATCTTGTGGTGCCACCAATCATGAGCTACTCCCTCAAGATGTAGTGCTACATATATGATAGCATCTCCCTCAGCCATTGGATGCAATGTGAGAAATGTGTCTAGCTTACTAATCTAGGCCTATGCTATGACCTTGCCACTACCATCAAACATCGCTAGTGTAAACCTGCTCGTAGCATGCTTTAGATCATTATTTATGTGTCTAGGTCTCCAATCATGTAGACCTTGGTTATGCTCTCTCCTTTGTGTGAGGAACCAGTCAAAAGTAATCCTCTCTCTAACCTTAGGTGATAATAACTCCCACTCCTCATTCACTGCCATAAGTGTGTCAGCAAATAGGGGCTCTCCTGCTGCCTCGTCTACTGGGGCCTCTAGTTCTTCTTGTACAAACATACGCCATGTAGGCCTATTAGCTATCCTAGAATGGGTCAGCTGTGGTCTCTGATTAATAGTTGAACTCCTGTTATCTCCTTGCTCCCCATTCTATTGAATAGGTGTGTTCATTCTCTTTACCATAGTAGTGAGTGCTTGTAGCACTTGATTCATCTGTTGCTGGCCTGTAGCCATAACTCAAAAGAATTCTTGAGTGTCTTGATCATCATTATGCCTATGGCCCCTATGTGGACTACCCTCACGCCTGTCACTCATGGTGATTGGTTGTTGTTCTAAAACTTGATCACCTTCAAGCAAAGCTCTACTGTGTGTGAAATACCTATGTGGTCCCAACTCTTATGACTGCATAAGATTGTCAAACCCTCAGGATGGTAGGATTTAGCTCTGATACCAATGTAATATCCCCAACCAATAGGGACTATTGATTGACAAAAGATTTGAATTGCTTATCTATATTTGTGCAAAATATCTTCAAATAGATAAATAAATCATAGTATAATCTCTTATTTATTTGCTCATATGCTTATAATAGAGGTTATCTATCTAGTATATAAAGAATATTGAAAATACGGCCTTAATAGCCTAAGTATTCCACAAACTAAGAAATAAATCTGAATTTGGTACGTCTCAAGTTGTTGTGTCAAAAACACAGTCACCAACGTCGGTTATACTACCGTCGTTAGTCTACTGGGGTCGTTAACCTGCCAACGTTAGTGATAGGTCAGCCGATGTCAGTCTCTGTAGGTCTCTGCCTACCGATGTCGGTGTTTGATCTTTATGCTGATGCTTATGGATTTACACAGATCTGTACGTACTTTGTACAACTGCCAATATAGCACAACATGTATTCTTGGTCCTGATTTGAAGAACTATGGGATAATACAAAAGATATATATCTGGATAATTATTGAATAAAAAACCTAAATAAAGAAATACCTGTGAACCCTTGTGATAGCTTTTGTATGAAGTTATCTCTCAAACTTGTAAACCCCTGTGATAACTTCTATATGAAGTTATCTCTTAATTTGGCAATAGATCAGCTGATCTCTCACAACCTCTGAATCACACACAATGAAGAGTGGACATTCTTCAATGCCAATGGAATCTTAGAACCCTTAGCTCAGTCTTCATAGAAGAATTATTAACAAGAATCAATATCAATAATCAATCATGCCTCAACTCTATCCCATGAGAAACCCTTATACCCCTCAAAAAGGTGTGCTTGCTAAAATTAGGTTTCCTTAAATTAGGCTTAGGGTTTCTTAAATTAGAATTAGGGTTTTTTAAATTAGACCAAAATATTAATAATTAATATTTAATTAAAATTAGACCAAATAATTAATATTTGATTAAACCAATCAAATATTAATATCTCCCTTAATTCATGTCTGAAAGAGCCCAAACAAAAGCCAAGCCTAGCTCCATCAAGACCCTCTATCCATTCCATCAGCCTATGAGGGTCGCATAATGGGATAATCATCTACTCAGAAAGATGTCAACTAGAAGGGGACATGAAAAAGTAGCAAAATGTGCCATGTGTCCCATTATAACTCAATAGAATGTGACAAGTGTCTACATCTGCATTTCAAGTTTCTTATAAGTTTCAAAGCTTCTTTCAATAAGCTTCTCTCAAAGTTCCATGGAGGGCACCAATTGGTAAATGTGGAAGAGTTTTTATATGTTTTTCTAAATGAAGTAGAAGTCACCACATGTCCCTTTAAAAAGCTCAATGGAAGTCACCAAGTGTCAACATCTATAGTTTCTTCCTTTTGTTTCGTTATTGAGTAAGGACTATGGTGGGCCCCAGGTGAGTTGCTAAAGTAAGTGGAGCATTCCAAGTGTCATCATCTGTGTGAATCCAAATGAGTCCAATTGTTCCTATAGTGATTTTAAAGCTCAATGGAAGCTACCATGTGTCATCTTCTATAGGACTCTCGAAAGGTATCTAAAGCTTATATAAGTTAAGTGGATGCTGCCAAGTGTCCTCGCCTATTTCACAATGGGAAATTCCATGTGTCACATGTTAAAATCAGTAGATAACACCACCTATCCCCTTTCCCCTTTTGAAGTTACTCAGGCAAGAAGTGTTGTGGGTCCCATTTTATATAAGTTGATAAAGTTTTAAGCAACGGACTATGACATATGTCAAAGATAGAGTACTCCCAGTACAAAGACATAGTAAAAAGGATCAAAAAAGAAAACCAAAGGAATTGCTAAAGAGAATGACAGGCCTACAACCATCAAATTTAGGACAACCAACTAGCCATTAGATTTTAAATGATGACAGACCCAAATACGTCAAATTTGTGGCAATGAAATAGTCGTTGATCTTTGCAGGCTTGAGCATGGACCCAAATGCATTCAAAGGCCTTAAGGTGAAGGCCAAAAGGAAAAACCACCATGAAGAGAAGCTAAAAGAACTAACCAAGCTAGGAACATAGCCCCAAAATATCAAATTCTAGGAAAAGACAAAACCAAAAAGGAGAAAAGATACCTCAAGGGCTCAAATCATAGCAGAAAGGGGGAGAGACCAAAATATCTACATAGAGATATTCCATTAGGTGGAATAGTTCACAAAGTAGATATTTTGATTGGTAAAAATTGAAGGCACAGCCTGTTGGCCTCCCTTCAAGTAAAGACAAAATGGATAGTTGTGAAGACATCAAAGGGGATAGACCAGATGATCTAGACTTAGGAGAAGACATTTGAGATGAAATGACATGCCATAGTTAAGGCAGCCACCCTATTTTAGCATGGCCCTTAGAAAAAAAAAGTAAAGATGCATTCAAAGCATTGAATGTAATAAGGGTCATTCCATGGAACAAAGTGCCATGCCCTTCTTGGCTACTATATATTGTAATCTCTTATGTTATGGAGGGGTGATATTTTTGATAAAAGAAGTAAAAACTCTACCAAAATTGGGAGACTATCACTGAGACTTTGAGCTCAGGTTGTTAATCATATTTCCTTGTTTGAATGAGAAAGCAAGTTACTTTTAGACTTTATGCTTTCATAGCTTGTGTCATTTAGGGGATTGTTCTTATGTCTATCTTCTAAATGTGTTCTTGTCCATTTGATGAAATAAGTAGAATTTGTGGAGATAATTAGGAGGGTGTCCTGAAGCCAACTGTGGGAAGACTTTATGATATCTATAGTTTTTTTAGTGTGTTTGTCTATTTCCTATTTCTATGTAAAGGACCTTGGGATGAATTTGTGCCCTCATTGTTCTTTGTATCTCACTCTTTAGGTAGCTGACGTAGAGACTTTGTGCTACACTTCATTTTCCTAGTTACTACACCCTATTACTAGTCATTTGTCACTACTGGAAAGAACTCTTGCTATTTCCTGTAAGACCACTTTTGAAAGAAGAGAAGTGTCTTTAGTGTTTTCACCAATATTTCTCCTTTGTCTATGAGCATCATCTCTAAAAAAAGAGAGATGTATGGTGTTACCCTATCCTTGAGTGTTATTTTCTGCATATATTAATAGTATATAGCCCCTTCATACTTATAGGGAACCTCCCCTTGATGAGAGGAGAGATTTTTCCCCTTTTTATGTGGTAAACCTACACACTTGACCAACCAATCTTCCTTGTTATGGTTGATCAGACCTATTTTGCTCATTAGTTAGCTGATTGACAAAATATTCACCCAACACATTTTAGGCTTCCTAGCAACTAAACCATTTTCATCTATGGGGGACTTGATCATATAATTTTCATTCCCTCCACCATCTCTTCTATTTGACCATTTCTTTTGATTTTTCCTATTTGGAGAAACTAGAATTTTCAAAATTAAACCTTCATAGGTGTGCCTAAAAGGGATTTGGCCATAGCCATTATGAACATGGACCTCATTAATTAACTTTGATCAAGACCCAAAAACATTTTGAGCTATTTAGCCTTAGGTTTGTCCCACTAGAAGAACCCACCGATTCACCCAAACCCATTTCCACCATCACTGATGATGTCCTATCCTCACCAACCCTATATTTTTTGAAGTCTGAATATTTTGATGTCATCCCTTATAATGTTTTTTTAGTCAATACCTTTATTTTGAGTCCCATAACCTATAAAAAGGATGGTGTAACTAAAATATTTCCTTTGATTTAGCTTGAAATGGTATAAAATAATTCCCCTACCATCCACACCATCCAACATCAATATGATGCTTTCATTTTCACCTATTTTGGTGTGGGGGATTATTCTATCCATAAATCCATTCTTCCTAAGAACCAAACCATGTTGAATAAATTCATTATCAATTTCAACTTGGGTACTCAAGATAACCCTTGCATTATAAAATTGGTCAATCCCTAGATCTCACAGAGCAACAAGATTACCCTTCCTTCTTTCATGACCAAAGCATAGTATTTTCTTCATCTTATCAGGATATTCCTTTGATTTACCCCTCCATATCTCTCCATAACATCATCATTCATCCCAATTTTAAGCTTGTTAAGATGTACCCTCGTATCACCCTTCTAGTCAAAGAAGAGCTTTAGTACCTCTTATCTATTGACTTCATCCAACCCATTGACTATCCCCAGTGGGTTTCCAATATCATTCCCATCACAAAATCCATAGGGGGAATTCACCTCTATATTTAATTTCATGGCATAAATCTTTCTTGTCTAAAGGATGACTTCCCTTTTCCTAACATCTACCAACTTTTTGATCTTACAATTAGCTATAAGATATTATTTCTCAAGGATAATTTATTGGGATATAATAAGATCTTGATTATCCATTAAGATTAGTATAGATCTTCTTTCATTTCCCCATGTGGAAACTTCTATTATAAGGTCATGCCATTTGATCTAAAGAATGATGGAACAACCTACCAATGTTTGATGACCTATATATTCTATGATCTCATACACAAAATCATAAAGGAGTATGTAGATGATCTCCTTAGGAAATCCAAATATCATAAGTATCATCTTGAATTTCTCAAAATTATCTTTTAATACCTAATCCATTTTCATGTTAGACTTAATGCCAAGAAATTTATTTTTTGGGTCTTATCTTGAAAATTTCTTCACTTTATTATCTCTCTTCAATGAATCAAAGTAGACCCTACCAAAGTCAGAGTGATGCTATACATGCCACCTCCAAACCAACTTAATCAAATCAATAGCCTATAGGGAAATCTAGAATCCATCCATCACTTAATCTCTTAGTTATAAGATAGATGTCAATCATTTCACCATCTTCTCAAGAAACATACATCTTTTAAGTGGACTAAGGACTACAAACAAGCCTTTGATTTGGTCAAAGAGTACCTTATTTCTCCAACCATTCTTACCCCTACTAAATAAGACAAACCCTTATGCCTTTATATCTCCACCACTAACCATTCCTTATGGGAAATGATCACCCACCATGATGAACAAAATAAAGAATAAGTTGTCTACTATATAAGTCAAACACTTATAGAGTATGAGACTTGATATACCCACACTAGGAAGCTTTGCCTCACCTTAGTCTTCATGGCTATAAAACTTTGTCATTACCTCCTCAATCACAAAAGCTTTTTCATCACTCAAATTGACCCATTTAATTACATGCACTCTAAACCATACCAAAACTAGTGTATGGCCAAGTGGCTCATGCTCTTAGCTAAGTTTGACCTTAAGTTCCTCTGATAGAAGTCAAATAAAGGATACGCCATTGATGATGAATTGGATGAATCTCCTTTTCTAGATAATCAACCACTTCCTCTTGCATTTTTAAATGAGTCCATCATGACTCTTTCTCAAGAGGACATCACCTACCAAATTACCATGTTATTTGATGGCTAAACATGCTATTATGGTGGGGGTGCAAAATTTATTCTCATTACCCTTAGTGGTGAACCTCTTACCCTTTATTTAAAACTTGATTTTGAGTGAACCAACAATATGGATGAGTGTGAATCCATAGTAATAGGTATCCAAACTACTCTAGCCTTGGTAGTTAAGATAATCAGTGTCTTTGTTGACTCCCAACTTATGGTTAACCAGGTTAATGGATCTTATCAATGTAAGAATGATGTATTTAAATATTAAAAAAAACTACAAGATGTACTCTTCACATCATTTAATCATTACCTTATCCAATCTATTCCACAATCTACCAACAAGTTTATAGATAAAATGGCTTATCTTACTTCCCAAATCTCATCTCAACCTTCCAATTCCAAACTCTTTATCACCATTCATCATTTTATCACACCCTCTTATATCCAATCTGACCTCCCTACCATTTCTAGTGTAGATGAATCTCCATCAGACATTTGGTATGAGCAAACCATTGGCTACCTTAACCTCAACATCATTCCTCCCAACCTGTCAAGGGATTCTTGAAGAGACTTTGTTTAGAGTACCTCTCATTATACCATACTAAGAATAATTTTTTATAAAATTGTTTTTGATCAGCTCCTTATCTGTTGCCTACTAACCATGAAGCTTCCCATGTTATTAAGGAGACACATTATAAAATCTGTGGGGGACACTTTAGTGGTCTATCTATTGCTAAATTTATCCTTCACATTGGCTACTATTAGTCCACCTTCAAGAAAAACTATTGTGATTATGTACACAAGTGTGTTAAATGTCAACAACACACTAATTTACATCATGTACTAGCCCATGGCCTTAAAGTATCTAATGACTTTTAGCCCTTCTCCTAATAGGGACTAGACCTCATTAGGGAAATCAATCCTCATTATTCACAATGGCACCACTCCATCATCACTACCAATGATTATTTCACCAGGTGTGTAGAGGTTATTCCATTCATCTCAACCAAAGTATAAAATATAGTCAACTTCATCAATCATCATAACATTTATCATTTCAATGTTCTCCATAATATAATCACTGATAATGGTAATTATTTCAAAACCAAGAAATTCTAAGGTCTTTGTGACACATTTGGCATCAAGTTAAGCTTTTCCTTACCTTATTATTCATAAGTAAAAATAAAGTTAGAATCCTCTAAAAAAATCCTCAACAAGATGTTAACCAAAATGGTCAATGCTTCTGGTTAGGATTGACACTTAGACATCCATTTTTATTTATGGGATTATCACACTAGCATTCAAACCTCTATAGGTGATACCCCTTTCTATCTGGCCTTTGGACTAGAGGTGGTCTTGCCTCTCGAAGTCTAGATTACCTCTCTTTGCATATCCTTTGAAGACATCATTTCCTAGACCACCTATTATCAAGATCATCTAGCATGACTTGAGCTACTTGACAAACACTATTTAGCTATGATTAAGCTCATTTATGTCTACCAGTAATGAGTCAAAAATGCCTATAAAAATCACCTAAAATAACATTAGAGACCTCATCCTAAATGAAAATCAACTTGTGACCAATATAGAGAAAATCAAGTGAGGCAATTTTAATTTCAATTGGCTTAGACCTTACATCATAACCCACAAGTATGGATTAGGAGCTTATCATTTGTCCTCCCTTGAAGGAAAATAAGAACCTAAGCCTCTCAATGCTTCACATATGTGTCATTTCTTTTGTTAAATAGGGGTTGAAAACACCTTTTTGTCTAACTTAAGCTTGTCCCTTGATTTATGATATTTTCAATTTCCTAACACCTTCATCCCACCCGTTGAGCACAACTAATTACAACATAAAACCATGTGATTAACCATCATAGTCATAACATAATATTAAATATGGCTACCATGAATCTAAAAATGGCATGGTTATCATGGATACTTTTCATCCTTAATTGGATGAAATCCCATGGTCATTATCTTTTAAACCATTCCTTTTACCTATCATTAATATTCTTTTTCTCTAGGTTTTACCCTCATAAAGGTAAACCTATGAGCCTAAATAAACTTGTTAGTGTCTAACCTAGTAAAAAATTAATTTGGCATACCAAAGTATTACATGGGTTAAATATCTATAACATGCAGACTGCTCCCTTGAAGGAAAACTACTCAAAATCAAAATCTAAATTACTTAAAATATAGACTGCTCCCTAAAAGGACAACTACCAAAATGAACAAATTCAAGCCTAGACCACTCCCATGAAGGATGGGTATGTCAAATTTATCAAACCAATAAATTGAAGCTTCCTACATTGATAAACTTCACAAACCTATCAAACAAAGCAACAAAAGACCCTATATCAAAATCAAGAAAAATCTATCCCAAGAAATTTGTAATCAAATTTCACATATAGCATTAGTAGACTTATCATATCAATCTATATACACCTTACATTAAAACATGGACTTGTCTATTATGGTTCTGAAGTCACCTATAGAAGGGGTAAACCAACCTATAAAAAGGTTACACTACCCTTCACCCCACCTCTCTTCTATCTCCCCTTTGTACCATATATAAATCAAGGGATTTTGAGCTTACTTGACATGATGTGACCAAGACACCTTTTTATCAAACAAATGCATGATAATGTGAAGCATTTGAAGGAATTATGTTCCTTAATCCAATCCATAACTTTGGATTTTGTTTGGTCCTTACCTATGAAAAATCATCATGTCTTTTCCTTTTTTTCTCATAACTAGTTCAATATTCATTTAGAAGTATGTGTTATGATCTTCATGTCTTTTGCCACATTTAGTTTTGATATCTAAACTTACTTTATGTGTCATCATAAAAAAAAGTAACTATGCATCATAATTATAACCATAAAACCATATCAATAATCATAGCCATGAACCATAAACATCCATAACTATAAAGCATAACCATTTATTATAATATCACAATCATAAACAAACCATGAACATCATAAACATATATAAAAAAAAGCATCACATCATCATAATCATCACATGCCTAAGCTAGTGAGCCTATATCTCATAAGCATAAACATCAAAACCATGAATCATGAACCATAAAATCACATCTATATCATCATCATAATTATATACATCTCACTATATCAACTTGTATGTTAATATCAAAATAATCTACATCTATACACATCATATCATAAAACTATACCCCTAAGGCACTACTACCACCTAGTGTCTATCTATCTAAGTCACCTACCTATCCACCCAATAAAGTTACCCATTAACCTAGAGTTGTTACACCTTTACCACCTACCAAGTTGGCTTTGTACTCACCCCATCAGGGCTCTTATGGACAATGTGTTAAAACTATGGCCTCATAATAACACAACTCCTCAATGGTGGCCAAGTAACATTCCATGGGGATGTTACTTGGTGGTCCTACTCATGTTGTATCTCTTCCTCTAGCCTATCTCATAGAGTCCCTCTCTTAGGTCACCAATGTTAGTCTATTCCTTTCCAAGTCCCTCTCACTTGTCACAGTCATCACTTGACCCTATAATGTGGTAATTTGGCCCTATAATGTAGCTTCTTGGCCTTATAAAGCTATGATATGTGATTTTGTATTAGTTGGTTCCACTCCTACCTATCCACTTTTGCCACCTCCCTATACCTATACCTATGGACCCCCACTAGTTAGGTCTACATCAATGGGTTTCCTACCCCCATCATCCCATCTAAAATCCATAGTTTCATAAAGGGATTGATACTATGCCACATAGACATTGACATAACCTACATCATCTATCTCTACTTTGATAGGCAACTCTGTTTGATCAAGAATCACCTACTCTAGTTGTGTTTTAGGAAGCAAAAACATGGCTTCCTCTTACCTATACCTTTAGAATAGACCCAAAATCTCTTGTACCAAGCTAAACTACCTAAAAACTCTATCAAAAATTTTGATCTTTATCTCACCCTCTCATCCCAAAAATCCACTTGTAGCTCTACATTGACAAAACATGCCAATTATAATGGGCCCACCTCAAAAAGCTGACATATGGCCTCCACACCACATCTCCAACTACCAAGGCCTTTAGTTCCCCTCTGAACCAAAAAATGTATCACACACCATCTCCAAGTCCTACAATTGCATAATCAATCCTCCATTTCATAAAACCTACCATGATGTCCATCTAGGCATATCCCTCCCATGGAAACCCCATTGGTCTCAGAACCTACATATGCTCATAGGCCCCACAATGAAACACAAACCCCACACTGATACCATATCTTTGGTGATCTCTAAACTCCCACAATGCCTTATATATCTAAACCAATAATATAGACACCCACCCAAACACTATATAACCTAGTATCATCTCCACTAAAACTCTTATAAACAAATAGTAAAACCTCCCACTACTTGAATCTAGCAATGCAAAACATGAGACCATCATCATCATAGTCATCAACCTCTTATCATCTCTAGCCCTCTGATACAATGGCCTATAGTTGAAGCTTCCAACATGCCACCTAGAAAAGCCCTGATCCTTACCATATAAGAACTCCATATGATCATTTATCTGATCTATTTCAATATGACATATCAATTCCCCCTAAATGGGTAATAGTGTAATCCTATGTACATCCTCTAGCAAGATGGTCATCTCATCCATCAATAGGAGAAAGGTGTTTGTGGCTAGATCTAATCTCTCGATGAGAGCCATGATCATCATCACATCTCATGGAATTTGATGGAAGTGCATCATCACACTGAGGCTAACTTACTCCATGTGCACCCAATCATCATCCATCATCCCTCGATGGATCTCTGGAAATATCTAAGGGCTCTGATATCACATCTGGATTTAAACTTCTACGTAAAAAGATGTTAAAAACACAATTAGTTTTCTATTTAACTACTATACCCATGACCATTCACCTCTTTTTAACCTCATTTACCCTACCTAAGAACACCTATTTTCCCCCATTAAAACTACATCAATATATTTTCAAACCTACCTTACACCAAAGCTTAGCTATATCAACATATTCTTTTGCTACACTTAGCATTTCCATTGGGTGATTCCAACTCAACTATGAACTTCATATTTTATCAAAAATATCTTACCCTGAACCTATTTCCTTAATCCTTTTATCAAACCCCTTGACCATTTGGTCAACCATCAAAGGTCACTACAACTACTGCTGGTTAGCTAGCTATTTGGCGTATGGTCCTCATTCATTGATGGTCTATGACCATTAGTGGAAAAACCCCTAAAAATAACTATACAAAAGTGACACAAACTATCCATATCTAAGAACTAATTACCCTAACATTTTCCTCTACCCTACCCCTAACCCACCTACACTTCCAATTTTAATTTTCCCCACCAATTTTAACAATAACAACACACACCCTAGAACTAAGTCAAAACCCAAAATCCATCCCCTAAACCCTCCCCATAACAAACTAACAAAATTCAACTAACAAATGACCAAATTAACTTATTCTAATAAATTAATACAAACCCTACCTCATTCCTCGACCATTATCAAGAAGGAACCCTAACTCTCACTACTCAACCACGTCCCCATCTGCCTTGCATCTTTAGTCCCATGCTAGCTAAATGCAAACCCCCAATCAACCAATCAATAATTGACCACACCTCATTAACACTTTTGTAAAAAATGACAAAGATGTTGGTACAAATGGGAGTTAAGAGAGTTAAAATCAACAAGTAAAAATGACTTGTATTTTTCACTTTTAACTCTACTCTTTTAGGGTTTCCCCTAACTATCAATGGTTAGGGTGACTATTGATGATCAATGTTGAGACCCCTGACCATCAATGGTTAGGATCTCCTCTTTTTAAATTTTTTTGTTACCAATACCTTTGTGTCACCTTTTAGGATATTACCTTATTTTCATGCCCTACCAACCACATCCACCTTGACATTGGCTATTTTGGCCTAAACTATTGCATATTTTACAATGACCTTGCCTTGGTCCTTTTGACCACAACAACTAGCCTTGCCATGCTAAAATGTTTGAATTTACAACACCTAGTACACACTAGACTTTGTGTTTTTCTCAATATCACTTCATACCTTAGATACCTATGAAAAGATTGACTCTATCTAGGATAATTGATAGTAATAACCTAATTATATATGTCTAATGTTTTGTCCTGGTTACCCTATCACCAGTCCATCTATAACTAACCTTATTTTTACCAACTATGGAAACTTAATCTTTTCATAATCTTGGATATCATACTTAGTTGAATTTTTTATGCATGTTCATGCTTCAAATGCCCAACCACAATTATCACCAACCTCATGACTCATCATAAACTATTTTTCAAACCTACACCTAATTTGGATTTCCCTCATCGACTCTCAGTTTGAGGAGGAACACCTCCTTCCATGCTCAGGGCAGCCAAACCTTTGACCTATAATCCATTTTTGGTTTACATCTTGTTAACATAGAATTCATAAAATAAAGGCGTAAAATAGAGACACTATAAAACCACACACTATTATAACAATTAACGTTTAAGTGGTATTAGTTATGTACCTTTAATACATTAAATTATATTGGTTAAATAATAATATATTTTACTATTTATCATGACTTTATCCTCATGTAAATAAATAATAAAATATATTAAATGACCTTTGGATAGGTTGGACCCATTAATATGGTCATTGTAAAAAGTCATTTATAATGGGTAGATTACCTTACCTAAATAATAAAGAGTTTATATTGTAAAATATAATGAAAGAAAGAAGTTAGAGGAAGAAAGACTGTATTGGGTACTTATTAGTTTCTCATAATAGAAATAATTTTTGTGGATTTTTTACCTCTTGAAGGTTTTCCAATGTATATTTGTGTTATAGTGTGTCAACTTTTCTCTCTTTTTTCATGGTGAATGCCTTTACTATTGGTCTCACATCTAGATATTATGTTTGTATGCAATCATTTTAATTGTTCTATCATGATATCAGAACTAATTGATGCATGATCAAATGGTCAGGTCATATATCAATGGTTTTGGATTGTGTTCAATCCTAGATTCATCAATTTTTCAAGCCATGGTATGTTCATGAAAATTTTCAAGCTTCTTTTATAGGAAGTAATTTATTCTACTTTTTTCTCTTGTACAAGCCTAGAGATCTCAGATCTCTAAAACAATTCATATTTTAAGCCTATTTTCATGTCATATATCTAATTGAGAATATTAAAATGGGATAAAATTACTTCTTTAAGCATTATTTTTTTTAATATTTTGTTGTCCTTTGGATTAATAATCTATATGAAGGTGGTTGAAGCTCTATAGGTTACAGATCTAATACTTACAAGGATTTGTAAATATTAAGAAAGCTAAAAAATGATTGAATTAGTGCTTGGATGTTCTTATATGACCTTTTAAAAATATATATTTTATGTAGTAAATATCTATTTTGGTCACTTCATTGGTTTAGTTTGATCATTTCCAAGCATTTTTTACCTTTATTTCACCTGATTTGGACTCTTGTAGCTCATTTCAAATTTTTTCTCCTGTAAATGCCCTTTTTAAGAATGAATGAGTTAAAAAATAGTGAAATATCATATTTTAGATAGTAAATCTCAATTTTTATTATTCTATTTGCTTAGTCTGACCATTTTCAAGAAGTTTTGATCTTTACCTTCACTGATTTGATCTTCTACAACTCTTTTTAATTTTTTATTTCTCCTCCCAAGTGCCATGATTTAGCTTATATAGAAATGAAAGAAGAAAAAAATATAAATCATGTTTTCTTAGTTATTTTTTGAGATTTAAAAGTTGATTTCATGTTTTTTACAATATTTAACCCTGTTGGAGCCATTTTCAAACCCTGAGGAACATCAAAAGGAAATTTGGAATTATTTTTTACTTATACTTGGGCACTATAGTATGTCATATAAGTATTAATAGAATTAAAATATCATTTTTAGGCAAAAAATCATAGATCTAGGTCTACCAATAGATTTGGAAGGTAATTTACAAGCATTTAAATCTTTAGATCACTGAAAACAAATGTCTGAAGCTTCTATAATCCTCCCCTACTCTGCACCTATGCCATGCTTATATATAATGAAATGATGCATGATACAAAAATTATCAATAGGTATGTAAATATTTTTACAAAATTATTTAAAAAATAAAACTTTTATTTAATTTTTTTATTCCACCCAAGCAGTGGACCCCACTTAAGTTTTTTAAAATTTTAAATAAATGTTTTCATTTAATTATTTTAATGTAAGTATTTAAATATGGTTTATTTTTATTTATTTTTAAATTAAAATTATTCTATAAAAGGATTAAACATAATTTAGTGCTTAGTGGGTGAGTTGTAATTAGTCAATCTTTCATGCAAGGACATGGTGGGCCATGTGTGTTGACTTGTGTTTTCCAAAAAGATTTAAAAAAAACATATGTATTTAATTTTTTTAATTTATAAAATAATGATATATTTATTTTATATGCATTTAATATTTTTATTTAAAAAAATCAAAATTAATTAAATCATGTAGCTTGCATGTGAAGTCTTGTATTGGACAAAGTGAAATTTACTAGTGTTTTTTAAAAAATCTTTATAGATATAAGGTCCTTAAATCAAATATAAATCCTAATATATTTTTTTAATAAAAAATAATTTATTTATTTTAAAATAATTAGTTTAAATTTTTGGTTATTAGTCATGCAAAATCTCGCGTGTTAAGCTTGCAACACTTTCGATACTTTTGACACCCTTGACTTGTCATATTCTTTGTTGAAGATGGCCATGTGACCAGTCAATATTTAAATTTTTGCACCTTTAAAACACATTATAATGGTATTATATTTGATTTGAAACCTCTTACTATTGATTTTACAATAATTCAATCAAATAGTGTAATTTATGACACTATTTATGACACTTGGACACTTGTAACTTTTACCCTTATTGCAATTATTTGTGTTTTTGAACTGTTTTACAATAAAATAAAGTGACTAATATTGTTTAATCACTATAATATGTGTTTTTATTTCAAAATAAAGTATAAACAACATTAAAAAAATTTCTTTCTAAACTTTTTTTTGGTTTAGTATAAAATGCAAACTCGTAGTGTCGACTTTAAAAGGAAGAAAAAATATTCATGACTCAAATTATAATATTAATTATTTCTAATAATATATGTAATATTTTATTAATTTAGTATCAAATTATCAATGAATTTATTGTATGTGTATCACATAAATTGATTGTTAAGTTTAACATGCTTGATTGTAAGCTTACAAATATTTCTATTAAAGGTTGTGTTAAAGCTTGATCCAAAAACTATATGCAATAAAGATAACCCCTATTTAAAAACATCTTGTTGGTATTTTTATTCATATAACCATTACTAGGATAGATATTTCGTAATATGTGGGTATTGCTTCCAGATTCATGAAAAATCCATACTTGGGTCATTGGAAATTAACAAAGCGAATACTTTGGTATATAAAAGGAACCATAAATTTTCATTTATCTTATTTTTCCTTTGATTATGATAATTTATTTTATTATTTTATTCTAACCATACTATGATGAGTCTGCTTTTGGATATATGTTTATGTTTGGTGTATGTTCTATCACCTAGATCACTTCATGTGAAAGTTGATAAAGAAGCCTTATGGCTATGAAGGATGATAGAAGAACATCATGTGGAAATTATTCATTGTACCAAATTTCTTGGTGATAGACAAAATTATATAACTTTGGTGAAAAATCTAATGTAGCACCAATACACTAAAGCTTATAGAAGTTCATTTAATGTTGAGCTTATTGAAGTTGTCATTGAGAGGGAGTGTGCATGAAAATTCCACTTCTTAATAGCCATGTTGGTTGTGTCTTTCATTCTATCTCTCTATGCACATTCTCAATGTAAAACATTGTAATATATTACTTTATATTATTTTTATAAACTTCATATGGAATTATAAATTGTACCCAACACATAGAGCCATAGAGGTCTTTATGTTGTAAAATACTCTAATATGTTTGGTTTATTACTCGTGAGAAATTATGGGATGTATTCTCATTGTGAGATGTAGTCTCATAATCATTATAGCCTAAATTTACATTAAGTGGTTTAGTACAACATAGTGTAATTCCTTTAAATATGACTATGTAATTGTGGTTACATATTGTAATACCTTTGGGTATCTATATTTGTATAGTGTAAATCCTTTAAAGGTGACTAAGTGATTGTGGTTACATAGTATAATACCTTTGGGTGTCTATAATTAAATAGTGTAATACCTTTGGGTGACTATGTTTACATAGCATAATTTCTTTAAAGGTGACTATGACATGATGAAGGATCTTTCCTTCAATTATTACCTCCTAAAACTCATTATGTGGATGGTTCATAGAGTGTAAGTTTGTTATCTTGTTACTTCATAAAAATCACCATGTATTCCCACTTAACATTAAGGGGGGTATTAAAATAATTAATGTTTAAGTGGTGTTATTTGTGTACCCTTATTACATTAAATTACATTAGTTAAATAATTATATATTTTATTATTTATCATGAGTTTATCCTCGTGTAAATAAATAATAAAATATATTGAATTACCTTTAGAGAGGTTGGAACCATTAATTTGGTGGTTAGAAAAAGTCATTTCTAATGGGCAGATTACCTTGACTATATAATAAAGAGTTCATATTATAAAATGTAAAGAAAAAAATAAGTGGGAGGAAGAAAGACTATATTAGGTACTTGTTAGTTTCTCATAATATGAATAATCTTTATGATTTTTTACCTCTTGAAAGTTTTCTCATGCATATATATGATATAGTGTTCAATTTTGCTCTCATTATTTTATGGTGAATGTCTTTGCTATTGGTCTCACATCTAGATCTGGTGTTCATATGCAATTTTATTTCTTATTTTGTTAGACATGATAGTTTTAGATGTTGAAACACCCTTAGATATGACCGTTACCCAACCTCTAACCATGACCCTGAGTTAGTTTAGCTAACTAGCTAAACCTAACTCGCTAACCACCCCTTTTACCCCACTTAACCTTTAACCCTTGACTGTCTATGGTTGTCTTAACCATATACAATCACACCAACCATTGATGGTCAAGTCTCTTCCCTATCTATCCATAGATAACTTGAGTTATGTGTAAACTAACATGTCAAAATTTAATATAGACAAAAATATAATACATCACAACAACTAACCACACCTCCTATGAAACCTTCCACCTCCATCTCTTTTTCCTATAAAAGAGAGTAAGAGGTAGAAAAAAGATCAATCAATCAACTCATCTAATCATCAAGGAATTTTAGCAATCAAGATATCAACTAGTAGTCATTAAGATTTATCAAACTTATCTATAGGTCTTCCCTTCAGTCAGTCAATAACCACAATAGAGACTCAAAACTTTGACAAAATTATTCTTTAGGCAAAGTACTATCACTCTATCAAAATTTCTCTAAGATCAGCTACTAGTCATCAAGCAACTAGTTAAGTACATTTCTAGTTTTTAATCTTTGTTTATTTGGTTTCTAACACAAACAACTTAGCATAACATCTTCTAACCCATAACCTTAACCAAAACCCTAGAATACTTATTGTTCCATTTTTAAAACCTAAATGAGATTTTTTTAAAACACCTTCAAAACTAACAACAACTACCAATGATCACCTTAATTGTCAATGGTCACCTTCAACCATAATGGTCACCCAACTATTGATGGTTAGCATAACCACCAATGGTCACCCTGACCACCGATGGTCACTATGGTAAGAAATAACACCAATTATTTATACCTACTTACCCTCAACCAAACTCCACTTTTTATGTCCTTACTTATTCCCAGAGACCCCACCTATCTTTTAAACCTAACATTAACCTATTTAGCATTAGTATTAACCCATTATTTGATTAATTAGTCTATTTTGTTTATCTCTCATTCTTTTATTCTCACATTTCCTTTTAGTCTTTTCTATCATTTGATGCAAGTATTTTATTTTTACTTCTTTCAACTTAACTATTTTAAGAGTCTAGATTGATATCTGCATAGTAATCTGACACTTCTTGGATCTATCTCACACTAGGAAATCAACCTTGATATCCATCTAATAACCCATTTGTATTAGTAATTTCTTATCTACAAGTCATTCTTCCCAAGATAAAGAGGAAATCTTTGCAATCATCTAGATCAAATACACATAAATAAATAGGTTCTTCTACCACACTTTTAATACTATTTTCTTACTTATTCATTAAATAGAAAGTAAATATAAATTGAGAGAAACATAAGGTCATGATATTTGGTAGACAATTGTGGATGGCTATAGTACTCCTTTTACTCCATCAATTGATGTAATAGTTAAAAAGGCTAGTGAAAATAACTCCAAGGTAATGAATGTCATTCACTATGGCCTATTAGAGGTAGATCTTGTGAGGGTGATGCATTTGGTATCAGTAAAATAGATATGGGACAAATTGAAGATCATCTATGAAGGAGACACCAAGGTAAAGATGGCTATGTTGTAGACCCACTAAAGATAATTTGAGAGTATAAAGAGGAATGCAGATGAAACCATTACATCCTACCTGTTGAAGGTTTATAAAGTTATAAATATTATTAGAGTATTGGGAGAAGAGGTGAAATAATCTATAGTTTTCTAGAAAGTGGGTAGATCACTAACTCCTAAGTTTTACTCTAAGATATCTATAATAGAAGAGATGCAAGATTTGAACAAGATAGAGATGGATGGGCTTCATGGAATTTTGACTACCTATGAGATGAGAACTAAAGAAATAATACCTCACAAGAAGTAATAAACATTAAAATATGAGAAGTAAAAAACCAAGAAGGTCAAGGATGAGGAATATTTAGATGGTGATGATGATCAATTAGTAGCCATGCTTACAAGAAAATTGAGTTTTGGAACAATTAAGAATAAGGGTAAGTTTCCCTTTAAATGTTTCAACTATGGAAAGATTGGTCACTTTGCTTCTAAGTGTCCTAATAAGGATAAATTTTATCATAATGAATAACATTATGAAGATAATATAGATAATAATAAACCTTATAATCCTGATAAAAATAAGGAGTTTGGGATGTATGAAGGTAGGAAAGGAACTTTTAATAATAAAAAAGCTTTTATACTAAAGAAAACAACTTTTATGATGTAAATAACTCGAGTGCATATGATAGTGATGATGGTAGTAATAAACATAAAAAAAACAATAATGAAACCTTATTCAAGGCCATAAAATTAGATAATGAGTGTTGCTTAAATGGGAAAGGCCTTATGGTTGATGTAGAATCAAATGAAGACACTGAGATAAACCTTGAGGAAAAAATTTTAAGTGCCCTAGAAGAATTGAAGTTCCAAAGGAGATATAATCAAAAACTTAGATTAATAGTTAAGGAATATGATGAGCATATTATCTTGTTTAAAAAGATAACTGAGGCTCTAGATGACATCTTGAGTACTCAAAAGCTTTCAAATGATAAGATAGGTCTTAGTTTCAAAGAAGACCAAAAAGAGGAAGCTCATTAAAGATAATAAGTTTGACATCAAAAGGCTTATCAAATAGCCTAATGTTATGAGTTATATTAATTCATTCAATGGTTATTTTTTTGTATGTAATCAATTTGGTCATAGAGTAAGAGAGTGTAAAAGACCCTCCAAGAATTATTACTCATGGAACTATAAAAGGAATCATAGTTCACATCAGTCAAATGGTATGCATAAGCTAGTTTGTTATAATTTTCATGATGTAGGACACATTTTAATATTTTATCCTAATAAAATTTGAAGGTCATCAACTCAAAATAGGAATTTTGAAGCTTTTAGAGTGTAATAAAGAAGGCAAATGAATGTATGGAAACCAAAGATAATATAGATGAGTCATGATCAGTCTACAAACTTAAGTGGTTTATTTGATGTGATAGAACATACCTCAAATGTAAAATCAAGTCAGGAATGTATATTGTCAACTCATATTGATGACAAATAGATGATGAAGAGATAAAGCCTATAATGCCAATAAAGCCTAAAAGGATATTGAAAGACATTCAATCTTGTAAGAGCATGAAGATTTTGAAATATACTAAATTGGTATTGTTTTAATTACCCTATGGAAAGTTGAGAATTAATTAGGTTTCATTAAGACATTCTTAAAATTATCATAAGCATGGTGGATACTTGATTTGAGGGGGATTTATTTAAGTTGTTGATGAAGCTTAATCTATGTTGAAAAATGGTCTTGTAATCTGAGATCATTTTAAGGAGGTGTGCATGTAATGTTTCATATTCTATGTGTTGACATACTATTACAAGAAGATGTGGTTCTAGATGGCAGTTTGTAGAAGACCTTTTATCATTAATGTCAAAGGGGGAAAAAGGTTCAAGAGGGAGATTGATCAGACTGGGGAAGATAAGAGTGATCAGATTGAATAATGTTTTGCCATCAATGACAAAGGGGGAGTTTATTGAGAAGTGTTATCATTGATGTCATTTAATGTCAATGCTTATGTCATTAATGTCAAGGCACATCTAGTAACGATTCATGGTGAGTGTTCTATGAGATATGAGACATGTGACAAGAGAGAATTTGAAGGAAAACTAATGTCTCTTTATTGAGAGAGAATTTGAAGGAAACTTAATGTCTCTATATTGAGATAGAAATTGAAGGCAACCTAATGATTATTTTGAGTTTGATATTTAGGTCAAGGTAAGCATGTTTTAAGTACTTTTCCTTGAGTATAAGGTGTCTTGAGAAGCCTAGTCATAACAAGCATAGTCATATCATGAGCATGTGTATGATGAGCATGAAGAAGTATAAGCAAAGCAATGATATTTTTATAAAGAGAATGAAAGGCATGTGATAAATGTGTAAAACAATCAAGGAATGTTTCAAAGTTAGTTTTTAAGACTCATGTGTTTGAAATACTAATCATGACATTGGTCATTACTTGAAGAGACCTTATGAGAAGATATGACCTTGGTGGCTTGGTGAAATGGATGCATAGAGACATACAAGGCTGCATGAGGTTGTTTGAGAATGGATATGATGTATTGGAGCACTCATAAGAGTCTTAGAGTGAGCCTACAAGGGTAAGACATATAGACCTAGTGTTGGGCCCCTATTTTGGTAAGTATGGGATCCATGCCAACAAGATAGACACCTTCATGTAAGGTAATCACTTGGATGATGATTTATATTTTGGCATATTAGCACCAACTAGAGGAACTAATGTAGATCTTACACTAGCTAGTAGGTAGTTAACTAGTGCCCATATCTTTAGGGCATCTTCTAGAAATGGAAACACATGGTGACTTTAGCAAGAAGGGTGAAAGGTAATGTAGGTGATGGAATGATCAAAAAACACTCTAACTCAACACATAGCATGTGTTATCCACCTTATAAAATAGATGTTGTGTGTTATAAATCAAGATCAAATAGTTGAAGCAAGGATGTAATTTTAAATGTAATTAAGCTCTAAATAAATGGCTCTACAAGTGATGGATATCATTAGTGATAGGAATATAATGGATGACATTAAGGATCCATTTGTATATGCTCAAGCTCATTTGTGAGCCTCTAGGTAGTTAAATAGCTCAAGAAAATTATTTACTCTATTTTTAGTTAAATATACTCTATTTTAATTATTCTTTGATTAATAAAGACTAATGGTTGCAGTAAACATGATGCTTCTAATTTAAATGCCTATCATTTAGTTATTGAAATGTGTAATGAATGTATTGGTTATAATGTGGTAATATCAATATAGTAATGTTAAGAATGTTATTTGTAAGATTTTGGTCTATATCATTAATGGTATATCTATGTTAATTTATGATATCAACATATCTTGTAGGAATAGCATAAGTGAGGAAAGGGTCATGGACCAAGTGTTCCATTGCTAAGAATCACTAGCCTAAGTATGTATAATTGAAGTGAGAACATACCCTTAACCCATAAAATCACCTGAAAGATGCTAATCTTAGTGAAATAAAGACTTGTGCCCTTGAGACTATAGAAACACCCTGGTATAGGCTTGCACCTTTATGAATAGAAATAGTCACCCATAATAGGCTTATACCTATAGACCATTAGTGTTAGCCTAAAATAGTCTTACACAAAAAATCTACCAAAATCCTATGATGAAACGATCAAGTATTATAATTGAAATATTATGCCATGTCACAACTAGCCCAACATGGGTCCCAATAACCCCTCTCAACTACACTTTAAGTGAGTGCATAAGGCTTATGCCCTATGTGAGTTGATATAAATATACCTGAGCATTGAATGTTGAGTGTAGAAGAAATATACCATGTTTTCACGTAGTTGTAATAAGTCCAAAACTGACTTGGACAATCGAATTGGTGCTTAACCTAATAAATTATGTCTTGTCTACAACATTTTAGTTCCATTATTGGGATCTATGTTAAATTTTATTGGTACAATGGTGTGATATAATGATGCCTTGACTCTCCCTTGAAAACATTGAGCACTGGTTATATTAAGTGGAAGACAAATTTTCACTAAATAATCTTATTGGTAAAGGTAAAAAACTAAAAAAGTGGGTTGAAAACAACTTATATGATGCTTTATATGAGGTTTTTTTTTTGTGAACAACATGAGCATGTGTATCAATGGTTGGCTACATATGCACCCATAGAATTCAAAGTTATATAAAACACTATGAGTTTTTAAAGGAACACATAGAGAGGCTTGAGGCCTTGGATTCCATTTAGATTAGAGTAATAGATAAATGTTGGCAAGGATCATTGAATAGTTACATGCTTGAGTTCACTATTTATACATACTCCTACCTCAAGGAAGTAGAGTATCAATTTTTTTGTGAACCCATAGGCATGTTGATGAAAGATATTGGGGTAGAACTAAAGAAACTCATGGCAGATTATGGCTTTGAAACTTTTGGAATGGAAGGATAAAGTCCTTTCACATATGATCAATGCAAGGGGGGAGAAGGGATGTGTAGGTGAGGTACAATGAAAGGGAATGAGTAGATTTACATTCAAAAGATAATAGGATATACTTATAATAAGAGATGGTGTAGATTGATGGAAGATATGGAACTTAGAAGTGCTAAGATAATCTATAGTGAGTGAGAAGGGCATGGAGAAGAATCTCTTGAATTGTAGCAATGTGAGGATGAGATAAATAATTAAGTGATAGGTTAAGCTCAATATTTTATGGGTGTAGAATATGTTGGGATATTAAAAATTTTGGTGATTGAAAAAATGATAGATATGCCTACCCCCTTTGAACCTATTATGCAAGCTCATGTGCTAGATCCACCACTTAAATAAAGAATAAGAGTGATAACTAACCATGTTGTCAATATGGGTTCTAGAAATTTCATAAACTCAGAGTGTAATTTTGTGATTAAATAAGTTATTCACTATGAGGAATTAAGCAAGAATACCTATAGACCATTGGGCACTAGATTGCCAAAACAAAATGTGAGTACAATCATTCTAGCTCAGCTAATGTCAGCTACATAGATTGGGAAATAGCCTATAGGATTTTTTTGGTGCCATAGGTAAGTACTATAATGCCTTTGACATCAACAATGTTAGGATTAATAATGGGCCAGTGCTTAACCTAGTGGTTAGAGTCATTAGAATATTTCCACCAAAATAGATTGTTAGAGGGATAAGTACCCTAAATTCTAGTTATTCCCCAATAATGAATTTATTATGAGATGGTCATGCAACGGCTAGAGTATTGAGGCATGGATATTGTCGTAGATCATATGTTAAAGTGTGAAATATAATAGAACACTTAGGTTATAACCCAATCAGAGCATAAGACAACCTAGTTTATGACAACTCTACTTGATTATGCCCATCCCTAATATAGGAAATTTGACCCTAACTTGGATATGGTAGATTATGACATCTTTAAGGAAGCAGTCATGAAGGAATTTGACATAATGGATTTTGAATAATAGAGCATCATTGTGCTCAAGGAGATTACCCAAGGAATTTTAGAGAGTGTGTACCTATATGATGCTAGGCTCAAAACTCTCATTTTCTAAGCTCCCTTATCACATCTGCCCCTCCCAGCATGTGTAATGGTTCATTGGAGGGTTTCTAGTACCATTCACAAGAATTATTTTCATGAAGATATTAATATACCCTCATGAAGTGCTTGAATCCATGCTTAGAGTTAAGGTAGTCAGAACTATTGATACTAATATTAGCCCATTCATGGAGGTACAGATTGCATTCATGACCTCCCAACTCTAAAATATTACCACTAGATCATTAAAAGATGCTCAAAGTGGATTATGGTACAACAACTACAAAGATAAATTCCATAATATAAATAACTACCCTTGAAGGAATATTTTAACATTATTTATAAGTTGTGAGGTTTTCAAGGAGGTACATTATGTTTACAATTGTCTACTATTACAACACACTAGCCAAGTTAACAAAACCATTTATTATTAGTTGTGTGATGCCTACCCATAAAAAAATTGATTACTAGGTGATTGATGAGATGCACAAGAACATAGAGAGAGGTGAGAATAAATCCACTAAATCAATTGGAGGGAAAGCTAACCAT
Organism: Torreya grandis; assembly: GCA_037957365.1. NCBI lineage: Eukaryota > Viridiplantae > Streptophyta > Pinopsida > Cupressales > Taxaceae > Torreya > Torreya grandis. Next base: position 374,809 of record JARHVA010001578.1, read on the forward strand.
GAAAATGAAGGTTATGGATAGCATAATATAGGATTTAGGATATAATGAGGTACTAGGGGCAAAGTGGAGGATGTGGTGGTGGAAGGTTCCTACCCCACTCATGTTATAAGTGTGGCTTAATATAACACTAGAAGTGTAACTACCCTACACATATAACATGTGGGTATTATACAGGATCTTATAAGGTTAAGGAATGCACTGACTTATATAAGAAGTTAACCTAAGGTAGACCTAGTACATACAAGGTCACTAAGATGATTAGGTAAAATCCAAAAATGGAGAAGTGGACTCTAAAGACATAATGGGCCCATATGGAGATGGTGAAGGTATAGATGACTACTTGCTCAATTTCCAGTTCTACCAATACCATAATTATGCTTAAAATGTGGGGACAAGAGTCACATTGAGTTCATAATGTGGCTTGAACCCAAATTTATGCCTTACCTAGACACTACATGGTAAAAAGATGAGTTTTAATAGGCCATGAACATTATTTAAAACCTACAAGGGGAGATCCAACTAGTATGAGACCTAGAAGTGTAAGCTACTACTTCCTATAAAAAGCAAAATAACCAAGAGGCTAAGATAAAAGAGTTAACATAGATCTTATGCCTCGTATATATGGAAGGAATGTTTCCCCTGATAAAGAATTTACTCTCAGATCATGCAGGGAAAAATCTAGTCAAAGTCATTGAACAACACATGGAAAGGGAGCGATAAGTTTGACATACATTAAATGTGGAGAATGATCAAGAACTCCTTGTGAATGATATCACTAATGGATGGTCTATATGTGAGGTCCTTATGGATATAGGCACTAAGGTCAATATCTTGACAAAAAATTCATGGGAGAAGATGGGTAGGCTAGCCTTGAGGCCTTCCCCTCATGTTTTTTTCATAGCCAATAATACTTGAGCATAGTCAATCAAAACTCTAAAAAGTACAATTTTAGACATCATGGGTGATGATTTCTATGTTGACTTTAAGGTGATCAAGTTAGCTAAATAAGATAATTATCTTGTGATTTTGGGAAGGCAATGGTGCTATGAAAAAATGTAGACATGTGCTTGAAGAGGAACTATATTACCTTTTAAAATGGTAAGGGGAGGCTGGTTATCCCCTTCTAAAGTGACCAAGGACCCCCCATGTAGACAATGTTAACCTTGAGGATGAGATCAACCACATATATAACATCATGTCATGAAACTGAGGCTCTTAACCCCAATGACTAAGGAGTGCTTTAATATTAAGATGGAAAATTAACCTCAAACAACACTAAAATTGCTTGTGACCTTTAAGTCAAAGAACCATATAAGACAACTGGTCAAAGATGTCACTTGGTACATGTAAAGCCTCTAAAACTAGTAAAGATGGGTTGGGTCTAGATTGATCACACTTTAAAAATATGGGTCCCTTATACCAAAGATAAGGGAAAAATATTTTTTTTCCTACATAAAGGAAAAATTATTATGATCCTAAAATTTGAGGGGATAAATCCCATGTAATAGTATATCCATGACCTCAAATCATGAATTCTAAAAGAAGTAGATAGAATGGGCACACTAGTGTATACATTAAGGATCATTATCTCTTATTGGTGAGAAGTGTAAAGGCCTAAGTTACTACCTTGGAAAGATGTGAAAGCATCCATTTGCACTAGATTCAAGAAAATTAGTGAGGACATAGATAGCTCTACCTACTTTGGTGACTTAGACCCTATAGTGCATGTGTGCTTATGTGAAGAAATATGGACTGTCTACGATGAGAATACCCTAAGGAATTTATGGGTGCATACCTACTATAGGACCTTCAAGACATGGGGAAAAACATGATACATTATAAATGAGATGCACTACAAGAAATATAATTATGATGAAATTAAGGAGTGGTTCATTCACTTCTCCTTTTCTTAACATAACCTAAAATTGATTGAGCTACTACAAGTAGTTTGAAGGGCAGTGTTTAAGGACACTACAATCTTAGAATATCTCCTTAAATACATGTTTAGGTGAAAATGGGTTGGTGGTTTTTACTTTATCTAGAGAACAAACCCTCAATATTGACTCGAGTGATGAGGATGATGAAATATGAAAGATGCAGAACTAGATAAACTTGATAGGTAAAAGGAAGCATGTATACCAAGTTGAGGATAAATTTACAAAAGAAGAAAACCCTACACACCTTTGCATAAAATTAATTGAAGGTAGTAGGAAAATTGAGGATTTGCATTAGGATAATAATGATCCCTACTATGTTTTTATCAAAACTAACAAGGTAGACATCAACTCAGAAGGGAAGCCAAATATGGATATTCTAGGCAAATATTGGTTTGATTTAGAGGTAGCATGAATTATAGATCTCTTAAAAGAGTTTAAAGGCTTTTTACCTCAAAATTAATTAGATATGAAGGGCACCCACACGTCACTTGGCAAGATGAGCATAAATCTAGTCAATGTTGAAAGACTTGTCAAGAAACTCTCTTACATAATGAACCCTAATATTTACACCAAGTTTAAAAGGGATATTGATATAATGTTATCCATAGGCATCATCTACCCTATGCAAAAATATAAATGGGTGATTCCAATGGTTATTAACATCAATAAAGATTGGTATATTTGTATTTTCTTCAATTTTAGATTATTGAACACCACCTGCATTACTAACCCCTTCCCAAATTCATTTACCAATTAAGTCTTAGATGAAATTATAGGTTGTAAAATATACAATTTCACTAATGGATTCTTTAGATACCATCGAGTGTAAATTAAAGAGGAGGATAAGACTAAAATGACCTTTATGACATAATGGGTTTATTTTACATAGAATATGATGCCCTTTAGACTCACTAATATGCCGTCCATGTTTTCTAGAGTGGTGATCACCATATTTAAGGACTTCATTTAAAAGTTCCTCCAAGTGTATTTAGATGACTAGACTATGTATGGGCTAGTGAAAGACCATTATAACAACTTACACCTCATATTTGAGAGGTGCAGATAATTGTAGATATGCTTGAACCTTAATAAGTGCATATTCACAGCACTATTTGGTAAATTTCTTTAGCACATCATATTTAAATATGGTTTACTCATCAACCCTATGAAGATTGTAATTATCCTATAGCTCTAGACCCGATCGATGTAGAAAGACATTATTTCCTTTCTTGGATATTATGACTAATATAGAAAATTTAGAAGGATTTATGTAAAGATTACAACATTTCTAGAGTATTTACTTCACAATGATGGTCCATTCTATTGGGGCATAATTCAAGAATATGCCTTTGAAACTTTGAAGCCCAAATCAACTAGCACGCATCTACCGATATTATTATTTCTTGACTGGATGACTCCATTCCTCATCCACATCAATGTATTTAGATTTATAATTGGTTCCATTATGGAATAAGTGATCATTGTAAAAATGTATCATCTCATTTATTTCACAAGTATAAAACTAACCTAGGCAAAATAAAATTATACAATAACGAAGTGTGAGGTACTTTCCATGGTCTATAGCTTATAAAAATTTAAGAAATACTTGTCGACAACCCCATTCATCTTTTTCACCAATCATGAGGTGATTTAATACCTTATTAGAAAGCCTATTATCCATGATTTAATTTGTATATAGATATTTTTATTTAAATATTCTTAGTTCTCTATTGTCAGGAAGACTATAAAATAAAACTTGGGCCTAGACCATTTGTCTCACATCAACTCTAGTGATACAACAGTGCTTATTGAGTATTATATGCCAGATGTGTAATTATATAGAGTTTAATTCATCCCTAAAGACTTGATATATATATAACTACATTATTAACATTTGGGTATACACCCTAGACTATGACAACCAAAGAAAAGAAGAAACTCTTAATTCACACCTCCCACTTTTAGCTCATTGGTAGGAAATTATACCAATTGAGATGTTATGAGGTCTTATGTCGATGTGTTCTCCAACATGAATAAGACTCAATATTGAAATAGGTGTAAAAGAGGATTGTAGGAGTCCATTGTGTTAGGGATGCTATGGTGTGCAAGGTGTTGTAATCAGGATTACAATGGCCAAGTCTATTTTAAGATATGAAAAAGTGTGCCAAGGCATGTGAAATCTACCAACACATATGAAAACCAAACCACTGAGATGAGATGTTTTTCATCCTTATTCTTTCCTAGATATCATTTGAAAAATGGTACATTAACATTGTTGGGAAAATTCCTCCCATTCTAAGGTGCATGAGTGTCCACTATATTCTATCAACCACATACTATTTCACCAAGTGGGCTGAGGCATCACTATCCAAAGACTACACAACTATCACAACCACAAGGTTTATATGGGAGAACATCATTAGTCACTATGGGTTCCCACTTAGTTTGACTAGTGATTTAACTCATTTAGTAATAATAGTGTTTTATTTCTATTTTAGTTAAGGTTCTAGATTAATAAATCAATATAGAATATAGAAATAAATACAGTCTTGATTTATGTAATTGTTTGTATTTTTTTACCTTTCTAAAAATATAAATAAATAAAAAAAATATAACTTGGTTGGAAAATAGACTGAGATGAATAATATAGAGGTTAAAAATGGTTGTGTAAGACTCAAAAGGTGTCTTAAACCTAAATATGGATTTCATTGTATGAAAGGATAGGAGCACCCAAAAGTGGATGCTTTGGTACTTGACATTATTGTATGTTCCTTCTACTATTGTCCAAACTGATCATAAAGACCTAAAACTTTTTGGTTAGTTGCATTGTGCCTATGTGAGTGTGCTTGTGAAAAATTGAGTGTTGGTTGTTGATAGAACTTGTTGTGGAGCTGATTTTAGATTGAAACACTAACCCTCTATCATTCTTGATAAACTAATATTTGAGTCACTTGAAAAAGGGGGTTAGTCTGAAAGATGTATTGAATGTGCAATCCACACCTTTTATGTGGGCACACTACCTACATACTGATACTTTGAAGAGGGATCAAGCCATATGTAGTTCTCCTACCTAGTGTGCTTTATGCAATAGTGTGATGCAGATGAAAATTCCAAATTGATAGTGTTTGAGGTGGCTAGGGACTAGTATAAGGATTTGAGTGGTTTTGCATCTATGTTGGGTGACTATGTGCAAAGAATAGGGAAGTTTTATTTAGTATTTTTTTTATTCTTTATTTTATTTTAAGTTTGGTTACCTATTTTGTAAATGATCTTTGAGTGGGATTTTATAAGGAATTATTGGTTATGGGTTAGATGTATTCATGCTAGGTTGACCTAATTAAGGATAAGGAATAGATGAAAATGACTATTATGGCTCAAAGTGAAAATGGATAGGACCACAAAAAATGGGACACTTCTCTATTAGGTGTTATAATCCAAATAGGATACTCCTATCCTATAGGATCAAGAATAAGGAGAATAGGTTTGGCATGGATAATACTACTTGGTTGAGGTGGCATGACCATTCAGAAGGTTCTAGATGACTGGTAATGAGGAAAAAGTTATCTAGAAGGGTCATAAGAGCATTCAAAAATGACCTATGCATAGGGTCTCACAAGCCACACTCAAACTACCAATTTAGACATTTTATATGACTATATTTACCCCCCTTTATTCTAGTGATGTAGCAAATCAAAATACTAGGATAAGGGAAAAATAGAAATCATACCTAAACTTACCTATAAGGGTGAATCCCATAAAGATGTGTGATGTTGAGTGTGCTTAGAGAGAGCACAACATGAAGTGTAAATCTATAAGAGAAAACAAGAAGTAAATTAGTTCTTACTAGACATGTTATGTCTAAAATATGAACATTAAAGGGTTGGGTAAAAGTGAGAGGAATAAAAAGGAATGAATACACCTCACTGGGTGTGTGAATTAATATAAAACCTATTGTGATGTTGAGTGATGTTAGGTATGTATTGTACCAAGAATAATATCATAAATAGAGCTAAGTTTTCAATTCCCTTAGGGTGGCTCAAGAATACAAAGGCAAGCCATTTAGATCCATCATCACCCACTATTTAGTGAAGATATGTGGTCATGTGTTTATTAATTGATGTTTAGACTATGTGTCCAATCCCTCTGAGTAGGTGGTTCAAGAATACAAAGGCTAGCTAGTCCTTTGGCTCCATCATTACCCACTAAGAATGAACTATGAACTGATACCAGTATGAATGTGTGTCATATGAGATGGTTCATGAATCCCATAAATCCTTTATATTTGATAATGTGGAATGAATAGTTGAATGTGTGCTAAGAACTAGGCCAATCTTGGCCACTCTAAAAGGTGGAGATTAGGTTTGTATAAAAGCTACTCTAAAATTGAGAATTAGGTTTATATGAAGTCTACTCTAAAATGATACCAACCACCTATAAATGGAATAAGGCATGCAATTTTTGATAATATCTAGGTAATAAAATGAACTAGAAATAAAAGAAGGGAAGTGTGGCATGCACATTACCCTTAATCACTTGTGTCTATAACATGGATTTTGATCTAGAAGTTGTACCAACTACCCAATCTAAAACTAGAAGTGAGAACCATCATGTCATGTATGATGCCCCATATATTTGGATGATCTATGTAAATCTATACTAAAACTCCCTAATGTGAATTAGGCTGTAGCTAAAAAAATTGTAATTGACCTTACCTTTCTATCTATTCCTAAAAATTGTGTTTTTAGCTAGTTGGATAGGAACACCAAAAAGTGGACACTTTGTTATAGGAAACTATAGTCTAAATGGGTAACTCTTGTCATTTACTATTTTTGATGATTGATCTATGTTTTTTTTAATTTTTTTGTCTATTCTACATGTTTTAAATTTTTATTGCTATTCTGAGTGTTCTAAAAATTGATTATTGACTAGTAAAGGGATATGATATTTATGAAAAAATCCCTATTTATTACCTCCTCTTCTAAGGGTAGGAATTAGGACCCTATAATGACTTACCTTAGAATAAATAGCCCTAAAAGTGTGTTATCCTATAAAATGCATGATATAGTAATGATAATCCAAAAGATAACTCAAGTTATATCATAATTTGTACTAGACATTATTAGACCAATAGGGGTATGTCTAGATAGATGTAATAATGTAATATCATGTGCATTATACTAAACTAAAACAATAAATGTTGTTAGTTTTCAAAGAGGGATGGAGCATGATATCCATTATGACATCTAAAAAGGTAAGATAATGCATGATGTTGATCATGGCATTTTAAACAACTGATAAGCAAATAAACACACAAGGTAAGAAGTAAGAAGCATACAAAAGAGGCCAAGGGGCCAAGAAAACAAGGGACATGGGCACATGTCACTTAAACTAGAAAAAAAAATCATATAAGGCATGTTCAAATGCCCATATACACATACAATTGAAAACAAGCAAGAGTGGCATGAGGGTCACAAGCATATATAAGAGTACAAGCAAAAGAAACTATGTAGAAGAAAGTGAAAAGAAACTATGTACAATTAAGCTATGAAATTATGTACAAAAATGTGAGTAAATAAATATGTACACAATGACATAAAATACTAAGATATAGGGGGTAAAGGGTTCAAGGATGGATCTCGTTAGCAATGGATATGGAGGAATGGATCATGTTCATCATTAAATACCTCAAGATCATCATTATAAGTATCATCATATGCTATAGGCTCTATATACATCATGGCTATCTCTTCAAGTGTCAATAAGATTTATGATCTTTGTGTATTCATAAATCTATCACTTGTAGCGCTGTCATCTTATCAAAGGCAAATTGAGGGTCACATTGGTGGTGAAGATGTTGGTTTTCCTATAGGGTGTTTAGTTATGGTAGGAGGTGGCCTTGGTGGAAATGGTAAAGTTGGTGCTAGTGGTTATATAATCTAAATAGTACCTTGAACCTATATTTTATCTAATATTTGTTGTAAATCTATGCATGAGTCTATGTCATGACCTATGATTATATGAAAGAGACAAAATGAGTGAGCATTTTGTCACGATAACTTGAAAATATAAATTTGTAATACTTTAGGTAATGTGATTAATCTATGATCAAGTAACATATGTAACATAATTTGTGTTTGATGTTGTGTGCTACCAACTTAAATCTGAATGACTAGCTCTATATCCATAGAGGTAACCATGTTAATTGTATGTGATAAGTGATCTATCCATGGTCATGAGTGTGGAGTATATCCTGAGAGTTTAGTGAAATATGCTAAGAGTGATGTAGGATGTGTGATAAGGGTTCTAGAGTCATCTTGATATTCTCTTGGGCCAACTGGTATAAAGTTCAATCCACATAAATAGTTATCTATGAATGTGGGTATCATATCATCATCTAAAGTATCTTGGGAATATATATCAACATCATGCACATATGGTAACTCAAAATTCACCATAAGGGGTAACTGTCATATGGGAGTCTCATCAACTATTGTAGGAAAAGATGATGATGTTGTGAGAGTGTCTGTAACTAGTGAAGTGACTATGACTGCCTTAAGCTCTATATTTTTAGAATCAATTAGGGTTGTTGTAACTACTATTGGTGATTGCATAGTTATAACAACTATAAGAACTATGACTAATGGAGAAGCTAGAATGGTTGAAGCTAATATAGTTAGATGAATATCTAGAGCTAAAGAAATAACTTTACATGGAGGAGTGTGAGATGTAGTAGTCTCTCCTACCTCATATATATGTATCTAGTTAAGAGAGATGTGATGAGGTGGTAAATAAACTATGATATGAGGTGTCCCATTTGGTGAAATAGTCAAAGATGACTCTATTATTTTACAATATTTAAATAGCTAGTTTTCAATTGGGCATGTGTATAGGTATATTTCATGGAGGAACTTAACACATTGATGAAGAGTGGAAGGAACTACCCCCATAGCATGTATTTAAGGTCATCCAAGTAAAAGGTTATAGTGAAGATGACTTGGCATGACCTGGAACTATGTAGAGAGGGTTTTGGGCCCTACCATAATATTTAAATAAATGGTGCCTAATCTCTATCATGGTATATCATCAAACCCTCTAATTTTATTTTATGAATTCTACATGGAAGACATATCTATGCCCATGGTCTGTAAAAAACTAATATTACATATATTAAGTTTAGAACTACTATCAACTAGAATTCTATTAACTACACTATTTTTGACTTGAGATTGTATGAACAGTGATAAATTATGATTAATAACTATTTAATAAGGCATGTACTCACAATAAAAATAAATAACATATTATATAGTTTTAATGTGTTAACCATTAATGAAAAATAATAAGGCTTTGAATCAATGGGCATAAATGTCTAAGTGAGTGCCTAATAAAAAATGTCCCTAAACACATTTTATTTTTGAAGTAGTTCTAACAGGGAAATCTTAGCTGGTGTGTTTCTTAACTGATCAAAAATATCATATGACTTGTATGGATCTACCTATATATTTGGGTTGGCCCTGAGATGGGGGGGGAATAAGAGGGTGGTGGGGTTCCTGACTAGGGAAATTAGGTATGGTGGTTCATCAAGTAATATCTCTAACCACATTATTAACTAGCCATATAGGGCTAGTACTAGTAATGGGAGGAGAGCAAAAAATAATTGATAAGTCAAGGTGGTGGAGGTACAAAGGATGTCAAATGGGCTCTCTAGCAATGGGTAGTGACATGGGGAAGAGAAAAATAAACCATACAACATGACTTGGCATGTGATAAAGGATCTAAGGGAGGTGAGGTCAGAGGTGTAAAAATATATGTAAAGTTGATCAATACAAGGAACAACATGTATGTGTTCTTGCTTAAGAAGGAAGTTAATTAATAATACAAGGCATATGATAAAAAATTATAGTAAGGAATAAAAAACTTCTACATTCATGTACATCATTTGACCTAGTAGAGACATCTTAGGTCTATGAAAGGAGTAGTTGTGAATTACTATGATAAAATAAGAATGAAACTAATTTAGATGTAAGGTGATACCTCAACAAGTAAAGGGACCTAATATATTCAACTAAGGTTTGAAAGAAATGATTTTTAAAATTACTATGGTGAATTTAAAAAATTAAATGTGAAATTTTGATTTATATATGTAGGAAAAATCAAAAGAATATTGCTAAAATCAGCAAAGAATTTTCCCTAAGGTTTCTAAGGTTTTTGTGCACAAACAAAATTGGGTTCACCAAATGATTTAACTTATTTGGGAATAATGGATTTTTATTCATATTTCAGTTAAGGGTTTGTATTGATAAATCATTATAAAATATCATAATAAATATAGCCCTGATTTGCGCAACTATTTGTCTTTTATTACCTTTCTAAAAATAACAATAAATAAGAATAAATATAACTCAGCTAGAAAAAAGACTAAGACTACTTATACAAAGGGTGAAAATGGTTCTATAGGACTAGAAAGGCATTTTAAACTTGAATCTAGATTTTGTTGTGTGAAAGGATAGAATCATTGAAAAGTGGGAACTTTAGTGTCTAGTGTTATTGTCCATTTTTGTTGTTATTATCTAAACTAATTAGAGAGACCTAAATTTTTTTGTGTAGTTAAGTTTTGCCTATGTAAGAATTCTTATGAAAAATCAGGAATTGGTTGTCGAAAACACTTGTTATGGAGCTTATTTTGTCTTAAAAACCTAACCTCTATCATGCTTTATAAAACAATATTTGAGTCACTTAAGAAAGGGGGGTTAGTGTGAAATATGTACTAAATGTTCAATCCACACCCCTTGTGTGGGAATGATACCTACATACCAATACTCTAAAGAGGGATCAATCTATATGTAGATATCCCATATAGTGTGCTTTGTAAAATAGTGTGATGTGGATGTAAATGCCAAATTGATAGTGTTTGAGGTGGCTAGGGACTAATATGAGGATTTGAGTGGGTCAACAATTGTGTTCGGTGACTATGTGAAAAAAATAGGGAATTTTGCCTTAGTGCTTTTTTTAATTCTTGCTTGCTTTGTAAGTTTGGTCACCTCCTTTGTAAATGAGCTTTGAGTGGGATTTTATAGGGAAAAATTTGTCATGGGTTAGACGTATTCACACTATGATAACCTAATTAAGGATAAGGACTAGATGAACATGACTATTGGGGCTCAAAGTGTAAATGGACAAGACCACCAAAAATGGAACACTTCTTTATTAGGTGTTATAGTCCAAATGGGGTGCTCTTATCTTACAAGATAAAGACATGGGGGAATAGGTTTGACATGGAGAATACTACCTGACTAAGGTGGAATTATCACTCACAAGGTTTTGGATGACTGATAATGAGTAAAAAGGTGTTTATAAGGGCTGTAAGAGCATACAAAATGGACCTATGGATGGGGTGTTACAATCCACACTCAAACTACCAATTTGGACATTTTATATGACTATAACTAGTGATGAATGTGCACACTTCATCAATGAAATTATGCACATCTTAATTACGGATAACATGGTGGCACATCATAAGACAACCCCTTATCATCCCTAATCAAATGGGACTATTAAGGTGTTAATAACATATTAAGGATGTATCACAAATATATGTAATATTGATCACAAATAATGGGATGATCATGTGTCAGTTTTTTTATAGTCATGTTGCATGACATATAAGCACTTGATTAAGGCCACACCATTCTAGCTAGTGTTTGGTTCAGAGTCCATTTTAACAATAGAGTTTTTAGTACCCTTATTATGTATTTTGTATATTGGTTGGTTGGATGACCAAACATCGTTAGTCACATGGCTAGAAGACATAGAGTACTTGGATGAGAAGCATGCCCAAACAAGATGGATCTAGTAGATAGAGAAGGTACACTAGAATATCTAGCATGATAAGCATATTAAGCACAAGGTACTTATTGAAAGATCACTAGTCTTTCTATATGACTCCAAGTACCTCAAGTACTAGGGTAAGTAGTAAATTAGGTGAATGGGATCTTATCTCATCCATAAAATATTAGATACTATCACATGAAAGATGCACATGTTGATGGGTGAAATTATCACTAGGCATTTCAATGGTAATTAACTAAAGCCTTATATACAATAGAGTGGTACTTGTGCCATTAGACACTAACTTCCCAGTCATATGTCAATTGTGTCATGATGACTAGAATAAATGTTGGCACAAACAAAACATTTCTTCACTAAGTGAGGTGCTTCAAGCCCTCAAGATAAATTTGATCACACTTCCATGCATAAATCCAATCAGATGAGTCAAACACAAGTGCTTTTTAAGTTCTTGAGGCAAAACATCTAAGTTTTAGGTGTGTGGAGTTTTATAGACCTTAAAAAAAGTGAGTACCAATTAACAAAAGAATGCAAATAAGACATAATTAAGAGGCACACAATATTATCATACACAAGAGATGAAATTAAAACAACGAAGCACTGAAGGACTAGCATAGGAATTTGTATGGGGTAGGGTAGGCTAAGGTAATATATGCAAGTGTAAAGAAATCAAGCAAGGAATAGAAGAATACTTGAAAGGAAGAAAATAAGTATAGAAAATGGAACCGAGGAGGTTGAATCACCTATATATGAAACAATATGCCCAAGTTTCCATAATAAGGGTGAAGTTCATGCCAAGATGAATGAAGCATATGAGGGAGATTGCCAAGACAAGTTGACATCCACCCAAGTGTAGGTGGGAAGTGACCATTTAATTCACTTATCACTTCACTAAATAATATGTTAATAAAATTTAATGATTATGATGACAAAGTCATAAATATTTGAAATAAATGTAAATATGATAATAGATTTTTGTGGATTTCATGGGTTTAGTTGATTTCAAAAAATACATGTGCCACCACACCATTACTCACCATACATTAATGGGGTAGTTGAATTTAAGGTATAAATAAGTATATGAATCACTAGACTAAGTTATAAACCTTAAGATAATTTTAAACCAAAGGCAAAGTTGAGCTAGAGCTGAAGTGAGAAATTTCTACCAAGTGAAAACCTGAGCACCCACAACCACCAAAAAAGAATAGTTGTAAAGAGAAAGAAATTGCATTTCATGTGAGATTGGAAAGAAGGCATGTGGAGAGATAATTATGATCAAACTAAGAAATAAAGATTCAAATTAACACCTAGGTTGCCATTAACAATGATTAAATCTCAAGAGCCAAACTTACAGTCGTAGGCCCCATGACTATGAAGAAGAATGAGGTAAGATTAATATATTTAGGAAAATCAATAGATCATATTTTAATAGTATCTAGTTTTGAGTGGATAAGAAATTATTGATTTTTAGTCCATCATAGGTGAATAAAGATGAAAATAAGGCATGGATGGTAGAAGAGATAGCCACTATGAAGAAAAAGTTACAACTAATTTAAGGAGTTAGCATCACTAAGATTGAACCTAAAGCATTTGCCAAGCTATCATATAGAGAAATTTAGTTTCCCCCTAAGGTCATAATGGGAGAGACCTAGGTATTTTTCATGCACACCCATAAGTTAAAATAATATAACCATTATACACTATGAAACTTGAAAGAGATCAACTAGGACTAGGTGATTGACATGAGAGCAAAGACAGAGGTAGGCATGGTACTATTTGATGTCTCCATTAAGGAGAGGCTTGTAACCACTAGCATGACCCAGTTGTATGAGTTTTCATGTTTTATAAAGACATAAGAATTAGTGTAATTATTCCTCTTATGCATTAATTGACATAACTTTCAATTCATAGGGAGGTGCATGCAGATCTCAATGTACCTCATTAGAAGAATCATTAGTATCCCATGCTTAAGCATATACATCTACCAGATGATGCAAAAAGTAAGATGGTTGTCAAACTCCTTTGTTACTATAAGGAAGGGTTCACATTCCCAATCAAGGACATAAAAGACCCTAAAATGAGGGTTGTTACATTCCTCATAAGCTCTAAGCTATACCCTAGTGAAAGGTGGATAGACCTCAGTAAGACCTAGTTGTGCATCATCCACCACATGGTGTAATGGGTTAAGTTCAACATTACTAAATTTGTTACTAAAGAGATGAAAAAATGCACTAGAGCACCACAAGGCATGTGAGACCTTTAGGTCGGGGTCGATGCTAATATTAATGATGGAAGAGATTGGCATGTTCAATGGTGATGAGTATAATATTTGGGTCTTCCTAACTCATAATGACTTTTGAGTGTTGAAATACCAAGAATTCACCTACCCATTTTCCTTCTCCAAAAAATTCAAGACAATAGTACTAGGGTGGTGTACCAAATATATAGAGGCATTTGATATTTAATGGTGCATCCCATAAGATATCACCTAGCATATATTTATAATGGCAACCTTTACCATCATGCAACACTTCTATATAGTACATTTGGTATGCATATATGGTAACCTATCTAGCTAGCTTAAAATGCCTTACACATTTTATGCAAAATATTTCATAATGATGTTAAGGAGTATTCCCAATGCATAGTAGTTGGATATCATATTAAATGCTTTGGATGGAGAAATAAGTAGGTTGAGGCATCAGTATGTGTACCTAGAAGATCTAACTACTATGCACGCACACACACACACACACACACACACACACACACACACACACACACACACACACACACACACACACACACACATTCTATGCCTTTTTCACCAAAGAGGATTTGAAATAAAGGTCATGTATAGTCTAAAGATAATTTATTATCTTCAAGACATAATATATAACATATTGAGTTATTTTAAATAAATTGAACATTTAAACAATACTAAAATGGGTAAATAAAACCACATTCAAGTCAACACAACAATAAAATGGACCCAGACTTCCAAATCGTAAGTTGATGCATTATATTTTATTGTATTCTACTATCTTTTGTTGATAAATAAAAATTCAATTGTAATGTGTTTAAATAAATGAAGATAGTTCATATATTCTAGTATATGAAATTGTATAGTTACACACTCATTGAAAGAGAGGTTTCACCTTTTTTTTTCCTTTTTGTACTCTTTCATTAAACCTTTTATTATTTATACTCTACATAAGCTATAGAGCTCTATCTTGGGCTATTTTGTTTGAGACGCAAAGTTGTAGAGCCATGTTCTAAACTATTTTAATTGAGACATAAATAGATGAAAACATATTTTGTCGATATTATAAATAATTGATAAATAAAAAATTCTATAATTGTAACAATTTACATGATATTATCCTACCTTATTCAACTTGAAATTAGTCATGTTTATTGATTTGATTTTCCATTATTATTGTTTCTTCAATTTAATTCAATGAAATATCTGTTACACACTGAAATATTACTAAGCTTTTAGGTTT
Organism: Torreya grandis; assembly: GCA_037957365.1. NCBI lineage: Eukaryota > Viridiplantae > Streptophyta > Pinopsida > Cupressales > Taxaceae > Torreya > Torreya grandis. Next base: position 390,101 of record JARHVA010001578.1, read on the forward strand.
GAAAAATAAAGCATATGCACCAAAAGATTGTTAAGATGTTTTATCTAAAAATAATGCTTGATTATAAAATAAATAGAAAATGGTATTCACCTGGTAGTGATTGAATCAATTTTTCTTGTATTCATTACCATGAATATGTCAAACATTTTTGAAATTCAACATTAAAAATTGTTTGTTCTTCAATTTTGGTAATATAAGATAAACTCATTTACATTTTTGTATAAGCACACACCAATCCAGATCCTATATATATCCCTAGTACTTTACATTATCTAAATTATTGAAAGTAGAGATAAATTTCTCCCAAAATAAGTTATCTAATTCATTTTTTAATGACATTCCTATTTTGTATGAACCAATCAATTTAAATGTTGGTACATCTTTACTAATGGTAGCACCATACTCTAATTTATTTATTGTGAATTGAGGATGAATATTCAAGAAAAAAATTTGTAGAAATTTGAGAAAATTTGATACCTATAATATAATTCCAATTGAATCCATCACTATCTAGACCCCAAAGTATGACACCCATATTATGCATATAATGGAAATGACCAACACAACTTTCTAAGAGAGTTATAAATACTAAAGAAATGGTCAAGTTTGTGAATGATGAATACATTAAAAGCTAAAATAATAAATTTATCAACCAATGCTTGAATAAATAGGTGAATAAATTCTTATTTAAAATATTCAATGACATTCAAAAAATCAATAATTATCAAATCAACATTCACACCAACAATGAACATTTCACTGAAATCTTCTAAAATGGATGGCCAAAGACATGGGGAGCATAATGACATATAAATCCTTATGTATATGTCTAAGAAAGCAAGCCTCCATATTTATATATTTTCTTAATATTCTTATTGAATATGGAGATAATACTTCCCAACTTATTTATTTTTTGAAATACTTTCATTCAAGACACATAAATATTAAAACCTTTTCATAGAAAAATGATAACACTCCACTACTTCTTTAGGGGTGATTATTTTTATAATAGAAGTGTAAGATCATGATTGGTGAAATAATATAAATTTTTTGATAATATGTTATTTTATAGATTCTCTTTGTTTTACCAAGTGTTCATGATGTTACATCTAGGGGTTTTTAAGAAGGAAATACACCCTTTTTCCAATAAATTAGCTAGCTCTATTTTTATTTGTCTAAAATACCTTGAATATTTATTACTATTGTTATACCAATTATATTTAAATATTATTTATATTAACCTGGTAGATTACTAATTTAAAATAAATCAAATGCCCTATTAAAACAATCCCAAATAGGTTATTCAATGAAAAGAAAATATTTCTCTCTTGAAGTTGTTATGTTGAGAAGTTCATTTGTGTGAAAAAGTGTCTATCTCATTCATGTGTTTTTTAATATATATTTACCTATTTCAATATTATTCCAACTTCTCAGTTAGATAAGGTCATGTATAGATTGAACTCCTAAAAATGAAGCCTTCTAAATTGATTTATTCACTTCATTATATTGGCTACAATTTTGTGAAAAATATGGAATGTAATCACTATTTATCAAAGTTTTTTCATAATAGAACATTTATTTCTCAATGATAGTGAATTATATTCCTAGTTTGAAATAATTTTCTATTGTGCTATAACTATGTGTTGTCCACCTACAAATTTGAACCTTATTATTTTTTTCTCCATCCTATCTTCAAGTAATTATTTTAATTTGATAATAAATTCAAGGTTATCTGGATAAAAAGGATTAAAAATCATCCTTCATTGGAGCCTCATTATGTTTTATGAATGAATGATTTATAGCATTCACCCTTGTTTCATTCATATTTCTTATTTTGATATTAGTATTCCTAATTCACAAAGCTCTAACATAATGTTTAATGTGTAATTTCTAAAGGAAATATACCATGTACAAAATTCTTTGTGTATAATCAAAACTTTGTGCCAATAAAAGTGTATCAACATTTTTTTTATCTTATATTTTTACACTGGTGTGAGTAATTGTATAGCCTTTTTAAAATGTGCATATAAATATGTTACCCTTGCTTGTCTTATTTTGTTTAAAATTTTTCTATCATGATTGTAGGGTATCTTAAATGCATATTTACAGGGTGAAAAGTATAAGAAATTTTTTCCCCTTGTTCATGTTTTCCTTTTAACATATTTTGTATTCTAAGGACCAAACCAACCTAGACATTTCAAGGTTATCATAGCTATTTAAATGAAACCCAAAATTTTCACAAGAAGAGAAACATTCATTTTTGTTAATTTCATTTTACTAGGTGTTAATTTATTAAAATTAGTATATCGTGATAGAGAATTCCCTCTTCTCAATTCAATAATTATAGTTGGAATTGAATGGCATATTCACATTGATACTTGTAATAGGTAAGGATTATCCAATCCAAGAATATTCTTTTCTAGATATAGTGATAAATAAATAAATATTTACATGCATATTTGTTGGACTAAACAACTCAAAATACCAATCAACAAGAGAAATTTTGTCACCACCATAAAATGGAAGATGGTGATGTGGATTTAATTTTGCTTTTGGTAGTTTAAATGGTAATATATCCAAATTTTCTTTAATTGAGGCCTTATTTTTCCTTTTGTGTGTGACAATTTATTTATTGCCTAATAAAATTCTGTAAATCCATTTAAATGATTTAAATTATTAGTGTTTTTTAAAATATAAGTTGAATATTGTATCACTTAAGAAATTATTTGTGATTAAATAGTGATTTTTTTATAACATAAAATGTGAATTATAATCTAAAATATATAATACATATAAAATATTTGTAATATACATAGTACCTCATACATAAATTAAAAATGTATGACCAAACTAGAAATAAATTATATATAAAGAAATTTAACACTCATTCAAAGGGGATTGCATAATAGTTGACTCAGTATTTATAATATAAGAGGCATTTACTATGCATATCCTAAAAGTATGACACCATAATTCCTTAAGGTTATGATTTAGTAAGCTAGATGTAATTTATGGAAGTAGTAACTATTGAGTTATCCTTTTCACTAGTAAGCATGTTTAAGGTATTGTTTTCACCAAATCTCACACCATAGAAGAGGGTGTTAAAGTGTCCTCTAGATTTGGACAACATGGGAACACTTCTAGATATGTGGGTGTACCTATAGTGGAAAGTGAGCCTCTAGGTTTAAGGTCTAGCTCCCTAGATGTATCTTGAAAAGATTACTCCTATGTTAATGCCTGATTATGGGAAAAGTGTTAGAAGTTGCATCAAATAAATTTAATTTAAGGGGCTGATACACCAATATGTATTCCATATGACCATCATACTTTCTTTTACTAAGAAACAAGATGCACAAACTAATTTTAAAGACCTATGGATTCTAACATGATTATTTCAATATGAAGTTAAGATGTATGAGAGCTATCTAAGGAAAGTGAATCATAGGCTATTTTTAAACACTAAGGCTCATTTTACACTTGAAATATAAGACCATACAGTTGAAAACACTTCATATGACTTGTTAGAATATAAATCCTACATAAAAATGAAAGGATAAGGGGAAAAAAGGTTAGAGAGTAATCACTTTTCACCACCATACATCACTTGTACACTAGTAAAATTTTCCAATAACTAATTTTTTTGAAATGCATTAATATTCAAAGGCACAATATGATGTCATTCTAGTAGGGCTTTCCCATACCTAGAGTGGAAATCTTTTACAATAGCTCAAGGGATATATTTATAAGAGAATGGTTACAAGAGAGAAGGGACTTGATGATAAAATGGGAATCTATCCATTTGAATGCTTCAGTCATATTTATAACTACTTCCATGAATTATGATCTTTTAGGTATTTGATTGATCCCCATCACTATCAATTACTACATAGTTACAATATTCCATCTTTGATCCTCTATGATGGTTACAATGGTAGAATTAAGCATTATAACTAGGTTCTAACATAAATATAGTTAGAATAACTTGACCAATCATTTAGGGCCTTGACCTAATGCTAAATCACTCCAAACTAGTTTATCACAATGTGTAGAGTGGAGGGATGCAATCCCTTTTGGGTAGTTGGTCCCACAGATGAAACCATTTAGGTCTATGTGTTTTCTCCAATATAATATTTAGAAACATTTGGCTTTAGATCTAAGTGAACCATTATAGAGATTAGATTCTTACATTTTTCTTACTCTACCCCATCGAAACTACTTGTCAATCTTTGCTCTGATTGGTCATTGAAACTTGACTCAGAACCTCAACCTCTCGACTCATCTTGCACCATCAAATTTACCAAGTATGAATGAATGTGAGCCTTTGTATGTTCTTTAAAATTTCAACCTTGTATCTTTTATGCCATGTGTCAAATATACATTAATTCTTAGGATCTTTCTATTAGTTTATATCTTTATGCACTTGTGCCATATGTCAACCCCTCAATCTTTATAATTATTTGACTCATCTCATGCCATTGGATTAGGATGTATAATTGAGTGAGGACCATTAATATTACTAGGACCTACTATTTGAAATTCAATGGCTAGTCCATGGTCTTAGAATTGATGTCCTTACTCCCATCATTTGATGTATGCACAACCATCATTTATGGTCACATGACCATCAAATTTAAGCCAAATAGGATTGTATTACTTTGTCATTAAATTTGATGTTCATGAAACCATCATTCATCATTTTGTAGATCATGATTGATGTCCCATAGAATGTCAAACTTAATCATAGGTAGATTTTTTCTTGAGCTTTAACTTAACATTCATGTGAACATCTTATGTTTTTTGACCAACTTTGAAAGCATAGATCTTGAATCATGAGAAATATGGAGGTCCAAAATTTCCAAAACATGTTATTATTTCAAAAAAGTATGAACCCATTTGATGTGATGGTATTGGGAGCTTCTCAAGTGAAGATATTCAATGTTTAAGAAGGATATTTCATAACTACTTATGCATGACATCTCATGATGATTGAGATCAAATGATTAAGTATGGGAAACTTACAAAAAATACTTGGGAGCCCAACTTTGCACATGCATTTCTTCATTTACACTTTAGCAACGGTCATAGGATTTATCATGTAATAACTAAGGACCAAAATGAACAAACCCATGTGACCATCTTCCCATATAAATTTTGCATGTGCAATATGTATCTTTGTGAAGATGCTCACTTAGCTATGCTTGAGCCTTTTGAGAAAATGGCTATGTGTGAAAAAATAAGAAAAAAGTGGCTGAGAGGCCAACTTTGGATTTTCATAACTTTGGATGTGCTTGGATGGAGGACTTGATATTTGTTATATATATGATCTTGGTATAAAATTTAACACACCCATATGATCTATTCTCACTGACTCATCCTGATATAGAAATAATGATGTCAGCAAAGCCTTAATCAAAAATTTTCCACTAGTCCTAAGATGTCTAAATGAATATAATGAAGAACCAAATGAAGAATAGGAGATTCCTAAGTCATTCCAAGCACTCTTAGCATCCCATTAGATCTCAACAACACTCTCTATCTTCTCATCCATTTGTAACTTGATCCATGCCCTAACTTCATGGATCACCATGAAGATGTACCACTTACATAAAATGACTCTAAAATGGTCCCTTAGACACCAAATGACACAAGGACCAAACTAGACTGTGACTAAACTAGAGTGACATAAGGAATTACACCAAATGAGTTACATCATACCCTATAACATTATAAAAATCCCCTAAACAAGATTTTGACTATAAGGGGGTTGACCCATTTTGGCCCATGGGGAAAAATGGTCAACATTATTGGTGGTTTAGTAAGAGTGGAATGCTTGTTATGTCATGGCCATTTACCTAATCATATCTATTGGACTATGGAGTCACATATACAACAAGTTTGACATATAAATTACCTTAAACAACACACCAAATAATAGAAAACAACAAGGTCCAAACATGAAATAAGGAACTAAGAAAAACACACATGTGATTAAGATCACTTACTAGAACATAACACAACAAAAAGGGAAACAGACACCAAGCCTAATATTTACAAGACAAACCTTCAAATCTCAATAGCATGGTTTTAAATGTATACTACTCATAAGGATAGGTAGTTCTTCTCTATTCATCTTTACTAATTGAAAGTAATTGATTTAATTTCACTTGGTGATGACATATGATCCACTCCATAGGGCATCAAAATTATAATGCCTGCCTAGATTTAATCTATCTTCATCCCATTTCAAGACTATCACCTTCTTAAAATGATCTTGGAGCTCCCTTTTTGTCAAAAGACCTTTTCATTAGTACCTGATGATGCTCCATGACCTAATAAGCCTTAATTCTAGTCTCTTCTATATCCATTAGTTATATCAATCTCACTTCTATGGGAGTGTTCTCAAGCAATTCTAGTTGGTCTATTAATTTAAAGGCTAGCAAATCTTGAGATATGGATAACCTGACTTCCCTTCCATAGACAAGAAAAAAAGGAGAATTCCTAATTAACCTCTTGGGAGTTATCCTATCATCCCATAAGGCTATCTTTAGTTTGGTATGATAAGCTCTTTGGTTATGCTCTAGGGTTCTCTAAATGATTTTGATAAAGTTATTATTGGTAGATTTAGACAACCCATTACCTTTAGGGTAATAGTTGGATGAAGTGCTTAAGAATATGCCAAATTATTTTTCTTCATTATTTGTTTCATCAACCATAGAAACAAGAGCTTTATCTAAAATAATAGAAGGGGTGCCAAACCTCATTATGATGTTCTCATAAACCTCCAATATGACACTCTCTTTAGCCTCCTTTAATGTTAATACCTCAACCCATCTAGTAAAGTAGTTAGATGTTATGAGTATCCATTTGTGACCAGCACTTGATGGCGGATATATCATAACAATGAAGTCAAGACCCCATTGCATGAAAGGTTGTTCCACTTGGATAGGCCTTAGAAGAAGAGCTTTAAGATTTGAATTTCCTATAAAGAAGGTATATTACTCACACCTTCTCACCCAAGCATGGAAATATTTGAATAGGTTTGACCAATAGTAGTCAGCCCTCATGATCTTAGGAGTTGTGGTCCTTGGAGAGTAATGACCTCCTATTGTCCCATCATAAAACTTCTTAAGTAACACTCCAAATTTGTCATTGTTAATGCATCTCAATAGTACACCATTGATGTCCCTCTTAAATAACATTCCATCCACAAGACAAAAGGGGATATATTTCAATCTAAAATACCTCCTTTGTGATATATTTATGTACTCACCATTTTAGAGAAATCTGATCATGTTATGTGTCAAATCTTATGGAGGCAATGGGCCAGCTAGTTAGGGAACCTCATGGTTGACTACAGTTTTTTCTTTTTATTCATGAAGATTTGAAGCTAGATGTTCACAAAGGCCTTTACCCCTTACTAGTTTTTTCACTTTGATATCAAAATCATACTTCATCACTTTAGTGATCCACCCTACCCTCTTTTCACTAAGGTCTCTACTCAAAAGAAATTTTTTAGCACTAAGATGAGAGACAATGACATCAATCTTGTTATTTGACACCATATGTGTGAATTTATTTAGTCCTCTTATAATAGTAAGAAAATACTTCTCCAAAAAGGTATATCTAGATTCATATTCTTATAAACCTTGAGTAAAGAGTACAATTGGTTGTTCCATGCTTTCATGATTCTTGTGAATCAATATGGTTGATATAGTATAAATGTTAGAAAATGAGTACAACATTAAGTATTTAGTAAAAGTAGGATTCACAAGGGTAGGAAATTTTTCAATTGATTTCTTTGTCTTTAAAATTGATCTTACCCTCTTTGGTCAAAGAGAAGGCCTGATTCTTCTTAAGCATACTTGTGATAGGTTTTAATAAAGATGCAAAACTAGGTATGAACCTTCTTATGAAATTTATCTTGCCCAAGAAATTTTAAAGACATTTCTTATGAAAATTAAATAATAATCTTAGGATATCCTTTACTCTCTCATGATCAAGGACCAAACCATCCTTGGAAATAATATGTCTCAAGAGCTTACCTTCATGAACAATAAAGATGCACTTCTTTAGGTTAAAATATACCCCATATTGATTACATATTTCAAAAACTTGCCTTAAATGTTACATGTGTTCATCTCCATCCTTAGAAAATATTATTATATCATCTACATAAACCAATACCATCTCGTTGATTAAACCATTAAAATCCATGTCCATTACTCTCTGAAAAGTGGCACCAGCATTGGATAGACCAAAAGGCATATTTATACAAGAAACAACTCTCCATTTCATCATAAAGGTTGTCATGAAATGATCATATTTATTGACTAAAATATTATTGTCACCTAAATAGCCATCTAGAAGAGAGAAACACTAAGAACCTAAAACCATTTGTAGAATTTGCTCCATTGAGGGTAGAGGATAGTGGTCTTTGAGTGACACTCAATTAAGGTCCCTAAAGTCTACATAAAGATTTATCTCCCCATTCTTATGTATAATAGGTACAAGGTTAGCTACCCATGTTAAGATCTTGATGGGAAATATTATCTTAGATTCAAGGAGTTTGGTAAGCTCTAACCTCATGATTTGCTAAACCTTGGGGTTGATGGGTCTTTACTTATATCTAATTAGTTTAACTCCACTTTCCAAATCAATAGTATGATGTGATATGATATAATAAAATCCTTTGAGGTCCTTATATTACCAAGAAATGATATAATGAAACTCTCTACATAGTTTAATAAATGCTTGATTTTTATGATGCATAACATACCTTGCCTAATTTGAGGAGTTTATCCTTACAAATCAAGACTCTTTCATAATTCTCCTATTTTGTAGATACACTCACTTTCTCCTTCCTTTCCTAATCATTTTTTATAAATATGTTTTCTAAGGTCACAAAACCTTTAGGTATCTTATTGGTCCTTAGTTTCACAATATAGTCACCCAAATATTCTTAGATCCTCCCCTAGTTTCTTGAAGAAAAATCAGCCTCATTATGTAAGAATCATGCAATGTGCTTTTCACTATTAAACACTTTTAAAGACACTTAATTATTAGTTACAAAAGGTATAATAATGACCTTAATATGAGACTAATTTCCTTCTTCCTTTATGGTAGTTAGAGTGTCAAATTGGGTTCCTATTATAGTTAGTCTATTAGCTTGATTATTTTGTTCCTTTAGGACTAAGTGAATTTTGAATGCATTAAAGTATTCAAGAATATCCCATACCCTATACCTATATGACTCAAGTAAATTTTTGTTGGTGGAAATCATATTACTCTCCTGGTGCATAACCAACTCACTATTTCCATATACTTATAAGTTCTTGATCCATTTTTTCCTTTCCCATTGAAGGCCATGAATCAAACCTTCATACTTAGCCATATTACAAGTGAAACTAAAATGAAATACATATGAAGCATAATACTATTGTTTGGATGGAGAGACCAATATAATGCCAAGCCCTACACTAAATTTACTTCTTGAACTATCAAAAAATATCTTCCATAGTTCATCTTTACCCTCTTCCTTGGTATGTAGAGGTGCATGTATTCCTTCTTCATGCATATAATATAATCCTAGATCAGTTTCTTATATGAGAGCATAAGGATCTTGCTCATAATTACTCATACCATATTCAGCAAGAATCAAATTTGCAATGACCTCAAGCTTGGAAGAAGTGTCATCTTCTAGAATGGAATATTTTTCTTCATGAATGACATAATTCAAATTAGAAATTGTCTCAATGACAACTATGTCTTGCAAGATAAGAAAATTGGGACAACCATACAAGAACACCTTAAATCCTTATATTAACCCTACTATCTTGGTAGGCATAAAATCTAATTGAAGGATACCCTTGCTATGTGGCTCATATTTTAGGCCCAATTTATTAACTATAATTTTGGGCATGACAAAAGTAGAATCTCCACTATCAACTATGTAGTTATTCACCAATTTGTCATCTATAATGAGGGTGAGGTAAAATGGTAGATGTTTTTTGGCTCTAGTGGATTGTTCCATAATGGTACTAGGAGAATTTTAAAAATAAAAATTGTCATGACTTTGATTTGGAGATCAAAAATTAGTAATAATAGTAGGTAATTAATTTTATAACAATCCTTTTTTGCCATGCATATGGAGAATATCCCAAAAGGAGATAGGTGCTTTGGCATTCTTCAAGGAAGCTACTATGTTTAGTGCACTAGTACTCACCTTTTGTTTTTTCTTTGGAGGTAAAGAATTGATTTTAAATTTAGGAATATATGCACTTTTAATACACCCTACCACATCATGACTTATTAGAGGTATGGAAGCCTTTGGAGAAATTACAAAAACCTTTGAAACTATCACACTTGTAGCTGCACCTTGTTGCCTTACAAGTTGACTATAGGAGACTATGGGCATGTTGTTGTTATTTCCTAGAGCCTTCTTCTTGGCCCTTGTATTTTCTATAATATATGATCCTTGGTATAGCACAAAAGTGTCTTCAACTGGGAAATTGGTGAATATTTTCCTTGATGTTTCAAACCCTCATTAGCTTGCATCATCACCTCATCTTCACTTGATAGGAGGGGAGTAACTACCCCTTTAGACACCATTTATTTTCTCCATTTTTATTGGAAACCATGAATTGGTCATGTTTTTAGTTCTCTCCTATACCAATTTTTTATGGACTAGTACCATCTCCTTGGTATTGGTGGAAGAAATAGGATTGTGTGTATTAGAAGGCCTATTGGGATTGCATTACCATTAACCTCTCCCTCTTATGTATTATTGACCATACTATTAATAATAGGGGTAAGTGTTCTAATAAGCACCTTTTTGCACATTAACTTGTCTATTTTGAGCATCTAAGGCCAAGAACTTGACTTTCCAATCAAAATTATTTTCTACTTGTCTAGGAGCCACCTTAGATTTGGTATTGGCATTTGGAACTTGGGCTACATCTAGAGTGATATCCAAAGTATGAGACAAACGAGTCATAAAAACTATATGTATTAGTCTTCCATCTTGGATAATATTATTTTTAGCTTTGATAGAAAGCCCATATGCTTTACAGAGGGTGGATCTTCCAATACATTATATCATAATAGTGATTTCAGTCCCAATGGCTCTCAAGTAAGTGGGGAACACAAAAATAGTAGGTGGCCTCATAGGGGGAGGAAATCCATTCCAAGTCTTCTAAAACCTTTTATTGAAGTAATACATTGTTTCTTTGGGTCTTATATTTATCACATTGAGTTGATGTATGAGAGAAGCATGGTCACTTTCATTTCCAACTCTCAAATTTAGTAATAATCCAAACTCATCCCATGTTGTGATACATCCACCTTCCAAAGTTCAATACCAATCAAGAGATTTCCATTTAAGGACATGGAAAGAATCCTAATAGTAATGTCATCTTTAACAATGTTGTGAAAACTACAAAAGGTAAAGATATCTCTAATGTGCTCACTAGGTATGATATGACTCTCACCATTGAATGTGTGCCCACATTTTGTGGCATTAGGAGGGATGACATCATCAACATAAATTTGGATTGCATTATTAGTGTTAAAGGTAGGTAAAGCATGAGGTTTACCCATGTCTTCTTATTTAAGATTTTTAACTTCTTCAAGCTCTTCCTCTTCTTCCTCTCTAGAAAAAATTTACTCATTCTTCAAAGGGAATATTAAGCTATGGATATTGAATTATAAGAGGGATCTTAGGTTGAATGGGTGGATTACTAGGATTGGATGGTCTAATAGAAGATGACCTAGTGAGGACTATAAATTATTAAGGGTAAGATTATAAAAAATATGGTCTTGAGACCATATTTACTTTGAGGAGTCACTAAATTCTGAGTAGTAGATCACTTTGTACATAGTGTTGTCAAGACCAACATTAACCTTGACAAGTTGTTTTCAAAGATAATATGGTCCCATTGGGCATGCCAAAATTGTTATCACCAAATATTTCACCCTAAAATAGGGTGTTCAAGCCTCCTCTAGATTTAGATAATATGGGAACACTTATAGGTATGTGGGTGTACCTATAGTGGAAAGTAAGCCACTAGGTCTAAGGGCTAGCTCCGTAGATGTATCTTAAAATGTGTATTCCTATGTTAATGCTTGCTTATGGGAAAAGAGTCAGAATTTGCATGAAATAAATCTAATTTAAAGGGGTGATACACTAAAATGTATTCCATATGACCATCATACTTTATTGTACTAAGAAATAAGATGCCTGAACTAATTTCCAAAACCTATGGATTATAACATGAGTATTTTAATATGAAGTTGAAATATATGTGAGATATCCAAGGAAAGTGAATTTTAGGCTAGTTAAAAACACTAAGGCTCATTTTAAACTTGAAATCTAGGACCATATAGTTGACAACACTTCATATAACCTGTTATAACATAACTCTAACACAAACATGAAAGGATAAGTGGAGAAAATTATAGAGAGTAATCACTTTGCACCACCATTCATCACTTTCAAAATGAGATAATTATCTAGGAACTAAAAAATTATAAATTCACTAATGTTCAAAGGCACAATATGATGTCATTATAATAGGGCTTCACCATACCTAGAGTAGAACTCTTTTGCAATAGACTAAGGGATATATTTATAGGATAATGACCATAAGAGAAAATGGCTTTGGTGATAAAATGGTAATTGCTACATTCAAATTCTTTAGTTGTAGGTATAATTTCTTACATGAATTACACTCTTTCAAGCCATTTGATTGATCCCCATCACTTTAAGTTATATATAGTTACAATACTCTTTCTTTGATCCTCCCTAATTGTTGTAGTGGTAGAATCAAGAATTATAACTAGGTTTTGGTATCAATTTGGTTAGAATAATCATATAAATCTTTTAGTGTCTTGTTATAATGTTAAACTACTCTAAACTAGTTTTTCACAATGTGTATAGTGGAGGGATGCAGTCCCTTTTTTGTAGTTCATCCCAGAGATGAAACCATTTGAGTCTATGTATCTACTCTAGTAGAATATTTTGAAACATTTAGATTTGGATCTAACTAAACCATTATTATTGAGCTTAGATTTATACCTTTTTCTTACTTTGTTTTGTCAAAACTACTTGTTGACCTTTGCTCTGATTGGTCATTGAGACTTGATTCAGATCTTTGATCCCTTGACTCATCTTGCACCATTAAATCTTCCAAGTATGAATGAATGTGATCCTTAGGATATTATTTGAAATTTCAACCTTATCTCTTTTATACCACATGTTAAACTCACATTAATTTTTAGGATATTATTTCCAATGTGTAGCTTCATGTGCTTGTGCTATGTGTTGACCACTCGAGCTCTCTGACTGTTTGACTCATATCACACCATTGGATTAGGATGTATAATTGAGAGAGGACTATTGATCTTATTGGGATCCATTGTTTGAAAGATAAAAAATAGTCCATGGTCTTAAAATTAATGTATTTTCTCTTATCATTTGATGTTCGTATGACCATCATTGATGGTTGTGTGACTATCAAATTTAATTTTAATAGGATTGTCTTATTTTGTCTTTAAATTTGATGTTCATGTGACCATAATTAATCATTTTTTAGAAAGTGATTGAAGTCCCTTCAAAAAATCAAAATTAATCATAGGTATATTTTTTCTTGAGCTTTAACTTGACGTTTACATGAATGTCTTATGTTTGTTAACCAACCTTGAAATATTGGATCTTGAAGCATGAGAAAAATGGAGGTTCCAAATTTGTAGGAGATGTTATTCTTGCCAAAAAGGATGAACCCATTTAATTTAATGGTTTTTTGAGATTCTCAAGTGAAGATATTCAATGTTCAAAAAGGTTGGTTCATAAATACTTCTACGTGATGTCCCATGATGGTTGAGCTCAAATGAATAAGTATAAGAAACTAATCAAAAATAATTGAGTGCCTAACATTGTACATGTATAAATTTATTTACACTTTGGTAGAGGACCTAAGACTTAGTGAATAATAACTAGGGACTAAAATAAAAAAACCTATATGACCATCTTCTTTTATAACTACCACACTTAAAAAATATATCTTCATGAATATTCTCACTTGGCTCTGCTTAAACCTTTTGAGAAAATGGTTATGTGAAAAAGCATGCAGAAAGTGGTTAAGAGGCCAACTTTTGGATTTTCATAACTTTGGATGCACTTGGGTGGAGGACCTAAGATTTGGTATATATGATCTTGGCACAAAATTTAATAGACCCATATGATTGATTCTTCCTAACTCATCCTCACATGGCAATTATGATGTTATAAAATCCCTACATAGAATTCTACCACTAGATGTAAGATGTCTAGATGAATATAAGGAATAACCAAATGAAAATGAAGAGCTTCCTAAGTCATTCCAATCACTCTTAGCATCCCATAGGATATCTACAACACTCTCCATATAATCATCCATTAACAACCTGATCCATGCCCTAATTGGATTGATCACCATGAATACATACCACTTACATTGAATGACTCTAAAATGGTCCCTTAGACACCAAATGACACAAGGACCAAGCTAGACTATGAATAAACTAGAATGGCATAAGGAATGACACTAGATGAGATAAATCACACCTTATAACATAATAAAAATCCCCTATATAATGCTTTAATTATAGGGGGTTGACCCATTTTAGCATGTGGGGAAAAATGGTCAATAGGTATCTCCTAGGAGATACCTTTAACATCCCATTGAATTTATGACAAGGCCCATGAAGGAATAACATAGACTAAGTATGAATAAGTAGAAGAAAGTGGACAAAATTTTAAATACAAGTATTAAGTGTGTTAAATATTATAAGTAAATAAAAACACCATCCATTATAAATTGATAGACAAAGGAATATATAAATATTTATTTTGAAGTAGAAATAAGAATGGGAAGTATGTTTCAAATATTCAACTTAAGGGGTTCATGGTGAGGTCTTAAAACATTGGATAAATGTAGATGATCATTAGTTTGAGGCTTCATCATTATTTTAAAAATATAATCCAATTTACATGTGTGGGATGAGGCATCAACACTCATAATGACTGATGATATGATGTATATATCTCAAAGTATGATGCATATCAATCACAACCAAAGTATTACACACATTGTGAATCATGGGAAGCTCTAGGCCATTTCATTCAATAAATCCCTGACATTCAATGACAAGATCCAAAATTTTGATTGTATTATAATGTTTTCCATATTGTCTAAGTTTATGAAAACTATCACATCCACCATCTAGACCCAAGAAGACAAACACCAAAATAAATAAAAAAACATACAACTTTTCTTGTATCATAATATCATAAAAGTTAGTGTCATATTTAAGCCTAGATCAATTATCTTATACCAAAGGACATTTACTCAAATATGTACCCAATTATATTATATAGGAATTACCAAAGTACCTTTAATTCAAACCATTAAATGCCCCTTATATGAAATTGTCTCAATGACCACTAAGTGAGGTCGAGAATACCTAGAGTAGGTGAAATAAACCTTAGGGAAGTGTCCTCACCCATTATTTGTAGGAGTGGGGGAAATATTTATTTTAGGAGAGGCTTGTAATGGAATAAAATTATTAGACCTATCATATAGTTTATTGTTATGTTAAAACACCCATCAATAGGTAACTTCAAGGTATCTCCTAGGAGATACATTTCAAACATGCATAAGAGTGAATTTTGTATTTAATGTATCTCCTAGGAGATACCTTAAAGTTATGCATGAATGTATTACAAAGTTATTTCAATTCCCTTGAATTAATATTCTAGGAGATACCTTTAAGGGTTTTGTCAATAGTCATACATTTAAGGGGATGCTGAATGTATCTCCTTGTAGTTACCTTCAACATGCACATGAGTGGAATTTTACTTTACATTGAAGGTACTATTCTAATGGATTTTTAATACCTTCAAGGTTACATTCAAGGTATATCTTAGGAGATACCTTTAATTTACCCTTGAAAGTAATATAGAGGTTTTAAACATTCTTTAATAAATTTAAAAGGCCTTTCACCCTATATTTTGATTCTCCTAGATTCTTAAAAGTATTATACCAGGCATCCCTTCATTAAAATGGGCTCATGGAAGATACCTCAAAGGGTATTTCCATACATTCCAAGGGACATTTAAGGTATCTCTTAAGAGATACCTTCAACATGCACATGAGTGGAATTTTTATACAATTTGAAAGAACTAATGGGTGATACCTTAAAGGGACTTGTAATACCTTCAAGTGTACCTTTAAGGTATATCTTAGGAGGTACATTTCAAAAAAAAATTAATAGAATACTCAAGGTATATCTCCTAAGATATAAGTTCAATTTACCCATGAAGATATTATATGGAAGTATAATTTTTTAGTGTTTCACACTCTTGCACTCTAAGGACCTACCGAGTGGCACTCCCTCAGTGATTTTGTTCAATGATTTTACTTGATGAATCCATCCAATAGTCTTCAGTACTTTGAATTCTACGTATCCTACAAGAATTTAGTTATTTAGTGTTTCCTTTAGAGGATTTATTCATAATAGAGTATTCAATTATTTAGGGTACATGACCTAAAACTACACATTTTGGTGTTTAGAAAAAATGTTCAAAACTTTTATTCAGGATGATCATAAATAGTGTTCTACCTTGACTCCTAACTTATGACTACCAAAAGATTCATTACTTGGTAAACTAAAGTCAAATAAGTGATGAAATGACACTTGTTAGAGGGGAATGATGTGGTAATCCTAATAAATATTAACAGTGCCTACATGGCATACCCACCAAATGAGGTGGAAAACTTCATATTAAACAAACAAATTTAAGTAATAGGTGTTGGACATTAATGGTTCACAAACTATAAATCAATTTTGAATCTATATCAAAGTAGTTTAAATTATGACATGCCCATTCAATCTTAAGGTAACTATTGAGTTCATTTACTCTCCTATGATAGAGCCCTAACCACCAGTGTCTTTGACTTAAAAATATACTTATGAGACATGATGATTGGAATACAAACTAGTACCATATTTATACAAAATAATGGCATCCTCATCTAGGTCATTCCAAATAACATTCCCTCCTTCAAAGTTTTCCATCAAGGATTCTACTAAGTACAAGGACACACTCTTTGAACTTGTTATATTAAATAATGACTATAACAATTATTAAGCATTATGGGACACTATACATTAGATTAATGTGCACACATAAAGAAAACCTGACTCCAACCTAGTTCAAATTAACCACAAACATCCTCTGACTCAAGAGATAAGGGATACACTTTGTAAATGTGAATTAAGAATTCATGCTTTGTATCAATGTCCTGTGAGACTTATTCTTCATAGGAAAGATATTGAGAGGAGTATACCTACATCACCTTCATCATTAGATAGTCATAATAATCATATATAGTGATGCATTTAAAATTTACCTCTCTCTTACTATCCCATATACCACCTATGATCTATATAGAGTAGTGACATGAAAGAAAGAGAAGTCTATTGACAAAGCACTTTGTAGTTAGATGCTCCAAAGAGAGACAATCAACTTGAAAGACAAGCATCCCACCCCAATAAAAATATTCAAAATGGGAATTTATATTGGGATGTCCCTATCAAATAGTATATTTGGATACCCCACCATTAAATTCCTCCAAATGGAATGTGTTCCACTACTAGATTTACTCAGTAAATCTAAATTAACCTTTTCTCTAAGATAAGTGATTAGAGAAAGGTTACAAGAACAAATTTTACATAAAGTCAAGAGGCCTCCAAGAGGCCAATTTTACATGATGTCTTACTTTCTCAATGCAGTTCTAGGGATAATCTACATCATCAATTGTTCACTCTAGAGCCCCTTCTAGACTATATAAAGAGTAGGATATGCAAATTTTATTCTTTCACACATATATATTCATACACTCATAATATTATGTGAATTTCTAAGGACATTTATCCATAGGTATGGATGACCATACATGAGTCCCCTTTAACTAATATATCAAAGAGTATCATGGATACACTACTAATTAGGGGATATTACTAGTTATACCATGAATACATAGTAAACATGGTGATTGGCCATAAGGTTACACCCTTGTGACTCCCCAAGTATGTGCATATAAAATGGTGGAGTAGGAAATATCCTACCAACTATGGTGGATCAAAATGAGGATATTCACAAGAGGAAGAAATCCTACATTCATGCATCACACTTAATTATTTCAAGAATGTGCTACACTAATAGGAAATACTTCTATGATTTGATAAGATACAAAGAATACCACTCAGCTTTACTACCACACAAGATTAAGATCCCCATGGATAAATTCAAAACCACATTAAGGGGTTAGGCATTGAGTATCAACATGAACCCTATGATCATGACTTCATGTTACTCAATGCTCAGAATAATGTTCAAGTATTGGATAGGGCATGACTAATTCATATGAAGGAGGAATTTTCAAATTTCATTTGAGGGGAGATTTCACTTTCTATAAAAGAGACATGAACTAGACTCCTGGCAATTGAAGGATGGGACACATCTAATTTTTGGACTATGAAACTTTCTTAGATAGTATGGGAACAAGAAAAATATTATTAGACACCCCCTATAGCATTTAAATAAGTGAATAAGGAACCAAGGGTGTTAGATACTTCATTAGGAGGAAATTAAGATGAACCCATCTGCTTGGATTCCTCAAACTCTGAGGGCCCTAACAAAGGTGAAGTTTCATTTCCACTAGAGATTCCTTTTGTGGTTACCTCAACTGCACAATCAAGTCTTTATAAATCTCCAAATGTCACCCTTTATTATACAAGGAAGCTAAGGCCTCAACCCCTTCCATATAACCCAACCATGGAGGGATGTTCAGTGGAACCATCTACATAGGAAGAAATTAGAGAGGATATTTCTAATGAGGAGGTATAATTACAAAGAAAAAAATCTTGACCCTTTAAAACTCAAAGTAAAAGGCACCATTACATCAATAGACATCAGGTGAACCATCAACCTCTCTAATTTATATCATTCCTATTATTTCCCATGATTTCATTCATGTAATTATTTATTTTTTCCCTATTTCATTCACCCCTCCTAGTCCACGTTTACTCTTTATTCACAACGTGGAGATCGACCCCATCTCTACCCTCACATGCCCTATTTACTCAATTGTTATTCTTCTAGTTTCTCTTTCAACATCAACTCCTATTGTAGTCACTTTCACTATTAATCCACCCACCCATGCCCCCCTCCACAAAAAAAGATAAAATCCATAAATAAGGTGAAGGGAGTAGTAGACACTGCCCAATTACATGTTTCTTTTATATAGTTAAGTTTACTATTTTTCCTTCCTAGACATCCTTAGGAAACAAATCTAATAACCACTCAAAAAGCTAAGAATAAGAGAAGGCTAGTATACATAGTCCATCCACTACCACAATATGGTGGAGTGGACTAGTCCAAGATCATTTGGACATCCCTCCCTGATTCCCTCTTAAAGGAGACATTAAATCAAACATCAGGTGATATAATGGTTAAGACTATAGTTTGAGACACTCAACCCATGGACCTAACTCACCTAATCTTCCCATAGTGGGAAATAGACATGTAGTTAGGGGAATATAAAATACTTAATCTTGTGATTACCAAATTTCCCATAATGAGAATAATTTTTGATAAAACCATAGGGAGTGTGCAAAAGATGAGGAATAAGAAACTAGAAGATGAGACTGGTAGAGTTGTCATTATAGAATAAATAGAACAAATTTTCACTCTAACCAAGGGAAAAGATAGAAAAATGAGGCTATAACCATAAAGATAAGATTTCAAATCCTACATGGAAACACAAAGATTTCCTAGTAGGAATACATGAAGGGATGACAATGGCATGAAATGAGATTGAACAAGACCTAGAGCAACTGAGAGAACAACATCAAACTATTCATGTTACATCATGAATTGAAATGAATCTTAAGAATGTAGCATTTTAATTTTACCATACCATTGAGGCCATTAGAGCAATAAGGGTAGAATTTTCACCCTGCATAATAGAGACCACCAAATTATTTAATTCTTTAAATATAAATCAAAATAAAATCAATTCCTTATTATTTTTGCAATATTCAAGTCATATTCACATTTGAACCTGATTTCACCATTAGAAGATACCAATATATTCAACTTGGTGATAATTAGAACATAAGAGGCTAGAGAATGGGTTGAGGAAGCTGAAGTAGTAATGTTGAAGTATTCAAAACATGAAACCTAATCTTGGAAATTTTTGGATGAATTGAATCTTTATCTAGCCAAGGATTTAATAAGAAGAATCATTTGTAGGTCCAAATTTGATCAGGTCTGGTAGGATGTTTTAGATAATTTCAAATAGGACATACAAGGGAAGAACATAGAAGACATAGAGGCAAAAATCAATTTTGCTTGGAAAAAGGTCAATAAAGTTTATATATTCAGATCTAACTTTAATACTACCAAATCTGAATATAAAATGATTTTAGAGCAAATGAATAAGGTGCATATACCTCTACTCCTTAACATGGATATAATAACATATCAATATGACATTGGGAACAATCACTATCAATC
This sequence comes from Torreya grandis, assembly GCA_037957365.1. Lineage (NCBI taxonomy): Eukaryota > Viridiplantae > Streptophyta > Pinopsida > Cupressales > Taxaceae > Torreya > Torreya grandis. The sequence goes on from JARHVA010001578.1 coordinate 410,718, forward strand.
CGTGTAAGTGAAAAATAATTCCATCACGAAAACTCCTAGTTTGATGTAAAAATACACTTTAGTGCCTCTAACAACGTCATTAGTTGTGAAAGCACCTAGTCAACCTTGAGAATAAGTCCAATTTTGTTTATATGCATGCATAGTTTACTCATATTTTACATAAAAATATAATGTACATGTAAATTTTATTAAACTATTATAAGCATGCACACATTGCATTGCATAGGATAACTAATTTTGACATAAATGTAATTAGACACAAGCATGTAAAACCATGCAAATTTGAGACTAAAACTAGAATTGGGTTTTTAAAAACATGTAAATATGAGTTTACCTACATCTTGAGGATGAGTCATCCCCTCCCCGAGTCTATATATAAATGTAAGTTCACATTCAAAATTGTTGGAAGATTTGATGAGAACATGAATTAAATTTTGACTGTCATGAAATTGCATTGGTATTTTATCCTTCTAAATATGTGATTTTAAGTTTTATTTTTTAATTTGATATAATATTTTTATTTGAAGTGTACAAAATTTATAGATAAATCCTAATTATTTTAATCAATGTGTGCTAGTTGTTGTGATCATAGGAATCCAAGAAGGGAGGTTAGTTCAAACAATAAAAACTCAAATAAAAACAATAAAAAATCAAATAGAAACACACTAACACTTACACTCCTAGCCTAGATATTAGTGGGGAACTTATTAATAAAAAAATAAATGAGAGCATAACCAAAATATAAGTCATAAATATTTTACCTTCTTTAGGAGCTCTAAATTCTTTGTTGAATGGATTTCTAAGCTTCTACATCAAGAAGTCTTTGGTAATGGAGGTTGTGTAGCTCCTTCTCTCCTTGGAACCATTGGATTTTATGTGGTTTGATGTAGATTGGCTCAATATTTTGGTGTTATATCATTTCTTTCAACAAAATAGTTTATGTCTCCCTCCGTATTTTACATTATAACTTTGGCTTATGAGAGCTTAAATATCTGTAAGCATGGCATTATATTTATAGCAAATGGATTTAACTCTCACCAAAGGTGAGTTAGGGTTGAGTTAAGGATTGTAATGGGTTCAAGCCTAACCTAGGTGAGTCAAATATAACCCTAGTAAAGTTAGTAATTGTCAAGTAATTATGATTTGTAATTACTAGGTATGGATCTAAAAATTATATATTTTAGCATATTTTCAAAGAGACTGAAAACTCATAAAGGCTAGGATATTTGAAGTTTTGAATTTCATTTTTATATTTGCATTAATTTCAAATGGATAATTTAACTAGGTGTTTAATCTTGTTTAATTTGTTAATTGATTTTGATTAGCCTTTTATCTCTTTCAAGATTTAATATTTGTTCATGTGCCCCACTTTTAGGTCCATATGCCAAATTGATTTTTTTTATACTATAAGGTGATTAGGGATGAATATGTGATAGTTGATTATTGCATATGATAGGATACACCAATTAGGGATGTTGTAATGTGCTTTGATGAATGATCTGCAAGAAAATTTGGGATGTTTAGTGATTCTTAGGATTAATTTTTAATGGTTAGTAAGAGTCAGTCTGAAGTCTAATCAAAAGCTAGTTGTGGATATTTTTAGGTGTCTACAGTTTTCCCCTATTTGGGAAAGCATTATGAATTATAGGCATAATAACATATTCTCAAAGAATGAAAACGTCCTATATGCTTATGACTAAAATGGTAATGGATGAATTGTATGTACCCACTTGAGTGAACAATTCATAAAAGTGGTTGGTGATTAAATTATATAAAAGAGGAATTAATTGGATGAAAAAGATAACATGGGTTAGAAAAGATTGATTTATCCATAGGAAGTTATAATTAGTGGTATATGGAGCTACCCAAGTTAGATACATAAATAGGATGATTTTCCCATAAGAGGTTATAATCATCAACATAGGTAGGACAAAAAAAGGTAATGATTTACCCAAAATTAGTTTTAATCATTGAAAAAGGCTTAGAGTATCAAGAGACTAATCTTCCCAAGTTAAATCAGTAAAGGGAAAATAATTATTTGCCCACAGGTAGTTATAATCATTGCTAGGATAAAAACATGCCCCATTTGGGAGGATAGAGATAATGGTTTTCCCAAAGGTGGTTAAAATAATTATCATAATGAAAATGTGCCCTATTTGGGTAGAGAATGAGAAGGATTCACCCATGGGAAGTTATAATCCATAACATCCAGATAGATCAAAACACCATGATTTTCTAATAGGCATTTATAATAAATGGATATATGGGTGGGATGATACACAATGATATGCCCAAATGTGGTTAGAATCATTGGCATTTCAAGTGGGATGGTGTATAATTATTTTCCTAGAGGCAATTATAATCACTGGTATCTTAATGATGACAAATATGATAATTAGGCTTATAAACTAAATCTGTAGTTTTGGAAAAATAGTAAGTTAAGATAGATAAGAAAGATGAATTTGGGTAACCTGCTAATATGGAGATGCATGTCTTATATAAAAAGATTTAAAATTACTTCATGATTTAAGTACTCTATTTATGGAATTATTTAGGTAGATAGGGAATTTTTTAGGTGCTAATGAGTATCATGGCCTTATTATTGTGTACACTTACTCAGATGATTTTTATTATATCACATGATGGTATGCATCATGATATACAAAACCATGAAAACTTATCCAAAATATGCATAATGGCTAGCACATGATCCAATAAATAATAAAAAATAATAAACTAATGATAAACACCATGATGATAATGTTGATATATGAATATCGATGGATTTAAGAATAATATGCAAGGAATCACCTAATAAACATACATAGACTGAATCAAGGCACAATAATAAATCAAAAAAATAGGCAAACAAGCAAATAAACAAACAAAATACCAAGAAAAGAAAGAACTAAAAAAATAAAGAGAAGAAAATAAAACAAAAACAAATAATGGTTAATCACAATGTTAGCACAAATAGAGAGCAAACAAAACAATGATTATTGCCCCTAGGTTATAGAAGACAATAAAACAAACAAACAAATGGGGGGTTTATAATAAAAGGAAGGGGGTGGTTGAGCTAACTCCAGATTCACTAGGAAAGTACTCTTAAAATGGTAAGAGCATGGGAAGTTAGGCCAGTAAGGATGTGGAAACTAAATGACAAGTGGTTTCTTATGATATAGCTAGGGATCCTATAATCATTAAGGCAAAGAAGTGGTCAGTGTTTAGGATTTGATAGATATATTTAGTAATGTTTTTGGAATTTTATGAGCATCTCAAACCAATGCATAATTATGAGACACCAAAAAATCTATGCTCATAAAATAAAGAGATTGTTTAAAATTAAAATACTCATAAAATAGTCATAATATGGTAAAGGGTGACTGATCTAACCTCAATATGAATTGAGTGCTACCTATATAGTCATAAGATGGGACATCGAGTCACTATAGTTATTCCTTATAACAAAGGAATATGACTAGCATAAAAACAAAGTCATTAACTAGGCAAAGTAGGCAAATGGCATAGTGCAACATATGAATAAGAAGGTGGTACTTCAAGGCATGATAAACATGTATTATTCCTAATTTTACCATAGGAAATTATAAATAGGAAATAATGACGTAGGTTAATGATAATAATTTTTCCACAGGTGGTTATAATTAGTAGCATGATGGTGGGACACTGATTTTCCAAAAAGTGGTTATAACCAGTAACACTTGGTATAAAATTAAACAAGAAATGAAGGGTACAACTACAAAACCACTATCATACTTCTCCAAAATACAACTTATATCTACAATGTTGAATAAACTACTAAAACTTTATTTTAATCTTCATGTTGTAGTAATATGTGGAATCAATTGGAATGGAATGGAACAAAGGTCAAAGGGGTTGGGTAGGGATGGTAAAAATAACTTGGTCAAGATAAAATACATAGTAGAGTGGTATGGGGCATATGGTATAAATAAGAATGTTAATATTATGGTACAATGTAAATGGGCCTCACCAATCATACTTCAGGTCTCTCAAGTGAAGTAATGTTTGAGGTGTATAATGTTCATTGACTCATCAAGTTCCTCTCCATCTTATATAGTGAGTCTGTATGCTTTAGAGCCATAATTTACAACAATTATGAATGGGACTATCCAGTTGGGTTTAAACTTTAACTTATGTTTCTTCTTAGGCATGGTAATCTATTGGGTTTCCTTAAGTATAAGGTCACCAATCTCAAATTCTCTATGGATGACCCATCAATTATAGGCCCATGAAGTTGGTTCTAGTATGCTTGAAGGTTATTGACTACGTCCATGAGTTTCTCATCAAGTAAATCTAGATCTTGTAGGTGAGGTACTCGATAATCTTCATCATTCAAGACATGTTTCAAAGAGATGCATAAGGAGGGTAACTCAACCTCAATGGGAAGAATGTCCGTTGTTCTATAAATAAGTGAATATAGTGTGGCTCCTATTGGAGTATGAAAATTTGTGTAGTGTTCCCAAATTGCGTTGAATATTTGGAGATGTCAATCACAACTGGCATCATTGATAATATTTTTAAGGATGTTGACAATGGTTTTGTTAGATGATTATTCTTGGTTGTTACCTTATAGGTAATAATTATTAAAAAATGTTGAGTAATATTATACTCGACAAACATTGATTTGACATCCTTTTTCCTAATAATCTACCATTATTATATATAATTTTGGATGGGATGCCATAGTATTAAATGAGATGGTTAAAGATAAATTTGGAAATTTATTTTCCAATCACATAAGTGAGGAGTATAAATTCAACCCACTTAGTGAAATATTCAATAGCCATAAGACTGTGTTTATGGCCATGGGATGAGGTATGATTTATATTCCCAATGATATTGAGGCCTCAAGTAGAAAATGGATAAGGAGTAAGCATTGGTGTTAGTGTCTTGGTTGGGTATGAGTCAAATTATCATTCCTTTGACATTTATTGCACTTTTTTACATATGTAGTTACATCTACATCCATAGTTGGCCAATAATATTTGATATGTAGGAAATTTTTGGCTAGGATGACCCTAATTGTATGGAATCCACATACTCCTTAAAATTTATGAAATGCTAATGTTGATTCTACCAAATTTAAACAATGAAGCATAGTTCCATAAAATCTATAATAGTATAGGGTTGGTCCAAATAAGGTATAACATGCGGCATAGTGGATAAAGACCTTAGATTATTTATGTGATATGTCAAGTGGCATAATGTGGTCATGAAGATAATCATAAAGGTCACAATACCATATAGATATGGGACCAACAACATCACATATCATTGTGATAATTGAAGGTTAATGAGATGATGCTAGAAGATTTTGAATGAGGAATTGATATTCTTTTACCTTGTCTAGATGATAGATCAAATATCCTATGATGGAAATGGCATCTATTATTCTATTACTATACCTTGGTATATGTTTAAATTGTACATCATCAATCTACTCTTTGATAGTTTTGACCATGGCCTTGTATGGTACCAGCTTGTCATCCTTCATTTGAAAGTGGTTTATAACCTAATTAATGATTAACTAAGAATCACCATAAACTTTAAGGTGTTGAATATTCCATTATACTTCTTATTGAATCCCTGTGATGAGTAATTCATATTCAATGATGTTGTTAGCACAAGGAAAGATGATACATAGTGATTTGGGGATAAAAGGCTCACCTCCAATCTATGTGCTATGACTGAGCCATCAAAATACATATTATATTATTTTTCCTCAAGAGGTGTTTTAATGATGGTCATAATGGACTCATTTGGAAATTGGAATGTCAGTGGTTCTGAATCTATAAGGGGAGTTTCAATAAGCTAATATTCTAGTACTTATCTCTTGATAGCCTTCTAGTCGATGCATTCTATCTTAAATTCACTAAGAGGCATGATCTATTTAGCCATGTGGCCTTGTAAATATATTTTTTGTAGTAGATACTTGAGTGGATATACTTTTGAGATAACCATGGTCTTGTTATTTAACATGTGATGCCATAGTTTCTAAGCTAAAAAGACCATATATAAATAGGATTTCTCAATGTGTGTATAATTATGTTGATATGAAAATAGTGTAAAGCTTAGGTATTACATGGCATGTTATTTTCCATTATCATAATGTTGAGTTAGAATTGTCCCCACGGCTTTGTCTATGGCTAACAAGTATAGTATGAATGGATTTACTAGCATAAGAGGTAGCATAATAGGTATATTAGAAAGATAGTCTTTGAGGTGCTGAAAAGTTTTTTATCATTCATCATCCTAATGAAATGTGACACCTTTCTTAAGTAGGTGTGTAAATGGATGACATTTGTTGGCCAAATGATAAATTATGTATTTAATATACTATATTTTTTCCTACAAATTATAGAGATGTTTCAAATTATATGGTGGTGGTAACTTTTCAATGGATTGTACTTTAGCTATATCAACTTTAATGCCTCAATGAGACAAAATGAATTTGAGAAATTTTCCTAAAGTAAATCCAAAAATAGACTTCTTAAGATTGAGTTTGACCTTGTATTCATGCAGTCTCTTAAATATTCTTTGTAGTGTTTCTAGATGATTGGTCCTAGTCTTTGATTTTCCAAATATGTCATCAATGTAGTCTTAAACAATGTCATGCATCATATCATGAAATATGATGGTCATGGATCATTGGTACATGGCCCCAACATTTTTGAGACCAACTGGCATAACTTGATAACAAAATATTCCCCATGGAATGGTGAACATTATTTTATGTTAGTCTTCTAGTACAATCTAGATCAAGTTGTATCCTGAGAATCTATCTATTAGTGAAAGCATTTCATAACCCACTATGGAGTCACTATCATGTCAATGTTTGGCAGAGGCAAGATATCCTTGGAGTAGGTCTTATTTACATCTCTAAAATCATTAAAAATTCTAATTCATTTTGGATTCTTACTAAATGGAACAACATTTAATATCCTCTCTAAGTAGTTATTAGTCAAATACATCTCAATTCTAAGATAGTTTTTAAATATTATTTTATTAATACAACAGTGTGAGGATGCATCTTATTAAACTTTTTTTACATGTTTTACATCAATATGTATAACAAGATGGTGTATAACCAAGGCAGGGTCCAAACCTGGTATGTCTGATTAGGCCTGAGCAAAAATATCAACAAATTCTCTCAAAAGGGATGAAAAGATGTCGCATTACTTTTAAGTGAGAGATGCACATAATTTGATCAAATGTCATCTAGAGTCCTAATGTTGACTTATGTAGTGTCCTCCACAAGAAGGGTTGAACCATCTTCCATAATGGATAGCTAAAATTTAAATTAGCTTGTAATGGAAGATTCCTCTATATGGATTAGCTCTTTAAGTTCTCTTAGGCAAGATGAATCAGAATCTCATGATGGTGAGTATGGCCATGTGACAAACACTATTGAAAAATCTTTAATGATTTGGTCGAAGGTATTTTATTTTTCAAAATTGAACTGAGACCCATATGTAAGTTCATCATTGGTGGTCTCTTGACCTATGCTTGAAGAAGGTTAAACACCCCCATCTAATGGCACTTTAAATAGGTCTTCACCAAATGATTGGCCTTTCTCTTTACTTTTATCTTGGTATAAAATCACCTCAATGGGGTTTTCAATTTGGGCCCTCAATGTTTTTTTTAATATTTGTGTCTAATGGTGTTTACCCATTCTCCAAAATGGGCTATAAGATCTAGTTTAATTGAGAATACTTATTTATAGTCTCCCAACAAAACATTGTCTCTTAGTCCTATAAAATCATAAAAGGACTCATCATTCTCAAACTCATCTATAGGCACTGTGGATTCTTTTTGGTCTCAAGCTATAATTTGAGGATGATATATAGGAAGTGGATTATAGATAACTATTCTAAGGGTACAGATGGCATGACTGTCAAATAGATTTGTAGTAGCCAGGTCTTCACAAGGGATATGATCAAAATCTACTTCACTATCAACATCATTATCACTAGTCATTAGCATTGGAACATGAATAAGATACATGGGGTCACCCCTAAGTGGTTTAAATTTGAGACCATATAATACTTTGTACTGAGTGTGAAAAATTAGCTCAAGCATTTCATGTTGAATTAGACTGAGACCTCCTCCTTGATAGTCATGATTCTCCATGATCTAATTTTTAATTAGGTACTTTTTATTTTTTTTAATAATCAGTTAGTTTGTCATTGTATAATAATGATTCATCATCTAAAAGTGGGTCTTGTTCTTGGCTAGTGGCCAATGTGAAAATGATAGGTAATAGACTATGTAGTTTGTCTTATTGTTTTCACTTCCATTCCATGAAAGGTGGTTTAGATTTAGGTATTCCATAGGACTTGGGGTTTTGTGAAAGCTTGGTAATGGAGAATGTATCATGCTTCAAATATTCTCCTAGGTCAGTAATGGTGATGGTAAAATGATTAGACATTTTATGAGGTAGCATATGGGAATATGAATTAGAGGTATTTGGGTCAATGCAATTGGCCTCTAGTAAATCAACAAGAATTTATTTCTCCTTGTATTTTTTGGGAACCAGATTTAAGCCAAAATGGTAGTTATAACATTTGTACTCAGCCTCCAAATGCTTCCAATGGTCATAGGGCTATAAATCTCCTTAAATGGTGACCTCCATGCCACAATGAGGAGAATTTGATACACGGGTGCAATGTTGAAGGGATTGCATGAATTTCATTTATCCAAAGTCTACCAAAAAGCAAATGGTATGACAAATATAGGTCTAACACATGACATAATGTATCATGGGTTAAAGGCATAATAATAACTATAAAAATGATGGGGCCTTTTGATTCTTGTTCTTCATTGTCATAGGCCTTGATCATGATCTTTTCTGGCTAGAGATTAGTTGCTTTATATCTTAGAAGTTTGATGATCATTAAAGACAAAATATTTAGGCCTAATCCATTGTCTATGAGGATATGTTTCACTTTATGTCATATAATGAAAATTCTAATGTATAATGGATTATTATGAAGAGGGCCAAGGGATGGAATATCACATTAGTCAAAGGATTACTAATGGACTAGTGTTAGATGTCCAACCAAAGCTTGGAATTTTTATAGGATTATGTCATTTAGAGCTTGGGATTGGCCAAAGAACTCTATCAAGATGTTCTTATGGATGGTAGGTGTCGCACCAAATCCAAAAAAGAAATTTATGTAAGAATATTTTAAAATTATTCTATAATATCAAATGTTTTATCTTGCACAATGATATATGAGTTATTTATAGATATAATGGTGGTTGGATGAGTGGAGTGGAAGATGGTTATGGGCCTAGGATGGTAATATTTGATCACTAAGTTGTGATTTCATAATTAATATTAGATACAAGAACATTGTTACTAGCAAATGATGATGGAGGGAGACCAAATAGGATAAGTCTTGATTATTAGTGTACTTGTATGTGGTCATGGGGTAAGGATAAGTTATCAATATAAGGTCCAAAAGTAGTAATCCTTACTTTTTGGTATGCCCATATATGGTCTTAGGTCAAGGAAGGATCATTAACATAGGTTGGTTGGTTGGGACTAATTAGAAATAGTACTATTAGGTTAATATTTGGTCTTAGATTGATGGAGATGGTGGAAATAAGAATTCTTGTAATATGGACTACAAATTTGTTATAGTCATCTAAAACTACATAGTAAGTATGTTTGTTTTTGGTATCATTTTATCCTTGGTTCCATCTATTGGGTTGATGTTGGTTCTTCTAATGGTATTATTTTTATTGTCTCAACTATTCATACTATTATTGTTACTACTCTAGCCTTTATTGTTGTTGTTTTTGGTTGTTTTTATGTTGTGAAAAAGAGTTTTGATGAATACCTAGTTTTTTATTGGATGTAGAAGCTCTATTACCCAATGTTATCTCCTCATTTTCCAACATATTTTTAATGAGATGTTTTATTTACAAATAATAGCATAAATTATGTTGATTAAGCTAATGGTATTCACAAAACTCATTTTGTATACACCAATTTAGATAAGGAATTCCCTTAGGATAGTTATTTAGAATAGGCCAACTAATTAGATTAGTGGTGACTAGTTTTCGAAACATGGCTTCAACATGCTCTTAAGGTCACTAAAAACTCAATGAGTAGGCCCATTTTGTCTTGAAGGAAGAGTTTGCAAGGGTAATGGTTACTACACTTTTTGAGCTAGTCTAGGCTACTATGAAGATTACATTAGCTAAATAGGTTGGTGGTAAGGAGTAATTTACATGTGAAGTATAGGTTAAGCATATGGTGTTTGTACCATTTGGACATGTCATGTCTTAATTACTTCATTTCCAATAACATTTTTGTTGTGATTATTTTTTTTGGATTTTCCATAATTATTGATCTAGGTTGGTATTCATGTTTGTGCTTATACTTGGTTGTGACTCTAATTTTGGTAATTATTTTATATTTGATTTTCATTTTGATTTGATGAGGTAATCTTGATGATCCCTTTATTAATAAGGGCCCTTTTGATCAATAAACCTTTGTCGATGATTTATTTTAAAGTGTATGCACATTACAACTCCAAATGGTAAGATATCTCACTATGTAAATTCTTGGTAAACATAATGGATAATTACTTATCTGGTAAACTATGTATGAAATAGCTATAAAGTGTTCTCCATATCTGTAGATCACTTATGAAACATTAACCAACCTTATATTTGGCTTGTGTTAGATCTACCAATAAAATCTCATGTTTAATATTATAGGATAAGTGGTACACAAACATGTCTGAAAGGTCATCAAAATTAGGGATTTAATTGTTTAGAAATTTTAGATTTCACTCCAAAACTTATCTTTTTAAACTCTAAGGAAACAAAATTAGGATGTATGTGTCAATATAAGCCATTGGCTGGCAATCAACAATAAATTATATTAAATGGGCATAAAGGCCTCTTTTACCCATATATTTATCAAACTTTGGTGGTTCATACCTTAAGAAAAATAGTATTTATAGATAATCCATGTTGAACGGGTAATAACACACATCATCCAAATTAAAACTCTTATTCTTTTCTTGGATTGGATGGTGGCAATTGTATCATTCATATATTTTAGTTCTTATTCTAGGAAACTAGATGGCACATTGGATTTAAGTGGAGGCTGGGAGATCAAAAGTGGATTACTTTAAATGGGGTATAATGGAGGCATGATTTATTGTGGAAGGTTGGTTTAGTTATGAAATTTACCAAGAAAATACGTACGTAGATTAGGATGCAATTTTTGGAATTGTACATGTTGCAGTGTGATATTCTAGTTCAAGTATGATATATAGGCCTAATTTTGGTAAAATTATGGTTGAGATAGAAGGATATGTATCTTAGTGAAATAATATGATTTATGTGGTTGAATAGGGGTTTATTGTTGACTAGTCAAACCTAGCTGAATAAGGGGAACTTATTTTCAAGTAAGGCCCTATCATTTAGTTTGTGGTATGTTAGGAATAAAAGGCAATTGTTGTATGATTAGTACTTATAGAATATTATAACCTCTTAGTTGTGAAAACCACTATTATGTAGTAGATACTTTTAGAGTGTCCAACATTTGTCTTTAACCAATAGATTTATGCTATCTATTAGACATCCTTTGGTGTTATAATGGTATGTTGGTCTATGAATGAAGAGGTATGTTTGTTACTACATAGTGAGAGGAACATTGGTTTCCCCTTATTGAGGTAGAGGAATGTATGACCTTTGTGAGTGTATGCTTAAACAAGAAGATGGTTGAGGATTAGAGGTAAATTGTTATGGTTAGGAGGTAAAATATCTTACCCCTTTCTATTATGAACTAGTCTTAGCAGTAACTAAAGGCACATTTTATTGTAGACTAGTTATTTGTGTAGTTAAACCACTTTGGTCTAGATAGAACAACACTTGCATGTTATCCACTATGTTTGGCACATGCATCTATGTATAGAAAGAAAACACTTCTTTGATAACTAGGGAATTAAACATGTCCCCAACTAAGGTACTTTGCATGAATGGGTTTGTACCCAAATTATATTGGCTCATTAATTTGATTAAAATTCATATTGAAGGAGTAGCTCAATAAGTGGAGCATTTGAAATGGTCATGCTATTAAAATTGTGATAGGTTCAAATAGGTTTGGTATTCTATTTACATCTATATAAAATGGTACTCCATGAGGGCCTTTCTTATGACAAGCATATGTGGGTCTTGATACAACTTCAGGATCTTGACTTGGAATAGAGACTTAGGATCCTAAGACCTATCAATCAAGATCCTGAAGTGTTATTCCAAGTGTTAATCAGGATCTTGTTGTTAGTCTATCAACTTACAAACTTCTACCATGTGGTGGCCTCTTGAGTTCTTTGACTTTTTAACTCATCTTACACCATTGGATCATAATGTATAGAGCAATGTTGATCATTTATCTAGCTTAGACCCACCTCTTTATCAATGAATACAAACCTTTGGATCTTGTCTTGATGAACCTGCACCATCAGATCTTATCCAACTTATAGTTATTTAAGGGATTCAAACCAAGAACCTTTTAACCTATTTGACCCTAGTGTGAATTATTGGATCTATGTTGATAGTATATGAGCTCATGAGGACCATTAGATATTAATCAAATTTAAACTCGCTAAGGGATTTTTTAATCTAAATAGTCATTTTATGAAGCTCAAACTTCACACTTTCATGAACATCTTGCTCTACAGGTTTCACTTTCAAGCTCCATAACTTAGGCTAAGAAACTCACATAGACATGAAACTTGTAGAGCATGTTCTTAGCATGAATAAATCCATGACATTACAATATCTTGATTGGTAATGCTTTCTAAGTGGACTTATAAAATACATAAGTGAACTAGTATGTTTATTCATATGTGATGTCTTGGTGTTGGTATGGCTCACTTAGGCTTATGATTGACCTTTTACATGAATTTATAACGATTGAATGAGCTTATGGGACTTGTTAAAAAAATTCTTCATATTTTTGAATGTTATGATGACCATGGAGACCCATTTTCTTGAATTTGGACAATCTAAACTTTAAGTGATTTTAAAGTGTTTCAAAATCCTTGCAAGCTATATGATTTCTTTAGTCCACTCATTTTACTTAGAATGTCTATTCATCTATTCATCCATTATCAACCTAATCCATTTGGGCATAAGGTTGGTATGTGGGCCAAAAATGGCCAACATCTTTAGAGACTCATAGGGAAGCATGCCTACTATGCTTGAAAACCTAGTCCATTTTGCATTGACTGGTCTATTAGGCATATAGAGTCCCAAGTCTTCTCTCAACTGATCATGAAGATAACATAAGGATATCCCTATTTGAAACCTTTATTAAAGTAACAAGATTAAAATAAATAGAACAACAAGGTGCCAAAAGTACTTATTTAAAAGGAAACACAAAATAGGAAAGGAAATATACATAAGGCACTTAGAGGAAAGCATAAAAGCTACACTAGCATGTACAATATGTTATAATGGATGCAAATGCATTCAATAATTGGGATTTAAATGAATTATATTGATTTTGATGGGTACTACCTCTCTATCTAGTTGGTCAAAATAAAAATAATTGTTTTCCTTAGATCCATGGATCAAATAAGGGCCACTCTACAAGTTGTCAAACTTGGTATGGTTACCTGGTTTGTCCTGAATTGAGTCCCATTTGAGGACTAGGTTTCCTTCCTTGAATCTCCTTACTATACCTCTCTTGACAAAGGACATTTATATCTAAAATTTATATGACTCCAAATTTTTTATAACAATGTCTTCAGTTTATTCTAGCTCCATGAGCTCTATCATCCTCACATTCATGAGCTCATCCTCCATCAACTCAAGTTTATAGGATAACTCTAATGAAGGCAACTCAAGAGAGATAGATAGTTTGGCTTCCCTTCCATACATAAGAACATATGGATAATTTATAATGGTTTTTTTTAGGAATCACCCTATCAGCCCATAAGGTTTTTTTAGCTTGGTGTACCATGTTCTCTAATTATCTTCCATGGTCCAACTGATGATCCTTAGTAAATTATTATTTGTGGACTCTACCAGTCTATTTCTTGAGGGATAGATGTTAGAAGAGATGATTAGGTAGATGCCCAATTTGAGATCCCACTAGCTTATATTTATACTAAGGAGTACCAATGCATTATCATAAATTATGGTGTTTAGGACACCAAAACTTATCACATTGTTGTCATAAAAATCTAGAACTACACCTTCATTAGCCTCCTTCAAAGCAATGGATTTCACCTATTTGGTGAAGTAGTTAGCTTTATTAAGTACCCATTTATGCCCTATACTTGATGGTGTATTGATCATCCTTATGAATTCTAACCCCCATTGCATGAATGATTTCTTCACCTGAATAGGATTGAGTGGAAGGACTGTTAGTTTCTACTTTCCTGTAAAGAGGGCACGCTTTTGGAATTTTCTAACCCATACATAAGCATATTTTAAAATAATGGGCTAGTAATAACCAACCCTCATTAATTTTTCTATTATTGTTTTAAGTGAAAAATGACCTCCTATAGTTCCATCATGGAACTACTCAAAGAGTTTGGTCACTTGGTCCTCATCTATGCACTTAAGGAGTACTCCATTGAGGTTCTTTCTAAAAATAACTTCATCAACCTATGCATAAGGTATGGATTGAAGCATGAAATACCTTATATTAACTCTATATAAACCTTGGGGACATTATCATGCTATCAATAATTGAGTCATGTCTTGAAGCTATTTCTTTTGAAGTGGAGGTGCACCTACTTGTGAGTTATCTTGGGTAACCAGAATAGATTCCTTGTCTTCTTGTAGGTAATTAAGCATGTATTAACAAAATCACTTTCCCTTGAATATATTGGTAACTTTGATCTCCATGTCATATTACATGACCTTTTTGATCCATCTTAATCTATTTTCATCCAAATCCTTGTTAAGGAGGAAGTCCCTAAATCTAGGATAAAACACCATAAGATGGATCCTTCTATTGGAGAGTATGAGTCTAAACTTCTTGAGGCTTCTCAAGGTTTAAATAAATTTATTCTAAATGAAATTGTATCTCACCTCATATCCTTCCATCCCTTAACAAAAAAAAGTAATCAATTACTCTATTCCTTCAGAATTCTTTTGCATAAGCATAGTTGATATGTTATCAACATTGGCAAAGGTGTATAAGAAGTCCTTAGAAAAATCAAGATTTATGAGTGAGGGGGCCTATGCAATGGCTTACTTGATAGCATCAAAATATACTCTACCTTAATTAGACAAAGAAAACACTTAGATTTTATTTAACATTGTGGAGATAAGTTTGCCAAGGTTTCTAGAAATAGTTATGAACCTTTTAACAAATTTAATCTTCCCAAAGAAGCTCTAGATCCCTTTCTTGTGCTTTGGCAAGGATAAACCTAAGATAGGACATAGTTTATTAGGGTCAATCGATAATCCCTCTTTTCCAATAATGTGACCCAAAATCTTACCTTCATGCATAGATAACACACATTTATTAGGATTTAAAGAGATCCCATACTCTTTACATCTTTGGAAAATTATGTTCAGATGGTCCATGTGCTCACTAGCTTTCTTGGAAAAGATTATGATGTCATCCAAGTAGACCAGTACCATTTGATTTAACAGTCCTTGGAAGGCCATGTACATTGCTCTTTAAAAGGTTTCCCTAACATTATATAATCCAAAAGGCATCTTATGAAAAGAAAATTTTCCCAACTTAGTGGTGAAGGTAGTCTTGTACTAGTCTTCCTCTCTGACTAGCACCTGGTTGTAACCTGAATATCCATCCAAGAGAGAGACATGTTTTTAAATATCAACTACTTGAAGGATTTGTTCCATAGATGGTATAGGGTGGTTATCCTTCAAATAGACTCTATTAGGATCCCTAAAGTCCACATATAGTCTAATCTCTCAATTCTTCTTCTTGATAGGTGCAAGATTAGCTACCCATAAGGAGTGCTTAATTAGGAATATGATCCTAGATTCAATAAGGTTGGTCAATTCCTTTCTCATGAGATCTTTAATATTGGGTTTTATAATCCTCTAATTCTACTTGATAGGCTTGGAATTAGCCTCTATCTCTATAGTGTGTTGGGCTAATTTAGGATTAAATCCCCTTAGGTCACTATATTGCCAAGCAAAGATGTCTACATATCCCTTAAAAATAGTTATGAAAGCATGCCTTTTAGATTTAGTGCTTACCATTCCAAGCTTCAATAACTTATCTTAAAAGATAATAACTCTCTCATAGTTCTCTTCATTAGTTGACATCACTACTTTATCCTTCCTCATATGGCCCCCTTCATGAAAGAGACCTTCTAGGGTGACTAGTCATTTAGGAATCTTATTGGTCCTTAGTTAAAAAATATGATCCTTATACTAATGCTAAAATATTACTTAGTTTATGGAGGATAACACTACTTGTTACTTCAATAAATATGCAATATGTTTATCATTTTCAAAGACCTACTAATGAGATTCATTATCTAGTACTGACAGTCTTATTACCACTTTGACATGTGGTTACACCTTAGTTCTTTTAAATTCATTGGGATATCAAAATGAGCCCCCATAGCTACTAGCATGTTAGCATGTTTTTTCTAGCCCTTTGGGATAGATTTAATGTTGAAAGCCTCAAATTCCTCAATTAAGTCCCACACTCTATGTTTATAGAACTTTATTAAGGGGTTATTAGGGGCATTATATATTTTGACTTGGTGCACAACCAATTCAATATCCCCATAGACTTTTAATTGCTTAATTCATCTCTTACTAGGCCATTGAAGGCCATAGATGAGACCTTCATATTTCATTTCATTTTAAGAGAAGCTAAATTGGATCCTATATAAAGAGAAGTTCTTGTCATTTAAAAGGGATATTAGCATAAAACCTACACCCACTCCATGCTTACTCCTTGAACCATCAAATAATAACTTACATAGACCACTAGGATCTTCTTGAGGCCTCATGAGGGATGTCATGGGTTGGTTGGTTTTCTTCATGTAAATAATAGACACCCAAGTCCTTTTCTTCAACACTTTCTAAGTGATCTATCAAATAGTTATCATTAAATATCTTATCCAAGAACATGTCTGGTACCTCTTTTGGATGAGTGTTCATCTCCTACCCCATTATAGATTCATCTTCATTAATTATGGTGTAATTTATGATAACATTATCTATTCCATAGGGATCTATGTATAATTTTTCAATGGGATTAGCTTTGATTGACACCTTGGCCTCATACCTTGTTTTGAATGCCATATATGACCAATCTACTTTAAGATAGCTTCTAATATTTGTAGTGAATTCCCTAGATAGGCATAGTGTAAAGTGAGGAGGAACATCTAATATTAATAAATCTTGAGTCACTGAGACACTATGACAAGAATGTAGGGTCATTTGAGGTCTTTGATGATGCTAGATGGCTTGGTAGAAGAACCATCAAGTTGTAACACCCCCTTAAATTAGGTCTCATATTTAAGACCAAGATGATTAGTTATGGACTTTGTCATTACCAAGGTAATAGCCCTATTATCCACTAAGTAATTATGCACTAAAGAGTTTAAAATGATCACTAAAATATAAAAATGAGGAGGCTTGACTACTTTAGCTGATTTCCCTTCATTTGGTCCTTTGACTACATTAGTAAGGACCACATTTTCCTTGATTGGTGGCTTGTCTACAACTATTATAGCATTAATCTTGGACACACCTTCCTAAAGAATGTCCACTTCACTGAGCATGGAGATCATATCCCATATGGGCACACTCATAATATATTTCTTCATTTATTCAATAATGTTGATAGGTGAGCTACCAACCTTTTTCTATTCTTTGGAAGCCATCGCTATTGTTTGTTGAACTTGTTAGCCTTGAGGGACTAAGACATTTCCCTAAATTTTACCCTTAGAACCTTTAGAGTGACAACAAGGTCATTTGCTTTGTTAGTGAAGGAATAATGGTAGGAATATATTTAAAATATTCTTGATGGCCATCCATGTTCCTTATTTTAAACCTTGTATTTTTTACACTAGTATGTACGCTTGGCTAGAACTAGCCTACTAATTAGATGCATAACACTCTTCTTATTCATAGTTAATAATGGTGGCATATATCTGGTTTGGTTCCTACTTAGACCCTTGACCTTTTGGAGGCTCTTCTAGATTAGTCATCATAGGTACCTCTATATTTTGGGCCATGAGAGCGTCGTTGTACCCAAAATTAGTACCCTGATATCATTGATCATTGAAGGCTTGGTTGAGGTCAATATTTAAGACAATATGTTGACCAAAATATTGAGTCCAAGGCATGGTACCCTCTTCTTCTTGAGCCACATTATTTTTAACTATTACCAAGGTGTTTGAAGTGATTGTAACATTGGGATTATAGTTATTCTACCTATTATAGCCATGCTTCCCTTGTCCTTGGACCTAGCCTTGGTAATTCCCCTTATATGGTGGAATATTTGATTTAAATGCTTGTTACTAAGGTTGATATGAAATTTGATATGGATTATTAAAATCCTATTCCTCTTAACATTTACTATCTCATTTCCCAAAGACTAAAACATGCTCTTGAGTTCTTGTAAGTTATTTTGGTCTTGGGAGTCACTAGGTCCACTAGTGGAAGCTTTGTCTTATTTTGGTGTAGGTATAGTGGAAATTATTGGTGTAGGGGAAATGATATTAAGTGTAGGGATAATAATAAGAGTTGGTTTGATTTTAGGAAATAAGGTCATTGGTGGTCTAGGTGTAAGCTTATCATCTTGAACCAGATAATTTTCTACTTTTATGGCCACCTCATAAGCATCTAGAAGTATATTTCCTCACATGGATTGGGTCATCATTACTATATCACTATTTAAAGAATTTAAATAATATATAAAGGCAAAGTTATGGGTTGGTATAAATAATACTAGGATTTTGTCCCAAGTTTTCTAGAACCTTGTGTTGAAGTCTTACATGACTTTAGGAGGAGCTCTTTTAATGCAAGTTAGGTGCTCTACAAGTGAAAAAAAGTCACTTTTGTCCTCAAATATCTTACACAAGACTTCTCCTAATTATTCCCATGTTTGAATATAATTAATAGAAAGGCCTCTATACCAATCTAAGGCCTTTCCTTTAAAAGAAGTAGTTAATAACCTAATAGCTATATTTTCCTTAGTGACATTATGGATATTAAAAAAATTGGTTGTCCATGAGGTGCTCAGAAGGTGTTGTAGCTTGGTCACCATCATTATAAACAACACTTTTAAGGGATGCAAATGGGATAAGATCATATTGGAAAAGGTCCAAAGGACTTTGGCCATTAAAATCCACAAAATTTATAGTGACTACCATGGCTACAAAAGGATTATTAAAGTTTCTCTTGTAGGGGTAGGTCTTGAAAATGACCTAGGAGCAAAGGTTCCTTAATTTGGATGTGTATTAACAAATCTCAATACTTTTTATGAATTTAAAGGTAATTAAACAAATTCAAAGGGAATACCTCTTGAATCTAACCTTGTCACTTTTGGAATGAGAGTAATCTACTGATCTAGACTAGACTGTTGGTTGTTCTTTTTAGAGTCACCATATCTTGTTGCTTGGGAGGTTAACTACTATAGCTCACACAACCTCACAATCTCACTAGTTACATAAATATTTCATAAAAAAGGTTAAAAATATAAAAATAATATAGAACTAAAAGTTAGATTGAAAACACATTTAAATAGGTAAGTAGAAGGACAATAAACTAGGAGAAGTCTCCTTCACAAATTTACCATGCACAATCATACTAAGCGCTGATTGAAAATAAGAGATAGGCATAAAGTTGATCCTATTACTTCAAAAGGTAGTTATTATAATATTTTTATAAGGTTTAACCATATAAAATGAGCACACTTTGAAATAATATTAATGAGTATCCTTGTCCCATAAAATAATGATAAATTGTAAGAGTTAATAGCCCATTTAATGGGAATGAGACTCAGATATATAGAAGAAAAGGAGAGAAAGAAAAAAGTGGAAGAACACCATTAGAAAGGGAACACACCATCCTAGATCATTAATTGAACTTGATATACCACATTATTATATAATTAAATCCTTTCCACCTTTTTGATAAATTAGGACACTACACATGGCTTGCCAAGTTGGCAATCCCATAAGGCCCCAAGAATACATTGAATGCCTCTAGCTATAATTCCTAATACTAGACCTTTTATTCAATCTTTCACACCATCTCTCACTTGAGGATAAAAATTTATTTTCATGATTCTAATTGAAACATGTATTTTTGCATTTTAGGTGGGTTTTTGTCAAAAACATAGCCATTCTAAAAGACAAGGAGCTTCTTCAATAATCATAGACAACTACCTTCAATCAAAATCTAGACTAAATATTTTTTATAGATGGAAAACCAATCTCCTTTATTAGTTTTACTATAGTCACATGTATTAATGTAGAATTATAGACTACATATCCCTTTTGATCTCTATTAGGTCTAAAAGACCAATTTTTGCCTTTGATAATCTACAAAAAATGAGGGCTCATTATGTACAAGTCCCCTTTAAAGAATGTTAGACATAGTCATAAAATGGACCCTGTATGATACAAACCTTTGAATGAGAGGTCTGTATTTAGATTTAATGGTTCCCCTCTTATGTTATTCATATCTGACTATATGGCTATGTCTTCTCTATGTAATTTTATCAAGATCTAATGGTAGAATGATGACCCTACAAAACCTATTTGCCTTGGTTGAAAACTAGTCCTTAGATTCAAATTTGTCTATCAAAAATTACTCAAACCAATTAAAATACTCTAACCTATCTTTACTCTCAATGGAATTGTAGATCCTATTGACTTATTGAATTACCTCATACCATTGGATCATCTTGGTATGAATGAACATGGTCTATCAATTCTCTACTAGCTTAAATGTGCTCATGCCACTTGTCAATCATGTATTGATCCCAGGATCCTATTATTAATCTATTGGCTTCTATGTTTATGACACATGGTGGCTTATCAAGCTCCTTCACTTTTTAACTCATCTCACACCATTGGATCATAATGTATGAAGTAACATTAACTGTTGATCTAGATCAAACCCACCTCATTATTAGTGTATTGCACCATTAGATCTTGGCTCAATGAACTCATACCATAAGATATTTTCCAACTTGTAGATCTTTAATGGATTTAACCCATGGACCTTTTGACCTATTTGACTTGAACATGAACCATTAGATCCATATTTTCAATATGAGATCTCATGTATATCATTAGATTTTGATCAAATTTAATCTCCTTAAGGGATTTTTAAATCCAAACGGCCATTTTATGAAGCTCAAACTTGACACTTGCATGAACATCCTACTCTATAGGTTCTACTTTGAAACTCCATATCTTAGTCTAGGAATCTCACGTGAACATGAAAATTGTAGAGCATATTCCTAGAATGTAAAATCCATGGCACTATAATATCTTGGCTAGAAATGATTTTTGAGTGGAATTATAAAATACATAAGTGAACTAATTTATTTATTTCTACATGACATCTTGGTGATAGTCTAACTCACTTAGGCTTATGTTTGACCTTTTCCATGAATTCATAAGGCTTGAATGACCTTTTGGGTCTTATTCAAAACCTACTTCATGATCCTAAATGTTATGACCACCATGGAGACCTATTTTTCTTAATTTGAACAAACTACACTTTAAGTGAATTTAAAGTGTTTTAAAATCCTTACAAGCTACATGATTTCTTTAGTCCACTCATTCTATTCAAAACCTATATTCATCTATTCATCCATTAGCAACCTGATCCATCTAGGCACAAGCTTGCTATGTGGCCCAAAAATAGCCAACACATCTATGCTAAAATGTGGTATAAAATAGTTTAATGTTAAATTTATAACATTAAATTCCCTACACAAAATTTCAAGTAGATTAAATAAAATAAAAATATCAAACTCTATGTTTGATGTGTTGTAAACAAGTTTAATCTAAAAAAAAAGTTGCTAGGTCTTTTGGCCAAATAGGTCACAAAATCTAAGTCCCAAATAGGCATATGCTAGGTCTTTTGGCTAAACAAGGCACAAAAGCTAGACATAAAAACAAATTAATAAATTTAATCTAACAAATCTAAAACAATCTGGCATAAACTAGGCACTTGACTTTAGACATGGACTTGGTCAATTGGCATAAGGCATGAAACAAAAAGCATGTGGAGATAGGTTGTTTCTCCCAAATAAAGGCACAAATAATAGTTTTAAAATTGGGTAATGAATTAACCTAAGTTTCAAAACCCAAAAGTGAAATATTGGTGTCTAAGACAAAATCACACAAGTCCTAGGTAGAAATCAATCAATGTTTATATTTGAACTTGTTAAGGTTGATTAAAAACTCAATGTAAGAAAACTAGGCTTCTTTGAATCAAACAACAAGCTAGATAAAATTGATTAGTTTTGAATTAGAATCTTGGACACAATGCAAATAAGTATATGAAATTATTTGAGTAGCCAAATGACATTATCTCACTCTAAATATGTGATCAATGGTTGGTTTCAAGACTTCAAGGCAAAAAAATTTAAAATGGATTAGAAAGTGTAACATTACCCTTTCCTATTAAGTGACACACAGATAGATGTGAAAAAAGACTAAGACAAATGTATGGATATAAATGGATGGTGTAACTCCTCAAAAAATAGAGTGATGTATAATACAAGACTTGTCTTTATATAGAAAAAAAACAGATAGTTTATACTCAAAAACTATGCAAGAAAAGGGATAAAATGACACAAACACCTAAGTGTAATGTTTTAGATCCTAAAATTGACAAGGTTTCATAGTAACATCAAACTCCATCAATATACTCACTCTTTGGAGGATTTTAAGTGTTAATCTAAAAATAAAATATCATGAAAAGTAGTGGTTTTAGGCTCTCTCTTCGCCCAAGACTTTATACTATGAGATGAAACTTTAGGTTACTCATCCAACATTAACAATATGTCTATGACAAGTGGGTTATTCTAATCTATCAATTTTCATGCATTTATATATTTTCCCAAGTATGGATAACATAAAATATGCTTACATCATTTAGATATATGTCAACCATCTTGTTGTGAAAAGGTCTTGTCTTTTTCACAACCACTACATCCGTCACTTGCTCAATGTAGTGTGATGTCCTTATTTCCCCTACGGTTTGAGGTAGTATATTACTAACAAATATTTTTTAACTTCTCAAATAAGTTTCCTAATAATTTGACATCAATATTTTTACCCCAATATGGAGTGGGGTTGAAACAATGCTAAGAGATGAGTTTTTGGGTCAACGCTTCCCTAGAGAACTTGTGAAGAGGCTATGAACTCTCGATCACAAGCCAAAATACATAAAAATAAAAGACAAGTGAAAATACTCTAATTTCATATTTAGATCACCCAAACCATATGGATTTGGGGAGGTTCTTAATTATGTTCTTTTCACAATTCTGGACTAAAGTGACCAAGGTAATGAATGAGTGCTTTTGGTCACCCAAGTTCCCTAAAGGGAATGGGGGAGAGCATACAAGAAATCAATCATTTTTCTAAAATAAATAACTTCAACAAATAATAAATTAAAATGAAAGTCTTAAGATCATCTATCTAGTGTGAGAATTCATTTTAATCACCAAAACAAGATGTGTTGTGATGTTTTTAGCCCCTTGACATTTGTTTGTTAATTTTTTTGACAAAGCAAAAGTGATGTAAATAGAAAGATCATTAAAACACCAATTTGAAATGTTAAATTTTCAAGTGAAAAGTTTTTTAAATATATTCTTGTGGCCTTTGGGTCCTGCAAAACACACGGAATGAATAAATCATTTCCCAAATCTTATTCTTGAGTTTACACATTTTAAAACTATAAAACATAGAGAGAAAATGCAATTGTCATCATAATACCATAACTTATAGGAAAATAGAATAAAAAATGCAATATCACTAAATTAGTGTCAAAATATTTAAAATTAAAGTGATATCACTATTCTAAGAGTTAAAATACCATAAATTTACTTAGAATGATCAGCCTAACCACTACCTACCTAATTGGGATATCATCGATTGTTATATGATGTTGTAACTTATAAAATTACAATATTATAATAGCATTATTGTTAGAGTAACGATACTAAAATATAATAAATTCTCCTACAGATAGAAAAAAATTATATAAAATTTGGATAGTTAGATGCAAAAATGAAGAAATAGAGATAAAACTATGACTGTGTGAGTTGAAATATTTCAGCAATATCATGACTCCAAAGAGCAAAACCGTGACTACACAGTACAATTTAGTGACTAATAGAAAAACATCTCTTAGCCTCCAATTTTCACCTATTTTGATCAACAATATTAAATTTTTAAATAAAAATCATTAGTATAATGCTCTTAAATAATTTAGGATCAACTTCATGGGGTGCACATCCCACCAAGCATGCCATTATGTAAATCATAGAAATCGAAGAAGGGAGGTTATTATAGTGTTAATTAATTTTAAAAAAAATAAATAAAAACACACTAACACTCACACTCCTAACCTAAATCTTAGGGGAAATCTTAATAACAAATACTAAATGAGATCACAAATAAAACATAAAAGATACAAATCCTTTACCTTCCTTAAGAGCTGCAAATGCTTTGTTGAGTGGCTTTCTTAGATTGTGCATCAAGAAGTATTTGTCAATGGAGGTTGTGTAGTTCCTTTTATCCTTGTCACCATTGGATTTGATGTGGCTTGATGTAGTTTGGATTAATATTTTGGCATTATAACATTATTTTCAATAAAATAGGTCATGTCTCTCTCCAAAATTTGCATTATAGCTTTGGTTTATGAGATCTTAAAAATCAATAGGCATGCCATTGTGTTTATATTGAATGGATTTAAAACTCACCAAAGTTGAGTTAAGGTCAATTTAAGGCTTGGAATGGGTTTGAACCTAGCCTAGGTGATGCAAATATAACCCTAGTAGAGCTAATAGTTGTTAAGTAATTATGGTTTTCAATTACTAGGCATGGTTCTCAAAATTAGATATTTTGGGATATTTTCAAAGAGCTTGACAACTCATAAATTCAATGATAAAAGGATAGGATATTTGAATATTTGAATTTCCTATTTTGTATTTTCATTAATTTAAAATGGATAATTCAACTAGGCATTTAATCTTGTTTAATTTTTTAATTTATTTAAATTAGTATTTTATCTCTTTCAAGAGTTGATATTTGTTCATGTGTTCCACTTAATAGGTCCATAGGTCAAATTGATTATTGTTATGTTGTAAGGTGAATAAGGATGAATCTATGATAGGTTATTATTGTGTATGATAATATACCCCAATTAGGGATGTCTCAACATGATTTTTATCTTTTATGAATGATGCACAAGCAAATTTGTGATGTTCAATGATTTATAGGCTTAATTTGCAATGGTTGGTAGGAATCAGTCTTAAGTCTAAGTGAAAGCTAGTTGTGGTCAATTTTAGGTGTCTATAGTTGTATATGTGTAAACACTATTGCAATTTATTACATTTTTTAAATAAATTGGTTTATATTTTGTTATTGTTCTTATTGTGTATGAATTCTTTCTATCAATATATTTTTCTAAGTGTGTGCCATAGCTACCTTAGATGCCTTATTAATCCAAGTTGTAACCTTCCAATGAAGGGTGTGCAAGAGATACTTCAAAGGAAGTAAGCTTAATATGAGACCATTAGTTTTCCTATATCATCCCTTCCTATAATTCATAATTTTTTTTAATATTAAGTGTGTAATAGCTATAATAAGTAAGCATTAGTTTTGAGATAATTTGTCCACTAAGAAACAAACCTAGGAAGTGACTCTTTGAGATCATAAAATATTATTTTATTCTCTAACCTTCCCTCCTTTTAAAGTTTATTTAATTGAGATATACCCACTTTACATTAGTTATCACCCATCCATATCACCCACTTAGGTTTGATTTATCCACTATGATTAATTTCACTACAAGCCAACCTAGTTAACAAATTGCATGATCTTCTTGTTATTTCACCATAGGGTTGTTTAACCCATACTTGTAACTCTTGACTTGGAGTAGATTTCACCTCCACTGAGATCATAAAACATTAGAAGATACCTCATTTATACTTTGGTTGGTGAATAAGGCCTTGTTGATATTTTTATGCCAAATACATCATAACACCTTATTCCTTGTAGGAGACTTATAAAATTATTTGAGAAAAGCTTCAAAATGACTTATAAACCCTTTTATAAAACCTAAGTAGAAGCCAAAGATTTATGTTCAATTTATAAGTTGAAAAGTTGTAAAGTGTAATAAATCCTTTGATTTCCCACTTACTAAGTCCTTGGTAGAATTCAGAACTTGCATTACAATTTACAACTTTGAAAAGTTACAAAATGTAATCTAGACTAAACTTTCTACTTTTCATTAAGAGCAAGTAGAGATTAGAATTCTCACTACACTTTAAAACTTTGAAAATTTTCAAAGTGTAAAATGAACTCCACTCTCCACTTTGTAAAGCATTCCAAACTACTAAGGTAAGTGAGAAGCAAAGGATGAGAAGAATTTTTCAAGTTTGAATATAGGTGAAGGTTTCTTGGATCACCGATCATCAAAGTAAGTGGGAAATAGAATATGGAGAACATATTAAAAGTTTGAAAAATTGAAAACTTGCAAAGCAACTTTGATGGTCTACATTCCTACATATTGATCCATTTACCACTATTATTTAGCATGATTGGAATTAATTATGTGTTTTGGTATATAACTAAGTTTTTTGTGTCATTATAAACATTGAAAAATAAATCCAAAACTCCTCTAAGTGATAT
Source organism: Torreya grandis (assembly GCA_037957365.1). Taxonomy (NCBI): domain Eukaryota; kingdom Viridiplantae; phylum Streptophyta; class Pinopsida; order Cupressales; family Taxaceae; genus Torreya; species Torreya grandis. The sequence continues at coordinate 437,624 of JARHVA010001578.1, forward strand.
TGCAAACCAAAGATTGAAGCCAAGAGATACCACAGCATGAACTAGACCTCCATAATTGAGTAACACAAACACCAAACTTATCATTTGTATAGTCTTAAATTCACATCCTTGGTATTATCATAAGTCACCATAATTTTTCCTTTAATCTACACATTTTTCTTTTATAAAAATCTTATAAATTTTCCCAAATTATACTTAGGATTTTTCTCATTTATTATCAAAATCTTCATTAGTTGTTTATATTTTTTCAAATTTTGCATTCCTATGTTAAAGTCTTACTAAATTTTGTCCAAGTATTTGTTGTCATACTTAGGGTATTTTTAGAATATTTTCAATATCTAGGTAGATATCCCTTTTTCCTTTTCAACTTGAACCTTCATCAAAATTTTATAACCAAGGAAACACATAAAATCCCTACACAATTATGAGGTGGAAATACTCTTTTATCTCACACCCTAAGTTCCCATCAAAGATCTAACTTGAAATTACAAACCATAACCCTAACAAAAATTTAGATAAACTTTTAAAGTGTAACTACAAATTAAAACTCCACCAGACTTTTGGTCAGGATTTTTAGTTGCTATTTCACACTATATTGTTGATGGAGCTAAACCCTATAAAAGTGTAACCAAACCCCATAAAGTTAAATATGGAAAAATAACTTATAATTACAAGCCCAAATCTTGACCAACTTTGTAGTTGGTTTTTCACACTTATTTTCCCAGTCCTTATGTCAATAAAAGAGATAAATTTCAAATCAAAGGGACCCAATATTCATTGTAGCTTATATACCAACATCAATGAGATAACTGACATAGATATAGGTCACATAGACATAGCAAACTTATGGACTAGATTCAATATAGAATTTAAGAGTAATTGGATTCAAAGCATTTATGATAATGGTTTAGCTTAGGCTAAAACCCTCCCACTCTTAGTATAAAGCCCTAATATTGTGATCACCATGGATAAGAACTATGATGTGGATAAAAAATAAGTAGTAAATGATAAAGGAGAGAAGGTTCTGAGACTAGATCTAGATTTTATTGATACCATGTCATTTATCCTAGAATTTGAGAGATACATAGACATTACTCATGATTATTCTAGAAAGTTCTATCAAGCTAATACCTCAATATATTTATGGGTAATAAACAAATATGGTTGAAGACCACTAAGCATTTATCCATAAGAATTCTTAAGACCCTAGCTAGGTAGACTTCAAATAAGAAGTAGGAGATATCATTATACTTTTATATAGAGTTATAGGGAGCCCTAGTGCAAAGAACTACCAAGATTAGATGTACTAGTATATCTAGGTAATCCAACAAAATAAGAAATACATTCATTATACCCAAATGATAAGTGATTATATTCATAGAAAATTGGAGGTTCAATCCACTAGAAAATTCTACATGAGGTCATACCTCATCTATGTTTTAAAAGGAGGGAGGAAATTTATGGGATTAAATGTGGTGCCATATTAGATCAACAAAGTTTATAAATACTATCTTGATCTCTCTTTTAAGGGGAGTAAATAATAATTCATAAGATTTAATGATGTCTTCATCTACTACATCATAACCATGTTTGAACAAGATATAATAATAATAAGGTTTTTTATGCCAAAACTATTTCAATTAAAAATTGGGGGTCACACTTTATTTAGTTTCCTACATATTCATACATTAGAGTTAGTAGTTTCATTGGTGTCCTTACACCCTTCCTAGATATATGAGTGATAAATCGACCTTAATGGAACTTGTGAAATAACTAGTGGAAATCCACAAGTTCTTATCAAGAAAACACAAAATAGGCATACACTTCCCTATTAGTATAGGGAGATACACTTTCCCTTATTTATCTCAAGCCAAATGTGTAGATGTAGAGATGAATTAGATGATCTTAAGATATCTCAACATTAGGTCATTATATGATGTGGCTAGTTATTTTATTATTTTATTGGTTGCCTCATATTCCTACACTCCATTTTATGAAGATTATTGGGAAGATATGTAGGATGAAGAAGGGGTTAGGTTGAGAGATTATTATATAATGACCCTAAAACAAATTAAGACATGATATGACACAATTTATAGAAGATTTTAAAGATAAGTAACAACCTATTGATAGGGTATATTATGATAGTAAAATCTACCTCCAACCTCTTCCTCAAGTCAGGTGGTCTACACTTGAATCATTCTCCTTAATAGACATACCCACCCCAATTATAAATAAAACTTTGAACTAGTTAAGAATCAAGGGGGTTAAAATAAATAAATAGACCCTAAATATCATAGACATGTTAAGATAAGTAAAATATAAAGGTCTAGTGGTAGGAGCAGTAAAAGGTTCCCATAGTGGGACTCAAACAAATCACATAGAGGGGCCAGTTGTCTCGCATAAAGGGAAAACAAATCAAAAATTAGGAAGGTCTTCTTCCAGTAGCTAAGTGCCAAAAACCTAGCCAATGGATCAATAACCACCAATTTTCATAGGGGAATGATTAATTTAACCCCTATACCTATTTATACAAGCCCACCAATGTAATCAATCACCCTTCCTATTTATACTAGCCCACTAGTACAAGTAACTGCTCCTTCATCTAACCGACTAGTATAAGTTATTACCATGGTAGTAAGCCAATCAATGTATTTAGTTATTATAACTACATATTCACCTCACTCTTATAAAATCACTTCCACCTCATCCCCTATATCCACTACCACCCCATTATTCACCAAAACCACCCAACAATACATGGTTGTGAACTCAGTTATTCTAATTATAGTCTCACTATCCATCAAAACCACTAAAATGGATATAAATTCATATTCATCTTTCATAATGATACCCATTTATTATGCTATGGCCATTCACACTAAATTAATAGATTTTTTTATTTTATTGGACACCACACTTCCACAAGCTCCCTTATTCCAGCCACACATGCCTACCTCTCTACCTACATCACTTCTAGCTTCCACCCCATTATAGGCACATTCACTCCATCAATCCAAGTATTCTTTCCTTATTACACTCTCACATTAACCAAAACCCTCACCAAGGAGGTGGAAATAGATATTCCTACTAGCACAATTATGCTTACTCAACCCACCAATGAGGAAGAGATAGCCAAATTATTACTCAAGGACTTAGTGGCAATGTCGCTAATAGATATGATACTTGTTACAGTAACTACTAGTGTAGTAGCTTTAGTTATAGACTCAAAAATAATAGTGGCCATTGGAACATCATAAGATTTAGTGGTATCCACTCCAATTTGGCTTGTATAATTAGTGTCAATAAAGGAAATAGATTATATCTCCCAATACCTTAGATTTTGGTATATTAGAAACCTAAAATGACCAAAAAGAGGTCCCACGACCAACTCCAGAATCTTAAATGATACAATAGGGGAGAATATATGGAGATATAATTTCCCACACCTAACAAAGAAAAATAATATTTAGCAGTAGGGGATTATCAACTATCCAAAGTACACCTTGGTCATCCAAAAAAAGAGGGACTAAAATATGATATTCAGACAAGCATAAGTTCTCTCTTTGAAAAAATAGACAGTGACAAGGTCACTAAAGATGATTTGAATAATAAATTTGATCATTTGATGGCTATTTTAAGGAAACTTATAGACCCAATAATTTAACTTGAATTAACTTATCCAACTCAATTTCTCTCAGTCCCCTATTAAAAAAACATTTAATGTAATGATAAAGATTGGTACCATGGGAAGAGCTAAAAAATACTAGGTTGAAGGAATTATCACAAAAGGGAACATAGTAATAGGGTTGACCATGGAATACTATAAGACATTTAAGGATGAACTTACATCTCTAAAAGTAGAGATAAGTAAATATGAAGAAGAGGTTGAAAGGCTAAATCTCTACTTTCTTAAATTACACAGCATTGACTAGATAGAAAGCGACATCCTCATGTCTGAAAAGATAATCAAAAACTCTTTGGAACATGATGATATGGAAATGGTAGCTAAATTTAGAATCATAATACTCAGTGAAAATATTGATAATGCCAAGATCATAGGTGACAAGGCCACAAATGTAATATATGACATTGAAGATTCAATTTGCAAATTGTCTTATGAGGTAGCAAATTACAAAGATAAACTTCTTCCTATTTAGGAAATACAAGATAAATTCAAATAAGTAATAAAAAATGAGTCATCACATGATACAAATTTTAATTTGGGTTCAATCCACTAGCTCATCAAGTATCACAATGCACTTGATCATATGGGCAAGGATATCCAAGTCTAAAGAGCCTCTTCTAGAGAGTTATCTAAGGTAAATGTAGAATGTGACATTAATAATATTTACATAATTAGTCCTGACTTAGAGTGCCTATAAGAGATATTTGGTATATTTGATGCTTATGTCAAGAAGATACAAGTGAAAAAGGACAAGGAATCCTCAAAATTCACTATTATGGATCGAATATTTAATTATTTGATAAAATAAATTCAGTAAACTATGAATATTGTAAGTTATATTGTAAAGTGGAAAGTTTCAAATTACAACTATCATTTTGACAGCTCTTAACTTTAAGTTGAAAAATATCTACTTGTAATATTCAATAATCCTTTTTTCAAGATTTAATTGAAAAAGTACTTATATTTTAAACTTTTATTTTTTGTCAAGTTGAATGACATAAAAGTTGTAAAAGTCTCAACTACAAATTGCAATTTAGGTTTTACATGTTTAGTATTAAAATATCCAAATATTAAAAAGCATTCAATTTTTAACCAAGAGATACATTTCATTTTGTCACCCCATTTTTTATGGAGATATTTCTTCAAATGAACTATAGGAGAGATGGTTCAATTAGAAGACTCCAACAACATTTTCAACACTTGGTAAAGTGCCTGGCCATTACAGAGTTCTTTTCATCCTTCTACTATACCAAATATGCCTTTCCAAGCTAGGAATGATGAAATTTATATTGGATATTCTTTGAATTCTTATTCTAGAACTAAGTGTAAGGGTTTTTTGACTTATTCTCTCTCAAGGGAGTGATTTTTTTTAATAAATATGAGTTTCCTATGTATCCCATGGATCATTTTGTTGATAAATTTTTTTTTACACCTTTGAGGAGTTAATATACATGTTTTAACCTAGAGAATACTAATATAATGAAGTTTTATGTTCCTTATCAGGTGTTATATTTATGAATGTATGGATTTATTTACATTTTTGAATGATATATGTCTCTTTTTTTAGTCATAAAAGATCATCTATGGTATTTATTTTTACTTTTTTATTTTCTTGATGAAAAAAGTGAGAAAATTATTCCTTATTTGATAAAATACCCAATATTACATTTGATTTCATGTTCATGTAAGATTGTGCTTAGATATATTTCACTATATTATTTTTCAATTGTATTTAGTGAAAGCAAGCATTAATTTCTACAGAACCCATTAGTGCATCACCATTTTATAGTTTTAAACCCCTTCTAAACTCTTTTCCTCACATGTTAAAACCTTAGTTAGGATCAAATCAGTAAGAATCTATAGTTTGAAGTGAAATAGTCATATATCAGTTGCACTAAACTTAGTGAAAGGAATTCGGCCTTCTTTAGATTTTCACCTCAATTTGCCAAGGTCCGATAGCTTGTAGGTGATCTCATTATGTAATTATATTTCCCATGTAATATAACTCATGAAACACAAAATGGGTGCAAAATCTAATTGATAATAGTTTATGGTATACCTGGTGGGACACAAAGATCATAACTAAGAAATTAGTGTTATTTTTAGCATTCATTATGCAAGCTTCATATTCATTTCAAGAGTAGATAGTGACTCTATTAGCTTAGAAATCTATAAATTCATGTTTTCATATGCCAAAGATATAGATAATATCATCTACTAAAGGTAAGAGGACTGACTTGCTAGAATTGTCTTTTACATATAAAAATAAATCAAGATAAATTTTAATTAACCCTAGAATAAATCATACAAATCTATCTACATCTCCCAAAAATACCCATAGTTGTTTCATACCTCCCACTATGGCCCATATAAATCAAAAAATTTCACCATTCAATTGAGGAAACCAACTTATGTTCTCCTAGTATGATGATATGCCCACCTCAGCTTAGAAAAACATTCCATATTTTACTAGTGAAACTTCCACCACACCCATTAAACATATTCAAAATGTTGCTAATATATATTCAAATAATAATATAGCAGATGAAAATGTTGCTATTAAACTTATTACCTCCTCATTTAAGGGTAAATCCTTATAGTGGTATAGAAGTTTTCTTCCCAATTCCATCCATGTTTGGGATGATCTAAGGTCTTCCCTATGTATATAATTTGAGGATAAGAGTGACCACCTCTCAATAGTTGAGTAGCTAATCACTATTAAATGGGATCCTCATGAGCTCATGAATGATTGAAATTTTGGTTTCCAAAAGACATGGAATAGAATCCTAGTGTTGGTCAAGCCATCCTCAAACAATGCTTTACTATAATATTTAGCAAATTTAAATAGTGATATAGCTATTATGATCTAGTCAATGGGTGACACCACACTCCTTGATTCTTTTGACATAGAAATAAGAGATACAAATTTTCTCATTCAAGCTAGAGAATTTCTCCTCTGTCTCCAATGCCATTATTCCCAAAGTTGCCTCCCATGTAACTTAATGTATCCCTAATTCACATAACAAATAATCAACAAACATTATTTCTTATCCCTTATAATAATTTGTATAAAGTTAATTTATTTATTAAAAACTTTGGCAATGAGTTGGTATCTAATAAATGGTAACAATCCCAAAATTACAAGTCTTATCAACTAGCTAACCATGCATATTAGCCCAATAGACATCCATAACAATGCATCTCACAACCCCAAATCCAAATCATGTAAGTAAAGCCCCTAAATATCCATGATCTACCTACCCCAAGTACTTCTAAGGCCATAAATCCTATTTATAACAACTTCACTTAGGAATATGAGTGGTGTCATCCTTGTGCTCAACCACATAATCAGATTGCTTGCCCTCATGGTGTCATCAATCAATCCTTGATGGTACAAATCATATAAAACCTTAAAGGCTATCAAGAGTAAGCTACTTATTAGTAGGAAGAGGTAAAATTTATTAATCAAAATGAGACCACTCTTTTATAATAGTAAGAGAAGGATTTTTATGGCATAAATTAGGAGGAAGCACTGACTAATGGTGGAAATTTGGTATTAAAAAATACACTCTATAAGAAGAGGTCATTATAAAGTGATCAACCCCCCAAGGTTGATGAAACTAAAACTTATAAATTTGTATCAGAGGTTGAAAAAAAGAAAAAAGTTCAAAATCAACCTAATGTGTTGATGGGTCAACCAAAGTCAAAATTATAGACCCTAAATCTCATAAAAGATGTATCTCCCACAAAGGCACCAAAAAAGGTTAGTAACATTCCTTTCAATATTTTAAAACAAATTAAAATTACTAAATTTAATGTTACCATATGGGAAGCACTCTCTATGCCATCATAGATGTATTTGCTTCAAGAAGCTCTAAAAAACTTCCAACTAATAAAAAAGGTCTCAATTAAAGGATGTAATGCTACAATTTACTTATGTCAACCTCAAGCAGACCCAAAAGTAAGTAAAAATGGTAAGCCTCCCCTTTTTAACTTTCCCTCATAGTTGTAAAAAATATTTTCCATAAATGTATGATAAACTCTAGGGATAAAATCTCTATTGTGCCTAAGAAAATAGCGGTTGCACTAGGCATTAAATGCACACTTATCACAAAGTATGTGGTTCAATTGGATGGAACTATTGTCCAAATAGTTAGGGTTATTAAAATTATAAATCTTAATGTACATGCATGTCTAATTTTATCCATATCCCAAGATATATCAATTATTAATCTACCTCATTTTTTTTATCTATCTTTCCTAAGACTTCACTATAAAAATGGGAGGGTACTTATCTATTGATTGATCAGATATGTTTCTCAAGATAAGATATGAGAATAAAATGATAATAAGAGTTGAGTGAATTTTTAAAGACCATATTAAACCATACACTCCTATCCCTATGGATATGATTTCACATTTTAAGACAAAGAAGAGGAGCTTGACCATGAAGTTACAACACCCATTAAAGAAATCCCAAACACTTACCTTGATGAATGGGGATTAACTCTCCAGTTTGATCCTTATGATTATGTTAAATAAAAAAGTTTATGTACATATTTCATCCATGAAAATGATGTAATCATCCCAAATCTTATGTAATTAGCTAAAAATCACAAAGGAATGTGGCAACTATACATTAATGGCTCAAGGAGAAAGAATGGTATAGGTGATGGTATTGTTTTCATCTCTCCCCAAAAGGAGAGTTATTTTTATTCCTTTAGACTTCAGTTTGACTACAGTGAAAATCTGGTTGAATATGAAACAATAATTCAAGGTATCTAGTTGGCTAATGGAATGGGAATTCAATTACTACATGTTTTTTGTTATAGTGAAGTAATTATTCATCAATTAAGACAAAAAAGCACAACCAAGAATAACTTGTTGAGATCTTACAAACTTAGGGTTTAGGACATGTTGGAATATTTTATGTTGTAGAAAAGTATGGGTGGTTTACTGCAACCAATCACAAGCATGGGATAAATCCATTTATAATTAACATTTAAACACTCAATAATGTTGACATAAATACACATAAGGCACAATTCTTATGCACTCACTTGAATTACAGTTGATAATGAATTGAGAACCACATTGGGATAATCATGCCATGGTAAGAGGATTTACTAAAGGGATTAAAGAAATGCATAAAAAGAATAACTTGGGTAGATCTATAGGTGGAGGCCTTTCTTAGATTAATCTTAGGGTCATATAGGTGCTTAGTGGGTCATAATACTACTTTGGTTCAATTTACTCCTCATACTAAATAGATGAAAATTAAAAATGGGTAGGGTTTATTAGTGAAGACCTATACTCATACTCAATGCAAAATGATGATAATATCATTAAAATTATAGAGAATCCATTAAAGTATCAAAACTAGAAAAATGCATGAGCATCAATTCACATAATTAATCAAAAGCTCAACATCACGTAAACATCTGCATCCCATTAACAATACTACAAGACATGCAAACCAAATGGAATTAATAACATTTTAAGGCAACACCATCTATCATTTTTTCAAATTCCATATCAAAAGTTTATATTCAAAATCATAATACTAATAGTTTAGAGGCTCATAGATGACCTTGGGCACATTAAATTGGAGCTAGAGTGGCCTCCATTATATTTTTAAGTTTTAATGGCCACTAGAGTAATGTTTAAAAAGTATGGATTTGATGTCATTCTATCAGAGATTAATTATAGTTTAACATCTATCTTTCATCCTCTAGATTGAGATCCTTATATAATCTTTTTAGGAACATCTTTGTCAGAGTCAAAGTTGCATAGTAAGTATTGATTTAGAGGTATGTCATCATAACTATCGATTGCATGACCCCATTATTCCTATGTTCCACTTGCCATATATTTTCAAATCTTCATCAATGCCTTGAATATCTAAGATATGATTATCCATTAACTATCTAGTGAAATATTTTCACTGCATCCTCCAACTAGCTACCAAATTTTTTAGTTTAATCACTCAACAAAATATCTAGACACACCAAGGTATATGTCAAGTTGGTGTGAACAATCCATGAATGGGTTATGGGCCCAAAATTTACCTCATAAAAAAAATCTTTAGTCCACCCTCAAACTAATTAGGCAAACTATTGGAAGCACAAAACATAGGTACATTCTCCTAGAGTTATTTGCTAAAATCCTCAAAGCTTTTTATGACTAGCTTAAATTTTTTTTAGTGTTATCAATCTTGAATGATGAAGTAGTGAGAACATGTGTATATATTTTATCTAGATATTTTACAGAAGGATTCTATGTCATTTTGTAACTTTACCACACTTTCATTTAAGATCTCCCCTTGCTCATAATCCTTAAATTTTAGAGTGCAAAAGATTTCTTCCAAGGTTCATTCCTAGTTTTTGATCTAGTTAATCAATGTGTTGATATTTCTCATGATCTATGACCTTTTTTCCTTACCTTTAGAGTACACATTATCTATCAATTTTTCCTTCTCATCCTTTTCTTTCTTTAGGTGTGCATTTATTATTAAGACTTAGTTGGATAAATTAAAGAATACTTCATCCATTACTTCCATTCCCTAGTTCAAATTTGTGAAGAGATCTTACACTTTTTGGATTTTGTTGGATAGCTCTTTATTTAGTGCAATGCTGGGGTCTTACTCTTATTCTTCTACCATATCAGGTTACAATATTGGTAACATATATTTCATCAATACACAAATATTATTGACTTATAAAAGGTCTAAAGTGTTGACACCAAACCAAAAAATATGGATGGACTACCTCTATATACTCACAAAGTTGTTTCAAATTCAACCTATTAGTCTATACTTCATCCTTTGTTTCCTTGAGGAGCTTATTCAATTTCCTTACCTTGTCATCTATGATATTATAGAATGCTACTTCCCTAGCCATTTTAATTAGCACATTCCTAGATTGGACTAGGTTTATGGCACGTGGGTCAATAAGAAAGGATTCTTTCCCTTAGAATATTTTAGGCTCAAATTATTAGCCTTCAACACCTCAAATTTGGGCTCATACATGTAATGGTCTAATGAAAATGAGAGATACTTGTGCTTCCTTATTATGGTAGCTTAGGGGAGGTATAGTTTTGTATAAGTATAAATCTTCATCACCCGAATTCTTCTATGCTATTTACCTAATGTTAATCTCTTGGTCATCACTTTTGATGACTAACTTCTTCATGTGCACTTCTTCCTATTCACTATAAAAACTAGGTTCTTTATCATGCATTTCTAAGGATTCACTTGTCTAGTCCTAGGGGGTTGCTTCAATGGACTTTTCCCCCTCACGTATTTATTCATTTTAGGGTTTCTCAATATTTATCTCAAGGGTTATTCCTTTAGCACGAGGGTTTCTTTGTTTTTATTAGTGATCTTAATTTTTTTTGTTTTTCTATCTAAGGCACCAATATCACATTATTTTTGTCCATACACACCTTCACTACGTGGGAGTGCCTCTGTAGATTCTTATGCTTATTTGGTAGGGTCATTTGGTGCCTATTTGACCACTTATAATTTAGGTCCTATGCCTGAGGTACCTTTAGGTCCCTCTTTTCCAACTTGAAATTTTTCTATTCATAGTCAAGTTTTTTATTTTCTTTAAGCACTAAACACTGGTTTATATCTTCATCACTGAGTCCCATCTTCCTCTAGGCCACTCTTTTCTCCTTGACAATTTGAGGGGTCACTAAGGAGGCCTTATCCTTAGATGTTGATGTTGTTTTCTTTGGTGGGTGTTGATGTACCTAAATGTATCACAATGTTTATATAGTGTTTAAGAAACAATTATCATTATTTTATTTAAAGAATCTATTACATGAGTTATTAGTTGTGATCTTCTTGAGATTTGTGGGGGAGTACCATCCAAGATAAATGATGGATTCACAAAATGAAAATGAAAATGTTTGTTAGGAGTAACCATGGTCATAAAAATTTGTGAATATTAAAGTAACCTCAATTAAAATCAATGAATGATGTCTAAAACCTAAATTCTAACCCCTAAGCTAACATGGATATTTATAATGACAAGCTAAATTAAAGTGATCTAGTCAAAAAAGGAGAAAAAAGAAGGGTAGGGTAGAAAGAATGTGTTTATAATCTTTAATCTAAACATTATGATTGAGCTTAAAACTAATCAAGACATGCACTAAACTAATATATAGCATGAAATTATAGAGGCACATATCATACTATATATCAAGCAAATGTCTAAGGAAAGCTAATGCAAATAAGAAAGCATGTTCACATTAAAGGTTTACTTCCATAGAAAAATAGCTTCTAAACATTTTCAAGAAAAGGAAAAGATAATGAAATGAACCTAAGATATTTCAATCAACCAAGAATAAGCACAAATTGAAAACTCTTCATTAACATGTGTATATCTAGGATCCATAAAAATAATTCAAATCTAAATATCATACCAAATAATTGAGGAAGTAGCCATGTTGGTAAATGCACAGACAAATATTTGACAAAATTTGCATAATTTCATACTTGTACTACTTTTTCTAAGTTTACAAAGTAATTTTGGATTTAAGAACTCCCCTCTTTTTACAAATGGTAGTACCCCTTTCATATAAGGCTCAATGAGGTATGTCTGTCAGTCATATCCAATGATGGTTGCACAAGTGTCAAGGACAACTATCTTTCTACAACATTCTAGAATAAAACAAATTACAAATAGACTAACCTATAGGCAATGCATTTTTAAAATTACACATGCTTTTATAGGATATAATATTCTTTCAAAATGATTCACAAAGTTTTGATTTAAAATAATATAATGTGTCAACTTAATTGACTCTAAAACTCTTTGCAATTATATCCCTTTGATTTTGTAGTTGATCTTCATCGATTTATTACATTTATTCATTAGTCATTGTGGAATTGATAACTAGTTCCCTTAAATTTTCTTATGTCTACCCTATTATGTCTTTAAAAAATCAACCCTCTACATATGGTAACAAATTTTGCTCAATTTCTTTTAGGTCTACAAGATATTTTAATCTGAGCTATCCACTTATGTGTTATCATCATGTAATATTGCTCTTTAGTACTCTAACTATGACCATTTGTAATTTTAGGACATGTTTCACTTCCTTATTGGTTTTTAACCCTTTGAAAAAAAAATTAGCTCATACCATTGGATCTATTTGCATGGATCAACATGGTTCATTGATCTCAAAGTAGGAAGTTGAATTGCATTGGCTATTTTATCATAGTCCCCATGGTTATGACCCCTGTCACTACCACATTCATTCTGAGTTTCATTTAAATGTGAAATTTATCTCACATTATTGATATTTATTATACAAATCAAATGTCCTTTATCGATCTCTATATAATGGGTTCAATATTTTATTTCACGTACCATTAACTTTTTGATAGATTTACCATGATGGTGACACTTATCATATCCATGATTTTTTTGAGTCAATTGAATTTTAAATCTTGATAACACACCATCAAATTGTTTTTCCTTCAGTTAATGTGCATTGTAGATCTTCATACTTGACATAGTAACTCCCTACGATCTTGACACTTGTCATTTTCAATTTCACTCAATTCTTAAATATATAAAATAGATTTAATAAGGTCCTAAGAAATATAGAACTCAAGATATAATTTTATCTTAAGTTTTTATTCATGTTAATATACATGATAAAAGTGTTAAGATAAAGTCTTAATCTATGTTCGAAATATATAATAAAAGAGATCTGCTTAATTTAGCCTATATAAACAATAGACTAGACTAAGAGGCTTCAAGAAATATAGAAATTAGTATGAAGCTTTTGGACTAAAGTTTTGGTCATGCTGATAAACTTGATAAAAAATTTAGGCTAAAATTTTAAGATAAGTTTAACATATAATAATTGTTCCTATGAAAATTCAGATAAAATGACCTCGCATAAATTTGAATATAAAGGAACTTAGACTAAGGGGTTTATTTGGGGATGTAAATAGAATTCAATTAAGCAAAGATCAAAGGTCAATCAATGGGTCAAATTACCATCAGAGTAATAAACCTTTGATGTTTTTGGTTTAAGTGAGACTCCATTAATCTTTTAACCTGAAACACAAAGTTCGATTTGTTAGCAACATTAAATGAAGTAAAACTAGGATTATATGTAAACATGTAAATAATCCTATAGTGTGGATGGTATTAAAATATAGATAATATGCTAATATTTTAAGGGGAGAATTCAATTGACAACACAAATTTGCAAAAAATTGAACAAGGATTCTCATTTTTATAAATGGTGGTATGTTGGCATCAACAAATGGCAACTTCTAAGGGAAACATAGAAATATGTTAGAATTTAGAGATTCTAGTTTAGACTAATAACTAGGATACTTATTCCACATGATAAAATACCATAGCTAAGATCAAATCATGATTATAATATGTATTTCAAATGCATAATTAGGTCTAAACATCCAAACTTAGTCACATTGTGTGTGTTCTTTGATTCCACTTACTATTTATCATGGGACTTGGGGAACAACTTCCATATATCATGACTTTAACCATTAACGCTAACTTATAGTATATTTATTTATCCATTAAGAATCATTTTTTAGCTCAGGGAAGGCTTTGGAATTGATCTAATTATAGATAGGCATCTATAACGCTGATAGAGATGCCTTTGGCTCTACTCAAGGCCTTACTCCACTACCAACTAGACACCATAACCTTGGTGGAGATTCAGAATCACCTTATCCTGGAAAGATCTTTAATTTTTCAATAAAGATCTTATTTTTGTATTTTCAAACCATTTTTGACTCTAGCAAAGGTTGGGAACCAGGTTAGCCAGGTTTTAGGATTTGGTCAAGTGTTTGATCTTCAGACAACCATCTTTAGTTGTAAACTTTGTCCCTAGGCAGTAATATTTATTAAGTGAAAACATGACTTTGCTCCAATAATTTAAAATTTAAGAATACATATTCAATCCTTATCAAAATAAAACTTAGATAAAAACACAGCTTATAATCTCATGAAATAATTACCCTATCCATTGGTCTTTACTAGTTTATCTAAACCATAACATCAAGTTTGAATGTCTAGAATCCATGATTACCCAATTTTGAAGAGTCATATATTTATTTAGAATTTATAATTTCTTGAGTAATATTATGAACTTGAGTTGATGGATGTCCAAAAGGACTTATTTATAATTAATAAACAAAGAAAAGAAATAAAACACACCAAAAAGAAAAACAATGAAGAAACAAATATTTACAACACTATTTACAAACAAGGGACAAGAAGGAAAAAAGGAAAGAAACTAATATAAATCCCTATACTAAATTCCCAAAGGATGTACCTATAGGATCAAATGGAAATTTATTTATCCTACCATAGAACCTTGAAATATAATTGATTCCATTCAAAAGCCTATTTTTGTGGATAGGAGCAGTTGTATGCTCGTGTCTTTCATATGATGCAACTTGGCTTCCCACCTCTATTCTCAAGCGTATGCATTGAAGATATGAATCTAGGATCTAATCATATTCTTAAAAAATTCTTATTTTTGGTATCATGAAAGATATTTTTAGTTCACTCAAAGACTGATCTTGATTTATATCATTATCCTTCCATGGTTGTATTATAAACTCAACTAGTATGCTTAGATTTGTGTCTTCATTTGGATCCAACTCATCTTGATTTTGGATCTCTATAATATCATTTCCTTCTTGAATAATAGTTTAAATATTAATTTTTATAACACATTCCATAATCTTTGCGTGAAGTGGGAATGGAATATCAATATTTGTAAAAAACTCTCCAAGTCTTCCCAAAAGGTATCTTCATCATGATCAACATAAGGGATATGAGATTAATTTAGAATCTTACCATTTGAAACATGTTGATCACATATTTATGAATTTTTATGTAGTCATATGAAATTTCTTGATCTATTTCATTCCTTCATCTTCTTCTTCTTTACTTACAAGTGTTTCCATGACATCTTTAGGAACTTCTTTCATCTCAATTGTAACCTCTTCTATTTTTTAGAAAGGATAGGGTCTTCCTCCCTAATTGGTGTAGTAGATCCCTCCTCTAAAGTATATTTAAATGCATCTTCATCTTGAAATGGAAAATCAAAGGTCTCTACCATAAGATATTTTTTGGTAAATGTAGATGTCTTATAAGAACTAGATGACCATGCAACATTATTATGAACCCTATAATAATTAGCCAAAGGCACATCACAAGTTTTTATGTTAGGAACATTAATAATTTTAGGTGTCTCTTTGTTATATTTATCATTATTATTTTGAATCCTAGATGTGGGTCTATTTAAAACCTTAATAGAATAATTTCTATTATAATTTTCCCCATTATTACCTAATTACTTTTATGTCTCAATAAAATCAATGCTTAGCTTTTGGACCATTTTTAGAATGGAGTCATTTTCACTCTCAATCACCTCTAAATTGTGAACTTGAGGACTAATTTTATCTATTAGCACCATATCTCTTTGATCTTGTGGATGAGATCTACTTGTAATGTTAATCAATAATCCTAGGTTTTGACTAGGATTAGCATGAGTCAAAGATAATTGGTTAAAAACTAGAGTTTGATTAAAATTAAGAATGCTTTGATTAACATTAAGAATGACATTCAATATAGGTATATTAGGATTAATATTTAGTATGGAATATTCCATTTAACCTTGAGTTCCATTTGGTCTTTAATTACCACAACCATAGTATAGGATAAAGTTAATGTATTAATGAATCTAATAGATATTTTTAAAAACATAGAAGTTAATGGATCTATATCATCCTTATAAATATCTAAAGCTAAAGCCTGAATGAGTAAATAAGGAGCTATAGTTCTATTTAACACCTTTTGAAATGTGGAATTAAAATATCTAATGGTTTCATTTGCATCTTTTTTCATAGTAATGAATTGTTGATAAAGGACATATAGACTGTTGCTCTTTCCAAATTGATCATTGAAATAATTATTGAAATCATTCCAACTAACAATGAAATATTTAGGAAGGTTAAGAAACTAGTCATATACCTCATCTCTAAGAGTAAAAGGAAACAATCTATAGGTAACATCTTCATGAATTTTATTTATTAATATTAAAGTAGATTTGAAGTTCTTAGCATGTTATTCAGTAGTCACAACATTTATAAGAGTAAAATAACACAAATATTTAATAGAATTTCTAGGTAAATCACATACTTAACCAGACACATTAATAGAATATCCACCTAACCACACCATACCTTGATGAACACCATACTTTTGGTAGTTTTATCTCTAAATCTTATTCACAATACAACATATAAATGAAATCTTCACAAAGACAAATGGATATTTAATGAAGCTTAAGTAAACTTTACAAGATTTTCACATAAATTTTCAAAGAATAGTAATCTTAAGCTAAATAACCCTAAAGAATAGTATAAAACCATGAATATCAATGATCCTTACATAATTAAGCTAATAATAACACAAACATGTAAAGGATCAACTGATCTTTGAACATAATCCACTAAACTTAGCAATGATACTTCAAATTCTAAAAGCTTTAGCTAAATGGCCTCCTTTTAGAACCAATTTCCCCTTATTAGTGCATCTAAATGCATCAATAGGTTCATAGAGTGTTTAATAAACACTTATAATTTTTGGATTCAAAGAATCCATTACATGAGTTGATGGTTGTGATCTTCCTAAGATCTATGGTGGAGTAGCAACCAAGCTAAATGACCTATTAACAAAATGAACATGTAAATGGTTATTGGGAGCAACCGTGGACCTAAACCTTTATGAATATTAAAGTGATCTTAATTAAAATCAATGAATGATATCGAAAACCTAAAATTTAAACCCTAACCTAACATGTATATTTACAGTGATAAGCTAAACTAAAGTGATCTAGTAAAAAAGGAGTAAAAGGAAGGGTAGGGAAAAAGAAGGTGTTTCTGATCTTTAATCTAAACATTATGACATAGCTTAAATTTCAACAAGACATGCACTAAAAAAATATATGACATGAAATTTTATAGGCACATATCTTATTATATATTAGGTAAATGTCTGAGGGAAGGTAATGACAATAAGAAATCAAGTTCACTTTAAAGGTTTACTTCCATAGCAAAATAACTTATACACATCTTCAAGAAAAGAAAAAGAGAATAAATTGAACCTAAGATCTTTCAATAAACCTAACATAAGCATAGATTAATTACTCTTTATTAACATGTACACATCTAGGATCCACAAAATCAATTCAAATATGAATATCAAACTAGATAAGTAGGGAAGTAACCATAATGGAAAAAACATAGAGAAATATTGGAAAAAATTTAAAAAATTCCTTTCTTATACTACTTGCTCCAAGTTGACAAAGTTGTTTTGGCTCTAAGAAATCCCCCCATTTTTACAAATTATATTACACCTTTTATAGAAGGCTCAATGAGGTATGTCTGTTAGTCATATCCAATGATAATTGCACAAGTGTCAAGGATAACTATCCTTATACAACATTTTAGAATCAAATAATTTACAAATGGACTGACCTATAAGAAATAAATTTTACAAATTACACATGATTTTAAAAGATATAATATTATTTAAAAATGATCCACAAAGTTTTGATACAAAATAATATATTATGTCAACATAATTTACTTTGAGACTCTTTGTAATTATATCCCTTTGCTTTTATCCTTGATCTTTTTGGCTTTGTTACATTTGTTCATCAGTCATTCTAGCATCAATAATTGGTTCCCTTAAAATTTATTCTTACCTATAATCAATTCATTTTACAAATTACATAATATTTTAAAATGTATAATATTGTTTCAAAATGATTCACAAAGTTTATATTTAAAATAATATATTGTGTCAACATAATTTACTTTGAGACTCTTTATAATTGTATCCCTTTTATTTTTTCCTTGATATTCTTGGATTTGTTATGTATGTTCATCATTAATTATACCCTATTAGGTATTCAAACAATTAGCCCTATACATATGGTGATAAATATAGCTTAATTATTTTTGGGTCTACAAGATCTTTTAATCTGAGCTATCTGTTTATGTGGTATCAGCATGGCATAGCTCAATAATACTTTAAATATGACCATTTATCATTTTAGTACATGTGTAACTTCATTATTAGTTTATATCGATTTGAAAAGTTTTCCTTGAATCACACCATTAGATCTGCTTACATGGATCAATGTGGTTTATTGATCTTGAATTAGGAAGTTGAACACCATTGGATGCTCTATCATATTCCCCATGGTTGTGACACTTATCAATAATGAATTCATTATAATATTAATTGAAATTTCAAATTTATCTCCATAATTTATCTTAATTTTATATATCAAATGTGCTCTATCGATATCTATATACTAGGTTTAGTCCTTTGCTCCATGTACCATTAACTTTCTAAAAGAAATCACATGATGGTGACACTTGTAATCTCCATGATTATTATAAGTCCTTTAACTTTTCAATCTTGATCATCACTATCAGATCATCTATGCTCGAGTTAATGCACATTGTATATCTTGATACGTGACTTATTGATTCCCCACAAGATTGGCATTTGTCAATTTTGGGTTTACTCTATTCCTGTAAACATAAAATAGACTTAATAGGGTCTTGAGAACTATATAAGTTAGGCTAAAATATTTTATTCATGTTAATAAACATGATAAAAACCTTAGGATAAAATATTAATCCAATTTTAAAATATATAATAAAAGAGTTGTACTTAATTTAGCCCATGTGAACAATATACTGGACTAGGGGATTTAAGAAATATAAAACTTAGTATGAAGATTTTGGCCTAAAGTTTTGGTTGCGTTGATAAACTTGATAAAAAATTTAGGACAAAATCTAAAGCTAATTTTAACATATAATAATTATCCCTACACAAATTTAGATAAAATGACCCCATGTAAATTTGAATTCAAATGAACTTAGACTAATTCAATTAGACTACGGGTTTTTTTGGGATCTAAACATGAATTCAATTAATCAAACGTCAAAGTTCAATCAGATGGTAAAATTACCATAAAATTAAGAAACCCTGGATGTTGTTGGTTCAAGTGAGACTCCATTAAACCTACAACCTGAAACATAAATATCAATTTGTTAGTAACATTAAATGAGGTAAAACCAAGACTATATGTAAACATGTCAACAATCATATGGTGTGGATGATCTTCAAATATAGATAATGTTCTAATATGTTAAGGGGAAAATTGAATTTATATCATTAATTTTAAAAAAAATGAAAAAGGGTCCTCATTTTTAAAAATGGGGGTATGTTAGCCTCAATAGTGGTCTCTTTAGTAAGGTTGTGTCAGAGGTAAGTCTCATCATTTCTTTTATTACTTTTAGCATGGTGGTTATGCCACTTTTTAGGGCCTCTTAAACATTTATAGTGTTGATCTCCTCTTCACCTTCCTTTATTTATATGATATAAGTTCCTACCTAATCTTCTTCATTCTCTTCTTCTAGTATGGGCACTAGGGTTACCTCTATTTCCATATCCACAAGGCTCTTGGTAAGGAATGCTATAGGTCCCTTATTCCTTTTCCTTGGATGTTTTTTATAAAAATCACCCTCTTATTTTAATGTCACACACTTCTTTGGGGTAGGTGACATGATTTGTTCTTTATAGGCTATTTTAAAATGAATGAACTCCATAATCCCTTCTAATTTCTCACCCCACTTTCATGAGAGTGACTTAACCTAAGATTTTTGTGCATCCTTTCCTTCATCACTAGATAGGAGGGGGTGATCATCATCCCTTCTAGGATCTCTACCCTTCTTACATGACTTCATCTCATAGTAAAGGTTAAAAAATATTCCATTGATTATTACCCTTTGGAGGAGATGGATGTCCAGTTTGTCACTATCATCCTCTTCATCCTTAGTTGTCTTGGATTTGAGTTGCACAAATTGGTGCCTCATCATCTATCTATCATAATCCATGGTATTGGCATGGATATCAATTTATTATGCATTTGGGATTCTCTTTATTACTACCATGAAGTATATGGCTAAGATGACATAAGGTAATCAGATCCAACCTAATAGATTTTCATCTATGAGCACTAGGAACCCCACATAAAAATGTTGCATCATGGTGAAGGTCATCATTCTCATGAATTATTGAGGGAGTTCTTGTGTAATGTGCCACTCCTTTCCATAGGAATTTATGAAACACCCTTGTAATCTAGTTTTATACTTCTATGAAAAGCTATAGGGGTACATGAAGTCCTGATACTTAATCATTGGGGACTTGTGTTTTGGTGGAAACACCCATTAGTGGTTTTAATCACCATCAAGCACACCTATCTCCTCCATCATAATTAGGATAAACATGTAGCCCTATTGGAAGGTCTCATGTGCCTAATGGCATTCTTTCACATTCTTTATGATCTCCTCTATGATGAACTTGGAGATGTTGAACACTTCTCCCTATGCCATGTGGTGGGTAATTTAAAGGAAGGTTTTACTTATATATGACCACCAGTTGTTAGGAAAAAGTTTGACACTTATCAAGTCTGTTTCTGACCTTATGCCTAGGTCTTGGATGTATTTGATAGGGAATACAAATCTTCAATTATATTAGCTTAGGAGATTTATAACCCTATTTATCTCTACATCATCCTCCATCATCTCCCATATGTCCACTCTTATTCTAGCTAACCCTATGATTTTGTTTATGTGGCTTGCATAAATCCTCATGCATCATCTAATAAAATAGAACTAGTCACCATGCACCCATAAGAGAAGGAAATTTACCAAGTATTTTGGCTTACCAAAGCTTGGTATATCAAAGAGTTGTGTATAACCCATGGTTTTCAACTTGTCACTTATGAAGACATAAAAAATTGAAGTACATACCTTGGTCTTCTTGCACGTGTCTACCATCTAATCTTTATTTAATTCCTACACATTGCTACCTATCCTATGGTTATAATATTTTAAATTGTATATGTGGGTTAAGGTAATACACTTTTTCCATACCATGAATTTTGGAAGGTATTCCATCTCTCTTTAGGTGATATTTGGTCTCATGGATGGATCAACCTCTATGATACTAACTCCTTCTACCAACTGCACCTTAGACTTCATGCTGGTTGATTCCCTCACTTCTTTTACTTTATTTACATTCTTATGTGCTTCTAGAACTTTTGAGCTTACTCTTTTCTTTCCCATCTTGAACCTACTACTATTTAAATGTAGCTAATTGATCTTATCAAAGCCCAAAATTATGTCTATCCTACTTTACAACCATAGAGAATGCAATTGCATGTTTATCTATTGAAATTCCTATCTTGTTAATGGTGGACTAGTTGTCCTATGAAAGTCTATACTTTCCTATTTCTCTATCAACATCCCTCCCTTTGTTCCTCTTCTCCTTAGGGAGAAATTCAATCTCTTACTTTCTCTTTCATTCACATGTGGGGAGGCTATGGGTAACTTGTTTGGTGGCTTCAACTCCTTGCTCTATTTTGATCTCTTGAAAATGATAATAAACTTTTAACCTCAACCATCTCTAGTTTTATATTCTCATATACCAAATTGATGGCTAACATTATTTAAATCCTAAAAAATATGCTAAAATATACTACCCTCTACTCATCAATGCAAATATTTATTCTTCCACCATCATAGCATTAACTCTAATAATGGTTTCTTGAAAGAAGTGATAGGTAATTCAAATGGTTACTTCCTACCAAATATTAGATGGGTACCAGTTATCAAAATGGTCACTTTCTTGTGATTTTTCCATCTTGTCATGACATTCACCTTCCTTTTGGTTACCTAGGCATAGTGTTTCATATGCATATAATTTAGCCTCCTCGGTTCCACCTCTTCTCTAGTCTTGAACATTATTTCAAGCATGCCTCAATTTCTTGGTTGATTTCTCTGTACTTTACTATCTCTTTATTTGCCATACCCTACCCCTTATAAATCCTTGTGTTGGTCATCTAATGCCTCACTATCTCCTCTTAGTCTCTTGTGTAGTGGTGCCTTGTGTTCTATACTCATCAATTTATATTTATAGGTTAATTAGCCTAGTACACATCATATACACCTAAAAACATTGGTGTATGGCCATAGATTCTTTGAAAAGTGACTAGATTTGAGTCACACAAATGGATTTATGCATGTGTAAGTACTAGAAATTTTCTCTTGTGGGCTTGAAAGTACTATGATTTTTTAAATAACATAAAAGAAACAAAATATAAGGAAAAGATTTGGCTCGTGCCAATTTTATTATGGTCAAAATAAATATAAACCAACTTTTTATTGGAAATTTGGTGTTAGATGGCACAACCACCATCTTATTGATGGTATAATTTCAATTTATTACCATTAAAATACCCAAGAAATATTTTACTAGTCAAAATGCATAACTTTTATGTGCTAGTCTCCAAGATCCTATGAATGACATAAGGTCCCATCCATCTAGTCTATAATTTTCCTATGTACCACAAGTACTTAGAATCATATAACATTACCAAGGTACCTTCTATAAACACCTCTCCCGAGATGTGATTATTATGCCATGTATTTTGGTGTACCTTCTCTATCTACTGGCTCCATTGTGCTTGGGTGTGTGTCTTGTCTAGTGTCTCCAAATCTTCTAGGCATGTGATTAAAGACTCTTGGTTACACAATTAACCAATACATATGATGTGTTACGAGGCACTCAGAACTCCATAGGTAAAATGGCCTCTGTGCCAAACACTAGTTGGAATGGTGTATCTTTTTTAAGTGCTTGTATCTTATGTGATAGGCCCATAACACATTGACACATGATCATCCAACCTTTGTGACCAACATACAATAATTTTGTGAGGCATGTCCCTAATATTTTATTTAATTATTTTATAGTGATATTAGCTTGGGGGTGGTAAAGTGTTATTTTGTGGTACACCACCATACATTTTAACAATAAGATTTGAATTGTTTGATTGATGAAATATGTGCCATGGTCAATATCAGCTAATTTGGCCCATATACAAAGCTCTTACCTAGATAGATCAGCTGAGTAGAGTTATTGATTGACTAAATGATCAAATGACTTGAGAAAATAAAGAAGATGGATCAGAACATCATCAAACCTCATGTAAAAATGGATAGATCAATTTCGTAACACATTTTATAGATTCGCTTAAAATTTAAATAAGGTTAAAGAGTTACATTTTCATGGTTTTTTTCATGCCTTTAACCTTATCTACAAATTTCTTGTCTTGATGAGTTGTCTATCTCAAGATCTAAGTCCTCAAATTTGAATAAGTAGAATGAAATGTGCATAGGGATATCAAGGTAAATCTACAACAATTAAATTTTTGGATTTAGAAATCCTTAACAAGTAAGACATGTGTGGGTACATAAAGTTTAGGCCTTGTGAAATATCCAATTAAAAGAGTGAATGTGAGGATAACAAGTGTTGAAATCGTGTAAGCTCAAGTGAAGATCCAATGGTAAGTAGATGATCATTGATGTCAGTAGGTCTAGAAGATCAAATAAAGTATGTTAAATTATATATTAAAGATCAATGGTGAGCTCATAGTCAAAATTTTAGCATATTCTAAGGATGAATTCATGGATAACAAGTGGTAAGATCTTGGGTACCCATATGAAGATCTAACAGTGTGTGGTTATTAACAAATCTAGTGGGTCCAAGTAAATCAATGGTGCATGATCGATCATGATAGGGATATAAATGGTGTGCATTTTATCCTATTGATAAATATTAATGGAACATTTTGAGTTGTGAAAATAGGATCAATGGTGCATGTTTGATTAAATAGAACAAATATTAATGGCATGAATTCATCAAGTATATCAATATTGATAATCAAGATTAAAAGTCAAAGCTAGGAGTTTTCAAGTAAAGTTCAAATATGATCGCGGTAAAACTAGATAAAATATTCTAAGGGATGCCATAAAGGTAGACACATAATTTTTTATGGGTTTATCACCAAAGATAGTAGCATGATTATTACCCTTTTCTCCACTCTTACATGCCAAATATGAACCAACAAGGAGTAATCCATGCTAAAACAAGATCACAACAAATTGATCTAGTGATTGTAACTACTTTGACATTGGAATTCATCTTTGAAATTATTTTATACCACCATTATATCCATAAGGAGAATAAATACATGCCAAAAATAAATTGAAATAGACTGGTATGGTTTTTATGTCCACCTTTTGAAAGTAAACTTAGGAATTATGATATTTTATAACTGAATCAATGTTAGATGATCAAAAATATTGGTCATTGTGCTCCATTATTCATCCTTCTATACATGATCCTTGTTTATATCATCCCATTATGTTATTAATACATGCTTCTAAGCCTTGAAAATAATCCCTCTCTTTGGAATGACTAGACTCTACCAATATTTATATTGTAACAACTATTTGATGTAATAGAACACTAAAATACTCCATTTAAAAGCTGAATCAAAGTGTGTTTCATAAGTTCATTGATGTGGTTAAGTGGATATATGTTTTCCTTTCCTCTATCTAAGTATTCTCACCTTCACATAATGTTTTAGTAGTTCTCACACGTCATTATAAGTGTACATATAGTCTCTTGGTCAGTGTGGAAGTGGATGACTACCCTCCCATGCTAGGTTGATAGTTATTTCAATGCCTTATTATGAAATATTTATGTGGAAGTTGATAAAAGAGTGAATGAAGTGATGTTTATAAATCTTGAATGCATCATATATTGTGTCTTGTGAAATTATAAGGATCAAAATATTTGGTGCATCACCCCACTTTTACATGCTTTCATAGATTATTATTAATCTCTATCTGCTTTTGCCAGCAAGAAGCTAGTTTAAGTTTATTATATGTGATATAACCAATATGAATTTAGCATTCTCTAGAGGTTTGACCCAAGATTAGGTGACCCATGGCCTAAGGTCATTCCCATGTTGGACTAGGTTTCAGCAAGAGGACTTGAATAATTCCCTTCTTAGCTAAGGGTATAACCTAAGATGCCAATAGTTTTGGCACACTTAGTGGGACTAGGTATCCTAGAAGAACTAAAATTTGGATCTAAGTGGAATCATATATAGTAGTAAAGGAGATACATCATCATCAAGAGATAAAAATCTTTAAAGTTTTATATTTCATAGCACCATTTAGATAGCATTCTCATTGTAAAGGTTACTACAAGGTCAATTAGTAAAGGTATTCCCCTTGAATTCACTAAGATAAATTATAATTCATATAAGAGAGCAAGATTTAATAGGATAAGACCTTATCTCCAAAATCAATATTCATCTCCTCATTATCCTATTATATTAAGTAGTATAATCCTCACTACCCAAATGACTATCCAGAATCAAATGTTCATCCCATTTAATAGAGCTAGTCCACTAAATTTGGACCATTTTGATGAAATTCCTATGTCTTCCCTTAAGAGTATCACATTATTATTAGGATAACATCAAAAAATTAATATTTATCACATCTAATATGTTTCCAACCTTTACTTTAGTCACAATGTTGCTCAAGGTAATAAGTCTATTAGACTTCTTGTTATTTACTTCAAAGGAAAAGCATTGCATTTGTATATAAATCTTACATTAAATTCCATTGCTACTTGGGATTAGTTAGGTGCAACCTTAGTCAAACAATTTGAGGACAAATTTGATCACCTATCTTTAGTTGAATATCTGATTAATATAAAGAAAGTTCATCATGATTTCATGTCTAATAAAAACCTCATATTCCAAAAGACATGGACTATGATAACTAAATTGATCATACCTTCTCATTAATATGCCTTCTTATATTATTTAAGATCCCTTAATTCTAATATTAGTATGTTGATATAGTCCGTGGGTGGCAATACCTTGGTAAATGATTATGAGGTTACAATAAGAGTATAAAATAGTTTGATACAAGTTGGTAAGTTTGATCCAAGGTCTCTAATTCCTATATTCCTATATTTTCAATCTATTCCATGCCCTCAAGTTCCTTAGTTTCTATTATTAGCCCCTATTCCACCTCCTTAAGCTCAAGTTGTAGCCCCTTCTAGTCAAGACAATGAGTTTGGTGAGCTAAATGGTTTTCTTCAATATTTTATAAATGAAATATTAAAACTCAATATATAATAATATAAAACTAATAGGCCCTATCAACAACCAAATTAGACTACTTATCATCCCTTCAAAGATCAAAGGCCTCCTTATCAAGGATTTAGAAAAAATAGACCACCCTACTAAGCACAAGAGCCATAGTTCTAGATAAACCATATGAATATCTTGATCCTAATTCACCTTACACATCAAAATTTATTTTCCCCACACCACCTCAAAATAATTTTATTCGTGACTCAATTTGGCATCCCTCCAATCTAAATGATGCTCAAAACCAAGCCTTAGTATCATAGAACATTACTATGCCATAAATGACATAAGAAGAGTTTTCTCTTCAAGGAGGTCAGTATTAGGAGAAAATTTTAGTACCCCAATAAGAGGCTCAACAAGTTCAAGGGTATCCTAATTCCATTAATGTAAACTAGCACATGGATGATTCTATTACTTCTAATCATGGTGGTGAGACTAGCAGTTTAAATAGTCAATTTGTAGTTGTAACTAGAGATAAAAGAAGAGACTTGGATCAGGATCAAGATGTGACTAATTATTCAAGTGATCCTAATTTTATTTCAAATATTAAAAAATATCAAATTTCTTCCCCTACAACATAGAAAAATTAGAATTCATTGGTTTGGAAGGTCCCTATAAAATCATTGGTTTGTGAACAACCAATGGTTTAAAAAGTGTAGCCAAAGGTTAATGGAGATTTATTCAGTACAGTGGATCAAATGAATAAATATAGTTTCAAAATTAGCATGTAGGATTCCTTTCCGATCCCAAGAAAAACATATATGCTCATACAAGATATTTTAGCTCTCAAGGTGTCTCCAAAACCAATTGACAAATAAGGAGTTATCTTGACTAATTCAAACCAACCAATGAATCATAAAGTATAACTAGTACATAAGATGGTAAAGGGGGATAAATCTAAGGTAAATTCAAGTAATACTCCTCCATTATATGTATCTTTGATATTTGGAAACAATTTAATTCATAAATTTATGGTGGATAGTGGAGCCAATAACACTATCATAGCTAAGTAAATTATAGATAAGCTTAGTCTTGTCGATGAACCAAATGTTAAAGGAGTATTACAATTGGATGGCTCACCAAAAAATTTATCATTCATCATTAAAGATATGAATTTGACATACCATTCTTTTCCTAATGTTACCATTCAAAAAGATGTAGTTGTGGTGGACTTGCCTCCCTACTTTACCATGTGTCTATCAAGGGACTTTACCTCAAATATTGGAGGATATTTATCAATTGATTAGACACATTTAATGTTTATAAATAGGTATGTCATTAAGGGAACAATACATTATAAAATCATTACACACTTCTATTTGGATCCATATATGACTAATGTTGTAAACACTAATTTTGTCATCTCTGATGAGGTGCTATAAACTAGTATAGAGGAGAGTGAATCACCTTTAGATGGGATTCCAAATTTGTTCCTTGATGAGTGGACCTTAAATAAGGACTTGGTGTTTAATTCCTCAATGAGAAAGATATACCAATTCTAGCATTGATGAATGATGATGAGTTTATTGATGGATGAAGGAATAAGCATGGTACTAGGGCTGGAATGATGTTTATTTATCCAAAAAATAAAAGGTATTTCTCATCTATTAAGTTTCAATTTAATTTTTCATATAGTGATACTAAATATGAGGCAATAGTTCCTGGTTTATAATGAGATAGGAAGATGAAAGTCAATGCCTTATAAGTCTTTAGTGATATTGAACTTGTAGTTCACAAATTGAGATGTCTTAATATATGAAAAAACCCATTGCTTAAATATTATAATCATAGGGTATGGGACTTTCTTGAATAATTTTAGGCCTTCAACATTTAGGCAATACCAAGAAATGAGAACAAACATGCAAATAGGTTAGCTACCATTGGGGAATAATTTAGTATCTTAGATGATGTAAGAAATGAAAATGTCTAGTCACACATTAAGGTGATTGCAAGGCCTTTTGTCCCAGATAATAATGACAATTGGAAAGTGTTTAAAGATGATAATTATATTGTTAGATTCTTACAAGAAGAGGATGAGTTTTCCTCAAGAAATTAGTCAAAGTAATTTTAGTAGTATGGTGTTCATATTTTGAATATAAAAACAAATAAGTTTCCCAAGTGATTGGTCATAATTGAGAACATATTTAGTGGTGATGATGAGCTCAGGAAAGAAAATTCAACTTATTCATCAAAGGAGAAACACTATGTCAATGTGGAAGTTGTCCCTAGTAAGAGAATAAGGTTGTGTAGGGTATGAATTTATTCAAATAAATAAGCTTTAATTTATTTATGTAGAAGTTTTGCTGATGTATTTGCATGGAAATATACTAATCTCAAGGGGTTTTACCCAAGTCTAGATCAACACACCATTGAGCTAGAAGATGAAACTAAGCTAATAAGAAAAAAAATGTATATTAATCCTAATCTTAGTCTTTTGATGAGATCTTATATTCATAATTTAATTTATAATCAAGCACTCAACTTGGGTGGCAAGGCTTGTTCCAATATGGAAAAAGAATGGTAAAATTAGACTACGTGTTGACTTTTGTGACTTGAACAAATCCTCCATTAAAGACCACTATCCATTGTTATCTATGGAAAAAAACTTATAGTTGGTTACAGGTTCAAAAAATTTCTCTTTATTGGATGGATATAGTGGTTAAAATTAGATTATGGTCAAGGAGGACCAATTCAAGACAACTTTCACCACAAAGTGGGGGACATTTGCATTTAAAAAGATGCCCTTCAATTTTTTTAATCTTGGAAAAAAAATTCATAGAGCCATCGATATAGAATTCTAAGGCCTTGATAACAAGTATGTACTTGTCTAGATGGATGATATAATAGTGTTTTAAAATAATACAATTGAGCACATGGTTCACCTCGAGAAAGTTTTTGAAATATGTAGATAATTTGGGGTAACACTAAATCTCAAAAACTGTGCCTTTTTAGTTCAAAAGGTAGGATTCTTGGAAATATAGTTTAAAATAATGGTTTAATCATAGATCCTAAAAGGATAGATTCAATTATTTAACTTTATTTTCCCAAGCACAAAAAAATACAAAGTTTCATGGGGGTGATGAATTTTATCAAAAGATATATCTCACATTTTACCACTTTAGCTAAGCCACTTACATCCATGCTAAAGAAGAATATGATTTTTAGTTAGTCCAAGGAAGGAGTAAAGAGTTTTGAGGGAATTAAGAAACCCATGGCTAGTGATCCTATGATCATGAACCCATATTTCACAAAGGACTTCATTTTTATAGCTATGTTAATATTGACACCATTTCAGGCATTATTATACAACAAAATCATGAGGCTTTGGATCAACCAATAGTCTTCTTTAGTCAAGGCTTAGAGAAGTATTAAATAATGTACTCTTTTATTGAAAAACATGTACTTTATATTATAATTTCTCTCAATAATTTTAGATATTGATTGTCAAATAATAAGATACACCTAATGGTTGCCAATCCAAGTATCAAGGAGTTTTTCTTTAACAAAGACATAAATGAGAAAAGAGCTAGTTGGATAACAAAGGTAATGGAGTATGATGTGGATATAAATGTCATAAATATTATTATAGGCAAAGGAATTTGTGAGCATCTATCCTAGGATTTAAAATAATCTAATGAGGTGGTTATGTTGTTAATTTATGAAGAGGTTGCAACTGATCATACTTCACCTTCTAACTAGTTTCATGATTTTGGAATATATATATATATATATATATATATATATATAGAATGGTATTTATCCCTCTCATATAAATAATTCAAGAAGAATATATTTTATATTGAAATCAATTACATTCCTTCTTGTTAATGGTATTTTGTGTAAGACAAATATCAATGGTATGTTATTAAGATGCATTAAACCACATCAAATGGAAATCCTGCTTGAAGATTTCCATGATGGAAATGGTGGAGAGCATTAATCAAAAAATATTATAGCCCAAAATATCATGAGAGGTTGGTATTAGTGGCCAGGTATATTTTTTGATTGTCATGCATGAGTTAAGAAATGTAGATAGTGTGCTATGTTTGTAGGAAAAGTAAAACTTATAGCCTTTCCTCTCCAATTGATTATGGTGGATTAGTGTTTTATCCAATGGGGACTATAATTTATTGTTCTAATTAACCCCCCTTCAATCTTAGGTCATAAATGGATACTAACTACCATATACTACTTCACTAGGTCAACAGAAGCAATGCCATTAAAGGAAGTAAATGAGTCCAATGTTTTATATTTCTATGAAGGTTCACTTACTAGATTTGGGGTCCCTCAAAACATTATTTTTGAAAATTTTATGGTCTTTATGGGGTCTAAAATCAGATAATGGGAAGTTTAACAAAGTGTCTTTCTTAGCAATTCATCAAATTATTACCCACAAGGTAATGGTCTTGATGAGTCCATCAATAAGAACCTATTGAAGATCATAAGAAGAATAATTGAAGATAATCATAGATCATGGCATCTAAAATTAAATTCATCTCTATGGGATAATAGGATCACATACAAGAGGTCAATAACTACCTCTCTCTACAAGATGGTATATGGTAAAGAAGTAAAAATGCTTATTTTTCTTAAATTTAATACCCTAGAAATGATGGATCAACTTGAGTTGTTAGAGAATGAGCCAATGGATATTAGGTATGTTGAGATTATGTAGATATAAGATAAAATAAATTAGTCCATTCTAGACATGGAAATCCATCAAGTAAAAGTGAAGAGAGCCTTTGACAAATGAGCTTCCTCACAAAGTTTCAAGGAAGGAGATTTGGTCCTCAATTGGGATGAAGACATAGCTAAGCCAAGAAGGCATACAAATTTTGACTCTATTTGGAGTGGTCCATACATAATCTCTATCTAAAAATTCCAAAATTCCTTCCAAATTTCAAGGATGGATGGTGGCGAGCTTCATATCCTAGATAATGGGATACACCTGAAACATTGTTATTGAGAGGTTGAGTTCCTATACATAGTTTATTTGTTTGTTTTCATTCAAGTACTTCCTTAGAGTATTTTTTTGTTTGATTTTTATTTTTTTATTTAGATTCCTTATTTTTTTTCCTTTCTTGTTTTAGAGGAAGGAATTATCTTATTTCAATTAGAAGGTTACTTGCAGTCATGGATCAGATTTGCCATTGTTTTATGAGTCCAAATGACATGTATATGGTCTAGTTCTTAATCATAGTAGGCATGATTACGAAATTAGTCACCAAATATGTTGGATGAATTTGGCCCACATACCAAGATTCTACCTAGATAGATTAGCTGAGTAGAGTTCATAATTGATCAAATGATCAAATGACTTGAATAAATGAAGAAGATAGACTAGACCATCATCAAATGCCATGTAAAAATGGATACATGAGTCTAGTTACATATTTGATAGATGTAATTGAAAATTAAACTAGGGTCAAAGAGTTGCATGGACATGGTATTTTTAATTCCTTAAACATTCTTTGCAAATTTCATGTCTTGAAGACTTGTCTATCTCAAGATCTAAGTCCTCAAAGTTGAACAATCAGAATGAAATGTGCATGGGGAAATCAAGTTAAAGGTATACCAACTAATTGTTTCGATTTAAAAATCCTTAAGTAAGAAGTACATGGTGAAATAAAGTTTAGGATTTTTGAAATAATTTTTTGGATTCAAAATAGTGAATCTGGTGTTGTTAAGTGTCCAAATCATGGAAGCTTGAATCAATATCTAACAATGAGAAGATGATCAAGGATGTTAGTGGGTCTAGAAGACCTAATGGAACATGTTAAATTGTTCATCAAAGATCAATTGCAAGCACACAATTAAAAGGTTAGTGTATTCTAAGGATAAATTTGTGTAGATAATAAGTGGTAAGATCTCAGATGTCCATACAAAGATATAATGGCATGCAATGAATAACAAAGCTAGTGGGTCCAAGTAAATAAATGGTGCATGATCAATCATGCCAAGAAGATCAATGGTGCACATTTGATCCTACTAATAAATATCAAAAACACACATTGAGTCATGTAGATAGGATAAATGATACATGTTTGATTAATTAGATTAAATATTAATGATAAACATTTTCCAGGAAGATCAAGATTGATGGTTAAGATTAAAATTTTAATCAAAGAGTTTTCAAGTAAAGGTCAAATATGGTCAAGGTCAAACTAGAACAAATATTTAAAGGGGATGCCATAGAGGTAGACACATTAGTTTTTATGTGATCATTACCAAAGATTAAAAAATGATTATGACCCTTTTCTCCACTCTCACATGCTAAAGATAAACTAGTAGGGAGTAATCCATGTTGGAACAAGATCACAACAAATTGATCAAGCTATTATAACTACTTCAACACTATAATTTATCTTTAAAATGATTGAATCTCACCATTTTAACTATAAGGAGAATCAATAAAAGCTATAAATATATTGAAAGAGATTGATATGGTTGTTACGGCAACTTTACAAAATTAATCTTAGGCATTATGATATTTTCTAACTGAATCAATGTCAGATGATTAAAAATCTTGGTCATTATGCTCCCTTCTCCATCCTTCTATGCACGATCTCCATTTCTTTCATCCCATTTTTCTATAAATATAGGATTATAAGGCATGAAAATAATCCCTCTCTTTATCATGACTAGACTCTACCAAGATTTGTACTATAACACCTATTTGTTTCAATAAAAGACTAAATTCCTCCATTTTCAAGCTAAATTGAAGTATGTTTCATGAGCTCGTTAAATTGGCTAAGTGAATATATGTTTTCATTGCCTCTATCTAAGTTTTATCACCTTCATGTAGTGTTTTGGTAGTTCTCACAAGTCATTATAAGTGCACACATAGTCTATTGGTCAGTGTGGAAGCTGACAACTACCCTCTTATGCTACAATGCCTTGTTATGAAATACTTATGTGGAAGATGATCAAAGAGTGAATGAAGTGATGTTTATTAGTCTTGAATGTATCCTATAGTATGTATTGTGCAAGTATAAGTATAAATATCAAAATATTTAATATATCACCCCATTTTTACATGATTTCATAGATTATTATTAATCTCTCTCCCCTTTTCCTAGCAAGAAGCTAGTTTAGGTTTAGTATAGGTGATAGACCCAAAAGGAATTTGGACTTATTCATAAGTTTGACACAAGATTAGGTAACCTAAAGCCTAGGGTCATTCCCATATTGGATTAAGTTTGATAAATAGGACCTAAACAATCCCCATTTCAGTTAAGTGTGCAACCTAGGATGTCAATATTCACTAGTTAAGCTAAGTGGGAATCTATACCTACTGATAATGCTTTCCCAAATGAATCTTGTTGATGTGGAAGATATATAGTCTTTAGTCAGTGCCATCTTAGCCCATTTGGTTAACTAATCTATAAAAAAGAGAATGTACCTTGCACTTGTTTGGCTCATGGTGCAATTAATAGGCTCAACAAAATCAATGGCCTACTTTTTTAATGGTACCTAGGCAAGGATGGGGATGAGGGAAATATCATCCTAGTGGTTTAGATTTCTATTGTGCTAATAGATGTCACATGTTTTAGCATATTATTTTGCATTAGGAAATAGAGATGGCCACCACAAGCCTAATTGTATAAATTTTTGTGATGTGGCATCTCCAACACAATGGCCTCAAATAATCCCCTCATGTGCCTCTTTTAGTATTGAGTCCTATTCATGATCTAGGACACATCATCATGTGATTTTTTCATAGACCAACCTGTATATTTCCCTACCAATGAGTTGAAAAGGGGAGGAAAAATCCATGAGATGATTCTTTGTGTTAGTTGTCATGGCTTGAGGCACAAATATAGAGGTTAAAAGGTCATAATTTATGATAAGTATTATAAGATGCATTGGATCCTATATATTTTTGAATTATGTATAAGATATTTAATTAGTGATACCACATATCCAAAGTTGATGTGGGATAGATGGTTTGGGCCTAAGTTTTGCTTTCTAGGCTTCACTATAACAAAAAATTGGAATTCTTGAAACAAAATGATCCATTAGCAAATGCACCCATGTAAAATGGGCTTGTTCACTAGGTACACAATTGCCTTTTGATCAGTAAAGAAGATAAAAGGGGTTACCAAAAAATACTATAATTTTTTTTATAGGGAATAAACTATCACAAGCACTTGGTGCGTAGTCATGGTATAATTTTATTTACCCTTGGTTTGTTTCATACTTATGAAAGAAATAGGATAATCCATTTTCCCTTCACTAGGTTATGTGAGAATGACACCAATTGTAGTACCAAAAGAATCAATGTGGACATGGAAGGAAGTCAACTAGTTAGGAAATTATAGTATCGATGTAATTTTTAGTTTTATCTTTAGGATCTCAAAAACATCTTCCTGTACTATGTTTCAATAGAATAGGCCATCCTTTTTTAAGAGTTCTTATAGAAGCACCATAATCCTAGAATAATTCCTTATGAACTTATTATAATACCCATGATGTCCATGAAAGGAATGGACATTTTTATACATTCATGGTGTTTAAAGTTAACCATGATTGCAATATTGGTAGGATCAATGAGTAGACCATCCTTGTAGATGGTGTGCCTGAGCAATGTGCCAAATGACATTGAAAAAATACACTTATTGAGATTTATAGAGATTTTTAACTATCAACACCTTTAAAACATTAGGAAAAATTATCATAGTGATATTTTACCAACCCATACACTATCCAATTATCTAAATATACTTAAAAAAACTTGTGAATAAAGTCTTTTAATGTGGTGATCACCAGCTAGGATAAATTTCTTGACACATTCTTCAGCCTAAA
Organism: Torreya grandis; assembly: GCA_037957365.1. Taxonomy (NCBI): domain Eukaryota; kingdom Viridiplantae; phylum Streptophyta; class Pinopsida; order Cupressales; family Taxaceae; genus Torreya; species Torreya grandis. The sequence goes on from JARHVA010001578.1 coordinate 473,289, forward strand.
GGGCATCATGTTATATACAAAACATCCCCATTCAATCACAAAGGTGGATTTGAAATTTTCATCCTCCTTAATCTAGACTTGATGGTGTCCTTAAAATCCATTAATAAATATGTATATTTCACAACCTAAGATACCATCTAATACCTCATCAGTGAATATAGTTGGGAAGAGGTCGGTCATGTAGGTGGTGTTCAATAGTCTATGGTCAACATAAATTCAAATGCACCCATCATTTTTTATTTTGATGACCATGGAGCTGACCCATTTGGACTCCTTCACTAGGTAGATAAATCCTAGGGCTATCATGCCATCTATCTCTATCTTGACCTTAGCACCAATATTTGGGTTTATCTTATAAAGATGTATCTTGATGGGTCTCACATTGTCGATTAGTTTTATGCTCATATTCTTGAGGGATGGGTGGATGCCTTTCATATATTTATAATTTCATGGGAATATGTCTTGTAATTATTTCAATAGATCAACAATATGCATCAATTCTATGTTAGACCAATAGGCACCCAGAGTGGTAATTTTGGGTTTTCCTTCTAAACTAATATTTACCTTGGTAGTTTTTAATGGTGCCTGATAGGGTTCATGCTTCTACTAGTGTGAATCCTCAACTTATTTTTTTCCCTCATTTATCTCTACCTAAAAATGTGTAAGATCTTCTTCTTTTAGGGTTCTATCCTCAACTTGGCATAGTAAATTCTTTTTCCCTACCAAATTATTATAGTTGCACACTTTCTATGTGCCATTATATTCATCAATAGAATCAATGTTCAAAAATTATTCTTTGAATAAGGTTGGGGGTTCCAACCCTTTTTTATCAAATATGTCCCTTAGACACTCCTCTAATATAGTGGTGTCCTCAAACACTAACCTTCAAACTATCTGTAATTGCTCCATTAGTTCAAGATATTGTGAAGAAAAAGAAAAGGTATGAACAAACTTCTCCTTAAGGGCATCATAATATACTATTTTGTGGTACATCTCATTGACTATGTACAATAACCGCACCCAAGTCTTTAAAGTTCTATAGAAGGTGTGTACAAATAAATTTCTTGGTGCTTTTTCACCACAAACATTCCATGTTTCACTAGTACAAATAGAGTAACATATGATTTAAAAACTACTAAAAACCAGATATAAATGATCAAACATGATCACATGACCATTAGTAGTTTATTTCCAATCATTTATAACATGACCAAATTGATGACTAAACTATATTTAGTCACTCATTATTTGTTTTGATTGATCAATTTGGTAGTATATTTAGTCATTGATTTAGTCATTAGTTGTTGTAATCTAGTCACTTATTTACTCATTTTTATTCATTGATTTTTGTTAACTAGTCACTTATTTAGTCACTTTTATTCACTTATTTTTGTCCATTGGTAGTTTATTTAGTCATTAATTTTAATCATCATTTTTATCAATTTGGTAGTATATTCATTCTTTTTTATTCATGATGATTTCATTCATCATCATTGTGTACTCCTCATCACATTTGTTCTAAGTTTTTTGAATCAAAGAAAATCAATATCACATGAGGCAAACTCAATCCTTTAAGGCACTTTCTCATACAAAAAATCCTAACAAGCTCTTTCACATCTGTAATCATTAATAATCCTATATTTTAATAAAGATTGGGTGTGGGCTTTAAAAGCTTCTAGATTTTTTGATTCAATTTTTAATGTTTATCCTTAGTGGTGGTAATTCACTTTGGTCTAATCCACCATTTAATAATTTGATGATGCTTTAATAGTCATGGGAGGAGAAAGAGTTATAACTAAGCCATTATTGTGTGATGAAACCAAATCAGATGCTATGGTCTAGAGTATATGTTATGAAGGTAGAATTTCTCATTTTCTTTAATGTCTGAATGGATATGATGAGAACATCTCCATTAAATTTTCTTTAAGTTGGAATGGTGACTGTAAAGTTTAGGTTAGGGATATAGATTTTTTTGTTAGTGAGGAGTCGATTGCTAAATCCATAGGTTTATGCTATGAGGGTAGAAGATTAAATATACTCATCAAAATTTAAGATTCAGTGATCCAAAACATAGAATTTTTGATTGATAGATATTTAAAGAACAAAAAAATAACATAGTAACAATGAATTCTCTAAGAAGAGATGTTTTATTGCTCAAGATTGTAATACAACTATATGCTTATCTCTAGGAAGAGATTTCTAATTTCTATTTGAGGTTAAATATTCATTTATACAAATTTTGAAGGTAGGAGGAGGATGTGAAAGGTCACCAATCTTGAGGGAGATTAATTGGTTTGACTTTCATGATTTAAAACAATACATAATTCGAGTACTTATTATTTTTAGAAACTTACTATTTTTAGACTATACTACTAAAATTAAAATTTGGCTAACTTCCATTTAGTTTTCAAGGGTCAAAACTCATTAATAAAATATTATGCCACATCATAGTGTTCCCCTCATTATTATCCTTCCAATGGTTCAAATGAGGATTCAAATAGAGCTATGGTGCAAAAGTTATGGCTCCTGGAAGTTCTACCACCAGTTGTGGTAGAACCATCACTTGAATTGTCACTTGAAATATTGCTCAAATAACCCAAAAGGGTTGAAAAAATTATTCATTAAAGGAGAAGCACTGATGAAGTTGTAGGGAGGCTTTGATAGAGAGAGCTTATTTAACCCTTGGGATAAAGTATGCTTCTTCATCATGAAATATTTTACCCTTGAAGGTAATTTTAAGTGCTTTTATCATTACCATTTCATTCTTTTGAATCACTTTCATCATAAGATATTGGTTAACTTCGCCTTCTTCCTTTTATCATCCCTAGAGATGTCTGTTAAGTCTATCAAAAATTCTTTAGAAAAAGACCAATCTAGCTTTACCATTCCTCTCCACCAAGGTCTTATCTTTAGGTTTTATTACTTTCACCTTGCATTATGCCCCTCTAAGCCTTTAAAATCATAGGTGTTAGATAGTTCCCATGATAGTGAACTTGACATTCACCTTTCCCTTAGTGTTAGATTTGGTTCTATGGGTCCTCATGGTTTCCTACCCTTTTTCAAGAACCTTTTTCCCCCTCTTCAAACCTATCCCCTAAGTTTGAAATATTTTCCCCTCTCAGGATGGGTTCTAGTTGTCCCTCCCTAATAGTTGTGACTTTTAGATCCCCTGACACTTTTGACTCTCTAGATGTCAAAGGGTTATAGGAGATAAAAAATAACCCCTCCTTTTTTTGCAATAAAAAGAGGAAATTAAATGTTTGGATCAATTCTAAGAAGATCAATCAGGGAAAGAGTTAGAAAAAGAAAGTGGTGGGGGTGGAGCCTTAGAATTTGGCTAGTGATAAAGAGAACATGGAGACCCAAGTGTAAGGTGAGGAGGCTATGGAGGAAGGGTGATCTAAAACTCAAAATATTTGGTTGAAAGATAATTTATAAATAAAACCTACACAATTCAAATAATGTTATCTCTGAAAAGAGATGTTTTATTGATCAAAATTACAGACCCAAACATATGCCTATCTTTGAGAAGAGATGTCTCATTTCCATTTGGTGTTACATATTCATTTATACATGTTTTGAAGGTGTGAGGAGGATGTGGAAGGTCACCAATCTCAAGAGATATTAAGTGGTTCGACCTCCACGATTTACAATAATACAGAATTTGAGTAATTACTATTTTTAGAAACTTACTAATTTTAGACTACACTACTAAAATTAAAATTTTGGGCACTTCCATTGGGTTTCTATGGGTCAAACTTCATCAATTATATCTCAATTCCAACTCATGATGTTCCCCTCATTATTATATTTCCAACAGTTCAAATGGTGAGTCAATTGGAGCTACGGTGCAAAAGTTATGGCTCCCAAAAGTTTCGCCATCAATTGGGGTGGACCCATCACCCGAATTATCATCTAAATTGTTGCCTAGATCAAAGGGTCTAGTTTTAAATTTTAGAGATATATAGAAATAAATTTTATGAATATCAATAGATCTAAGAGACTGGTAGGGGAAAAAAATTCATTGGTAAAGACTGTGGATGATCCCTCTACCTCAGATCAGGGGGAGGAAGCAGGGAAATAAAAAGATAAATCCAATCCTAATTAGCAATTGGAGGAGGGAACCAATTATTTTGAGGATTTGAACAACTCCACTTATGATTTTGATAAGGAGGATTTCATGGATAACATTGAAGAGGAGAGCTAGATTGAAATGGAGTTGAATGAAGTAAAGAAGGGTTTGTGCTCCCTTCATAATAAAATGAAGGTGTTAACCATTATTTTCTTGAAATTTGTCTATCGTATAACTTATTCCCTGATGATTCTAAAAGACCTCTTGGATGAAGAGAAATATATAGAAGGAAAAATTTTAAGCATGGAGGACCTTCTCAATTTCATAAAAGAAGATTGGAAAGATTTGATTAAAAAACTAGTGTTTTTGTTAAGGTTAATCCCTAGTCTATTTGTTGTTACCTATTTTGCTTTTATCTATCCACTATTTTTTGGATTTTAGTGTCATTTGGCCTATTTTTATACCCCTTGGGGTCTTTGTACTTGGGATATGAATAGTCTTTATAGACTTATAATATCAAAAATATATAATCAATGTAATTGTAAATACTCACTTCTTGAAAGAAGAATTTAGAAAACCTTCAATATTTATTACAAATGATGATTATAGATGCCCATTACACTATTTTAATTGATACATTATATATCTAGGGGTATGTTTTTAGCTCCCATTAGATGCATAAGTAGTAGTAGTATATATATTTTAAATATATCTATTTAAAAAATGTGGAGAGATATCAAATTTTAGACTCCTATTTTAGATTTGTCACATACCATACTAATTAAGACTCCTTTAACTTCTTCATTAATTTATAGCTAACAAGAGTATGCAAAAATTTAAGTCATAATATTAAGTACAAGAAAGGTAATTCTAATTAGGTTGCATATTTCTTAAGTCACCTCTAATTAAGTAATAAGAGTACCTTAATATAAGGCACAAGAAAAGTAGATCCAATTACATTGGAAACTAATTATGTCACCTCCAATTACAACATTAATAATATTCCTAGATTCATGTGGCCATGAGACTTTTAAATGGTGTATGTTGTATCATAGCGATCCTTAATTTTATTCACAGAGCACATAAAATACATAAATATTATTTTGCTCAATATGTATAGCATGAATATGATGAATCGATGAATATTTCTCTTGAATAAACATTTACAACATTATGGAATATAGATTACTCTAATGTGAAACTCAAGATGAATTAATAAATGTTTGGGTATTATATATAGGTGCCTTGAAACATATGACATAATGATGAGATGTTGAAACATATGACATAAAACACAGAAAAACATAATCAATCATTCATTTACACATAATGAAATAGCTATTAAGAAGGAAAAATAATAAAATTTTATTGAGAAAAAGTGTTCTTATAACAGATACAAGACAAAAATATGTCTTTTCTTTGGAAAATGTGTTAATATAAAGTGTGTTTCTCAGTGTTGAGAATGAGAAAATTGAGTTATAATGTTTTTTTTACTTATACAACTCCAAAATAGACAAAAAAAAATAAGAATATCCCTGAACATGAACACATTCAAACTATTTCATAAAGTAGTGGCCCAAGCTATCTAATAGCTATTACATGATAAACATCAACTATGCCATTTTTTTCAAATATTTTAGTGGCCATCATGTGAATGTCCCTTCTTTCTCTTTCAAATGGATAGCTCCATATATTTTTTCTTCATAATCAAGGGGTATGTTACTTTTGAACTTTAAAATATTTATATTTACATATCATATTCCTTTCAATTTGACTCCATGTACAATAGATAGTGAATGAATCTACCTAATGCCCACAATAGCACCATCAAATGGATCTAAGACCTATACTTTATCCCCTTCTTGGATTTTATCAATAAATGTCATATATATATATATATATATATATATATATATATATATTAAGACGTAAAACATTTTAAAGCATGAATAATGACAAAACATTGGGACAAATAACTAACAACTATTATATTACCTTAACTAATTCAACAGAACTATGATGATTGTGCTGCACATTCTTGTCCAATTCATCATGATCACTATCAATATCATCATCTCTATTGACATAATGAATGCATCTTTGTTTTCCTACTACTTTAATAAAATTACTCTGTATGTGGTTTAACCATAATGCAAAAAAATATACAAATCTTTGAATAGTCAAGTAAAGAATGCAGGTTATAAATTTTTCCAAAAGAACATTTTCTAGATCACTCCAAAAATAAATAAACTGGGTTAGATTCTCCTATGCTCAAATTTATATAATGTAAATATTAAGAGGTATTTTTATATAGAATTATCAAAAATAAGAAATGAGATCAATAGAGCCTCTTACCTCACTAAATCCATGGCTTTATGCTCATTCTATGTAGAAATTATATAGTTAGTACAGGCAACCAACTATGAAACTTGTTGAGTGAGACTAAATATTCCACTCATTACCTATTGGTACCTTTCATCTAAGTTGAAATGATCTATAGAGGCTCCTACTAGGCATTTAATAGATGTCTATGAAATCTCTATTGATGAATTAGATTTCTACTTCATCCCACTCTTAGATTTACAAGGTCAATCTAGTGCTTTGATATAATTAACAATATCTTTTGCACCTACTTATCTATTACTATTTTCCACCTAAACTATAATGTCAATTTCAAGATATAGTCAAAACAATAAAAAATCAACATAAATAACACAATGTAAATTAAACAAAAAAGAGATACACTTATTGCAAATTTGTCCATTTTGGCTTGCAACCCACCTTAGCCAAATGTATATCCAACCCTCACATTATCTCTTTCTTTTTTGCCTCTGTTACTCTTTGCCAAATATTCTTTAGAATGCATACTTTCTTTCAATGCCTCCCATTGTTTGGGAGATAGAGTATAGTCTAGCCTCTCTTTTCCCTAATGATTATTTTTCTACAATTGTATCTAAAATTATTCATCAAAATTCTCATCTTGTGCTTGTAATATTTTATAGATATTTATCCACTAGTAGTCTCAAAAGCATTTTCCATTTTTTGTATAACATTTTCCATAGTTCATGGATCTTGATCTCTAAAACTTGTTTTGAAAATATCGAAATGGGCCCTACATCTTACACCCAACTCAGAGGCCTACTTTGTAGCATTTGGCCCAATGGGCTCACCATATCTTGATACCTCAACCAAAATTGGCTTCTTGACTTCTAATTTTCTTTATTTTACATTCCTCTTTATAGATATATACAAATCTTGACTTAATATTTGTCTTTTCATAGATGCAGACACATCTTCCATTAAACCACTACTAATATTTATAGTTGATCCACTAGTTCCATCAAAAGTTCTAGATGCAACAGGTGCACTCTGAGGCATACTAGATATAAGCAGTCTCTCTTCATGACTTTCATTAACTAAAGCTTCATGCCCCTTGGTCACAAAGTGTGGCATAAGTAGGTATATCAGTATTGGTCTCCATATATTTCACTTCAAGCACATCTTTTAATGTTAAATAAAACATATACAAACATGTTGTTCCTTTGCTCTAATTTTTTTCAATAATCTCTCTTAAAGTTAATGTTATGAGATCATCATGATGTTTCACATCACCATGTGCTATATCAGGCTGCACATCACCAAGTGTTATATTAGGCTACACATCACCATGTGTTATATCAAGCTGCACATCACCATATGCTATATCAAATTCCACATCATAACTATTGTTTTTACCAACTACATTTGTTGAATCACAAATGTGTTGGCTTCTATGAGATAGCAACACTATCTCTTTTCTTTCCTTTTCTTTTTTCTCTACATTTTTTTTGCACTATTTTTATTGCCTATAAAACAAAAAATATCATATTATGTCTTATATACATTGATTGACATTTTTAAAATCCTTCATATATTCTGTGCAAAATCCCATGGCCTCTTATATTGAATACCCCTCAAACATACTACCTTTTGATTTTTCCCTAGTATGATTTTTTTTTCAAAACCTTCATAGATCATTCTATAGGATAAATCCATATCATTCTTACTGGGGCACAATGCCCTATTTCATATTGTAGATGTATCAAAATATGCATAGAAATGTTAAAGATTATTGTTGAAAATTCTTGTTCCAATAGAAAAAGGACTTCAACAACCTCCTCCCTCAAACTATCAAAGTTCAAAGGATCTACTACATGTAAACTCATTCTCTTTAATATTAGGCCCAACCTTATAATTTCCAATCTTGGCCCCTTTTCCAAACTTGATATATTTACCACAATAGGTAAAATATTCCTGATTATGACATGATAGTCATGGGTCTTAAGGCCTCTTAAGTTATTAATGTCAATTTGGCTTCTAATACTATTACTTACATATCCAGTGTGAAAGTGAGTCTAAGACATCAACTATAAGAATTGTGCACATTTTTCCTTTGTCTAGACATAAGGAGCATTAGGTTTTCTATATTTTTCATATTTTTTAACCTAAATATTTTGATGAATATTTAGTTTTCAAAAGCCTTCACGTGATGAAATAGTATAAAAATCACCAAAAATAGTTTTTATAATAGTATGGGCTATATTTTTCTCAGTATGCATAAAGTCAATAGTATGCCTAATGGTGATATCCTTAAAGTATGGCAACTTATAAAATATGCACAACTGTTTTACACTACTTTCATTACATGGATCATATCTACTACTATCAATCCCATAATTTTCAATAATTAACATTATTTTTTGTCCATTATGAATAATGTAATCACCCTTTATTATCAATGGTGCTTCGAGATTCTCTTTTTGACCATTAAAACATGTTTTTTGTTGACAATATGGATGATCCATTTTATGGTAACTATGATGTCCACAATAAATACACTTACATAAAATTATTGAGGCCTCACAAAATCCTTAAAGTTGCAAGTAGGACATCCATGGTATCCATGAACACTGAGACCAGACAATATGCCATATGTAGGAAAATCATGAATCATAAATAATAAGGAAGCTCTTAAAGTGAATTTGGTTGAATGACCATCCCTTAAATATTGAATTACTTCAATTCCTTTCCACAATTCCATTAGCTCATCATATAATGGCTTTAGATAAACATCAATTGTATCTAAAGTCACACTTTTCTTTCTCGGTATAATCAATGATAGCATTAAGAAAAAAAAATTAGTTGCTAACCATGGAGGCAAGTTATAATTTATTAAAAACACTGGCCAAGTTTACCATTTATTACTTTGATATGAGAATGGGTTCGCCCCATCTAGATCCAAATCCGACATTATATTATGAGTATCTTAGGAAAAATTATGCCATCTATTATCAAATTCTATCCATGTCTTAGAATCAGACACATGTCATTATTTTCCATTAGTGCTCTTATTTTGGGCATGTCATTACATAAGTTCAACAATGTCTCTACACCTATACATTCAAATTAATCTTGGGATTATTTTAAGGTGGTTAATAACCTTTCTATGAACTATAGCTGATTTTAACCCTTATTTATACCTTACTTCATGACATTTTAGACATTCACTCTCACTTACAATATTATTAAAAAATAATACAAAACCATTCACACATATGTAGATGTTTTCCTACTGTAAGCCTAGATTAGTGATTTGATTTTTAAATTGATTTCATTTTTTGGCAATGTGGAGTTAGGTGGTAACAATGAGCTTAATAATGCTAATAACTGATCTACACTTTCATTTGTCCAACTAAACACCACTTGTAAGTTAAGAATTTGAAGGATTGTTGTCAAATGACTTAAATTGAAATTAGCATACATAGGATTTAAAGCATCCTCCATCAACTTGGCCCAATCATCATTTATACCCTCATTCAACATTATATCAACTTCAAACCCTTTGTCTAACATTTTTGCCTCTTCATCTATATTTGATACCACTTCATCTATGTTTTTTGCCTCTTCATCTCTCACACTCTACAATTGTATCATATCTTAATAATAATTGTAATCCCAAGGGCTTATACCAACTTTCCCATATTTTATCATATGTCAATAAATCAGATTTCTTTTTCTCACCTTTCCACTAAGACAGTCATTACATGGACATGCATATATGTCCATGTCCCTCTCATCGGCTACTCTCTCATCAAATGCATGGTATTGATCCATAGTCAACCTTTGATGTTGATCCATCTGTAATGTTCTACACATAGAAACAAAAATATTTTGGGGATAAATAAACAAACCAAAAGTTTAAGATTTTTTTAAAATATCAAGAAAAAATTAGATTTAAAATAAATTAAAAAAAATTATAGACTAAGAGATAAAAACATTTTTTTGTAATTGAAAGGAATTTCCATAGCAATAGATTTATAGAGAGAAAATAAAATAGAGAGTTTAACTAAAGAATTATAAAAAATACATTTTTGTACTTTATATTTAAATTGTTGATTACATTCCATTGCACATCTTTCAAACTCAAATCATTACTTCACACTGCATAACTAATAACTAGATGCTGATAGATGACAAAATTTCAATTAAAATATGGTTTTCACAAAGTGAACCTAAGTATTTATGCAATTACTTCACATTGATAGCTAATAACTAGGAATAATCACAAATTGCATTTGCTTATCATGGCATTCCATGAGACCACATTTCTATGAGGAATTTTTTTAAATAGTTCACTACCATGTCTATGCTACCACATTTTAAATACATGCCTACCAAATAATTTTATCAAATAGTTCACTACCTTGTTGATATGGTTAAAAACCTAAAACAAGTGCTTTTGAACAAGCTATGGATGATTGGAAAAAAATATCAAAGTATAATAGTAAGCAATATCATAGATAAGGTAGTGAATTGGTTGAAAAAATGCCTCAAAGAAATGTGGTCTCATGGTGATGAAATGCCATGGAAATCCATAAAAAATCACTTGTCATGGCATTCCATCAACATGAGACCACATTTCTTTGAGGTATGTTTTGTAAAATTCATAAAATTCATCCTAAGAGTCCATATTCCTTTCACAATTATTCTAGGAGTCATTCATAATCATCCCATATCATGTCTATGTGAAAGACATTTGTATTTTTATCATTGATGTGTTTTTGGTCTCTTACTGCAGCCTTGTAGTACATTAAAATAGCTTTGGCAGGGGTGTAATAACCAAAAAAAGTGAAAATACAATTATCACTTCCCCACAACATATAATAACTTTACTTGTAGTATTGTGGTATATAGAGATGGGTTACCACAGCCCCATGATAGTTTAGAGAAGGTCTTGTAGGCTAGCGATAAGTGGTAATAGTTATATAAAGTATGTCCTATACTCCCACCATAGTTAAATCCAATGATTGTAGTGATATGATAAATAGTGAAGGGATGCCAAAATATCCCATAGTCCCATGATGGTCAAATCAAAGGTTGGTAGTAACTTAGTATGAGGTATAAGGGGTAACATGTATCCCTCTATCCTACCATTCATAATAAATGAGACACATATTTTTTATTTCAATATTATCAATAATTTTATTATTTTATAACATAGTGTCTCACTAATAAAGGGTAATTCAATGGACATTATCCACCTAAACCCCAATATACATAGTTATAAATATTAACTCTCTAGAGTCTGCACTATATTTTACATATATTTTCCTTGACACTCTAGGTCACAAATTTAACTATATAAGGTTAATATGAATCTCAATGAATGAATTATCTACTAGAGAACCCTAGTAGGATCATTTTAACACATAACATATCCCCACAATAGTTTAAATATGGTCTTGTGGGCTAGTGATAAGTAGTAATAGTTATGTAAAGTATGTGTTACACTCCCACCATAATTAAATCCAATGCTTGTAATGATATGATAAATAGTGAAGGGATGTCAAAGGATCTCATGGTCCTATGATGGTTATATCAAAGATTGGTGGTAATATGGTATGAGGTATAAGGGGTAAAATATATCCCACCATCCTATGATGATGTGTATTAAGTCTTGTGAGGTGGTAGTAAGTGATAAAAGATGTGGTGTAACTATCCAAAAGTTGTTGTGGTCCTATGATATATGTAAATAGGTCTTGTGATGATATATTAAAGTATTTAATGTTGAAATGACTATATCACCACCTCATAGTGATTATCATTAATGCTTATGATTGAAGTACCCACCCAACCATTAATTAGACCAAATCAATGGTCTATGTTTCAAAGAATTGAATGATGAGATTTATTGATTTTATATCACGAACCAAAGTAACAGAAAAATCACTGACATATAACATAATAAAATTTGGAATTTTTTTGTATTTCATCATTCAATAAAATTTAGTGGTGATTTTAGATGTTGAATTTAAGCCATATGTGCACACTTCAACCATCTTCCAACTGGGTAAGTCTACCTCATCACTTCATAAAAAGTTGATATTTAGTTTTTGCTTTGTTTTCAATTGTTTTAGTAGAGCAAGTGACTATAAAAACCCTAGTTAAAACTATGGAACCTAAGAAGTTTGAGTCTATAAGAGCATTTAACCCCCTATTCCCAATAATTATCCCCTTCGATAGTCACTGTTAGACATTTTGCCAAATTTAGTTGATAAAGGGTATAAGAAACTATTCAAGGATGTAGCAGAGGGGTGTCAAGATGCTAGAGTCCATATCTCAAGATGGAAGCTTTTTTGTTATTTTAATGAAAATTAAGATGGATTAGAATTGATTAAAAACCCATGGAATTTAAATTTGGATAAGCTTGTGGTGCCAAATGTATTCATTAATATGGATGTGATAAAGATATTGGCACAACACTATCATCCATCCACAAAAACTATCAGGTTGCCAAATGGGTCACCATTAGTGGTTGTGGATAGAAATGCAATAATTTATTGATTCATTCTCAAAAATTAAGCCCTCATATAATTTGACTTGAAGAAGAGTGAACAAGAATATACCAGTCTAAGAAATACACATAGGAGTGATGAGTTGCCCATGTACTTGAGATAAAGAGCCAATAATAGAAGGATTTAAATACCAACCACTATAATTGAGCCTTTTACATTTGATGAGTTTGTTGTGTATTTCAAAGGACATATTTTTATTTGTGTCAAGTGATAGTAATTTATTCCCAAGATATAATTCTAGTTGGCATGATGATGATGGCCATGAGAATATAGAACCCAGAGGTTAATGTTGAGAATGATTTTGCATCATTTATTGAGTAAAAATTGCATGACAAATTTTTGTAAATAAGGGAGAAAAAGACACCCATGGAGTTTAAATATTATTATTTGTTATTTCATTTAATTTTGTATCAAAATAGAAGGAATTGTGCATAAGGATGGACTTGAGCATGATTGATCAAAAAGGATACAGATTGCCTACATAGTGCTTGTGTTACAAATGGGACACTCTTTGTCAAAATAGTAACTATGTTATGTTTCATGATGGTTTCTCAAGAATAATAATGAATTACATTAGTATCCCTTTTTTTTTCATTGAAAAAATAGGTCAAATAAATGTTGAGGCCTCTTGCTCATAGGCTAGAACATGATCACAAACATAACTTTGTTGATTGGTATTTCTTGCCTGACCATACTATAATCAGAGTATATGGGTGTATTATCCACCCCATGTGTTGCCAAAATTTGTGCCAAACATAACTAATTTTCTTAAATTCATGTGGTAGATGCTCTAGATGGAGAAAAATGTGATGAAAAAGCAAAAGAAGGGCACATTTCTTCCAAATTTCACTATGTTTAGTGAATGGTAAATTGGTCTAGATACCTTAGAGGATTTATAAACCTATTTTAAGGATAAATATACTTTGAAATTAGTGATAGAAAGGGTTTGTGATCTAGAGGGTCACATGAAATTTGTTAAATAAGTCATCCTTACCAAGATTTTGATATACCATAAAATCAATTTTGATGAGGATGTGATCAAAAATTGTGTCACTTTTTAAAAGGTATGTAATAGGAAAAGAAAATGAGAAAATTTGAAGAAGATTGAGGATGAAAAAAGAAAAAAAAACTCTAATTTTTTAGGATTTTTTGTTGAAGAGAAGGACCCTTTTCAAAGAATAGATTTGATAATTGGTAATTTTGAAAAAATATATGGTGAGTCTAAGAGTAGCCTACAAAGGATACCAACCTCCCTGTCAAAAAACCAATAGGAGTTATGATTCAATAACCTAGTCTAGATGCAATGTCAGTGCAAGATCCAATTGTTCTTGGTTCACCATCTACAAAAAGGCAAAAGATTGATGATGTTTCTCCACTAGTTATATATGAAATGACTGAAGGATTTGGTGACTCTGAGGAGGTGGCTAGTGTTTTGAGGCATATGAGAGAGGAAAAGGAAGTTGATTAACCCCTTGTTGGTCAATAAATAGAAGCACACAAACCAGAAGAAAGAATGGATGAATAGGCATAATGTGAGCCAAAATTATAAGAAGATGAAAGGGTTGTGTCTTTTATGAGGTTCATCAAGGATGATTATTTCATCAATACCCGAAAATTCAAAGATTTTTGGCTCAAAATAAATATGAAATAATTTGAAGAAAAGGTGGAAATAAATAAAATGTGTGATAATGAATCTCAACATGATTAAATTACGATGCAGACTTTCAAGGATTTGAAAATTGATGAAATAAATGTCAACCCTGATGAGGTTAGACAAATGGTTTTGAAGAGTAATATGTTGATCACCCCTAGCCTTGAATTGAAGAATATGTTTTTGTTAAACAAAGTGAGAAATAAAGATGACCCTATGATGGTTTCTGAGTTTGATGATGAGGATGGTGTCAGTGGTTGTGGATTTAACCCAAAGATAAAGACCGTAGCAATATGGGCCAGATAGAAGAATACTAGCAATCCAAGATTACTTAATGTAGTCCAAGATTTGATGGGAATAACTATGGTGAAAACATTTCAAGATACATCAGTGCTTGAAGCTACCACCCTTACTATGCACTCTATAATGTTCACACAAGCTACTATCAAGAAAATGGAGTGAAGATTTCTTGACTATTAAAAACTCAAATTGAGATGAATGATGAAGTGAATAGGATATATTTGGAAAATGTCAAACTAAAGCAAAAGTTAAAGGGTGGTGATTCTCAAAGCTAAGTGATTGTTCCATACTAAGAACCTATGTCACAAATAACTAGTGATATTATAGTTCCAGATGATTAGTTGAATGTATTGAAGTTAAAGTTGGAGAAATAAATTGAAGATTTGAAAAATAAAAATGAGAAGACAAAGGATGAGGGCAAATTGAAAATCCTTGAGTTGTTTGAGAAGATTTTGGAATATAAAATAAAATTGGTTGTTGATAAGTTGGGAGAGGTGCATGAATGTTATTCTTCCTTGTCTAAGGACATTGATCAGTTGAAGGTCAATCTTTCTATTTTGGATCCAATATACAAGAAATGGAAACATGTGCACTGTACATTGCTAACCTTTTACAAATTTCTACAAAGAGATCCAAGTGCTATGGCCTCACTTAAAGCAATAGAGAAGATAGTGAAAATGATCATGGATGAATTTTATTATGTGAATGGTGAGAGGCAAAAAATGTAGGCAAAGATTGATTTTTTTTACCTCCAAACACCATTTTATTCCTTCCATTTTCATAGAGGATAAAAAGATCAAAGGTTTTGATGCATGGTAAAGTTAATATGGTCAAATAGTATCTCAAATCATTGATTTATTGAAAAAAGATCAAAGCATAAATATTATTAGTTTCAATGTCATTTTTGATAGAGTAATTACTATGGATGTTGGATATGTAAATTTCATCATTGATGTCAAAGTGTTGCTACACCAAAGATGGAAAGATCACCAAGCCAACCTACTCCAAATCTAAAAATATAAGTGGCCTAGTGTTTCATAGTGTACTAATGGGAGAATTAGTATTTAACAACTAAAGAATAAGTAGGAAAAGTATACAAAGGAGTAATCAGCATCAAGTTGGCATCAATATTGCACCAACAAATCTTGACTGTCCTCCTATTTTTTCTTTTTCTTATTTTTATGCTTTCTAATATGTATTCAAAATATATTTGGCAATCTTTTTAAGACTTGTCATAAATTATATGTTGTAATAGGTCATATTAAGGGGTGGGTATATGAAAAGTCATTTTTTTTAATGTAAAAGGTCTGAATCTTGTAGCTTCCTTCACCCCTATAAGAAGGAAACCAAGACCTTGGGAAATCTATCTAAGAATTTGTAGCTTCCCTAGGGAGAAATTTTTGGATTGAATTTAAAACATATAGGTTTTTTTGTAATAGAATGATTTTTTAATCAATACTAAGAATTTTTATAAAAAAATGGAATGAATATAAACTCCCCATATATAATAATTTTTTGAATCAATAATAATGAAAAAATAGTCCCCTAAACCCTAAACTACCTATATAGTTCTAGTACTCAGTTGCCTATGTAACTACTGTATGTAGCTAATTAAAAATAAATAAAATTGTGTTTAATGTATTGAGGTTTTTGAATTACCTTTTAATTCACTGTAGAGTGTATCCCCAAATCTGACTTCATTGTAGAGGGCCTCACTGGCTTTTGTAGAAAACTCCAAATTCCCTGCTCACATTTTTAGAAGTCTCCAAGTCCTCTCCAAACAAGCTTTATCACCCATACAAGTCACTGCTATAATGAAAAATACCTCAGTGCTAGGCTAATTACCAAATAACAAAATGGGGAAATATTCAATGAATACACTCCTATCATAAATTTGTTTTTGAGTTTCATCCAACTTGTATTTGCATGAGTAACTATTTAGTCATTTTTATTTGTATGATTAATTTTTTTTTTAGTTAATGACCAAATTAGTAATTTATTTACTCATTTATAAATGAGTTGAAAAAATTTAGTAGAATTTAGATACTATTAGTTGTTTTGACTAAAATTTTTAGTCATGTAGTCATTTATTTGCCAAATTCTAGTAGTGTTCATTCACAAAGATGTACATGTCTTATAAGGTCAGAGTCACCAGAGTAAGCTAGAATGTCCAAATCGTCATTGTTTTTTAAAAATATAGTATAAATATCAACCTTTACATCCTTACAAGTTGGTAAGCTAGTCTTTTGTGCTACTCAACAATGAGCGACAGTGATTTTTAATGTGTATACTAGTGCTCCCATTCTATCCACCTCCTTTGGGATGCATGACACAATGCCATGAACATAATATTCCATATGACTACTTAATTCATATCTTGGGATCATATCAAGTTTTCCCTTACAAAGGCAAATCACTCTTTTCACTCTTTTCTTGGTGCAAGGTACCAATCTTTTAGGAGTGTGATCAGTTTGTATCAAACCTATCTTTACTATTTTTAGCACATTTGCTCATACCAAATAACACCATTAACTATTGGTCTTATAAAATTCCTTAACCAATCAATCAAAAGTAACATATATGGTGTTTAGGGTTGACTATCCATCTTCCCAAGAGAGGATTCTTTGATCATTTAGTTCTAATCTCAGTGCCTTCCACTATGATGTTATAGATATGGTTGATTTCAGCGTCAATGTCCATTCTCTTGACATAGAGGGGTCATTTTTAATTTTAAAGAGGTATATATACCATCTCCTTTCCATTATCAAAGGTCATGTAACACATTTTTGAAGTGCATAGTTGCATTATTTGTATAAAACCATGACTTTTCTAGAAGCACCAGATAGTTGTCTTACTCTGCTAACTTTATTACTTCAAAGAGAACTTAGAATTTGTAACCCATGATATCTAAAACTATGGTATTCATTATTCTAATAGGTTATGTCTAGGTCATATTGGCCATGAAGAACATATGATGGGAATTTTTGAAAGTTGGGAAATCCATTTTCTCCTAATCAATCTTTATAAATATGTTGACCTTAATGCCTATGTCTACAAGAACTTCACAAATAGACCATCCATCAATAATGTTGTTCATCAAAAGTTCTTGTCATATTCAACATTCTGAGTGTGTTGGAATTATCACACCATCTCCATACATGGCACAATAAAATCAAATTTATTGTGACTTACATGTTCAAGGATTATGTTCTTCAATAGGGGCAACATACCCTCAGTCTACAAGAGGCATATGATATCACTTAATTCTTTTACTTCATCATATCAACTATCCTAATTATTTTGAGAGGTGGCATCCTACACTTATAGGTCCCATACTAATTGCAGATCCACTTGAAATTTTTGGATTATACTCATAGCTTGTTATAGTACATCCTTATAGTGCTTTAGGTTTGAATAAGGCACATATTTTAGTTTAAGCCACATTACACATTTATTTCAACCCTTATCCCCATACATGGTGCATAATTCATGTGCTAGCATAGTTTGTAGTTTAGTGGTGAATCCATTACAATTAGTTTACTTCACCTTGACTTTCATTTTGGGTGTAGGTTATGCCTTTGGGGTTCATTTTCCCATCTTATATCCATGTTTAATCATTAATACACCTTTGTCTATGCCAAACCTACCTTGAGTCAATTTTTTGTAAAAGTTAGGGAATTCTTTGAATTTATGTGGCCCTCGATAATACCCAAACATGGGATGTATAGGGTAATGTTCGGACCAACGTTCACCCCCTTTTTATTTAAAATTGGGGACCACTGATAGATCTATATATCAAAGATTGAAGCATATAAATATTGAGGTGTTTTGATAGAACTTGAAGATATCCACTCAAGGATGGATCATATTTGTATAATTTAAAGCCTATTATTGTGGACTAACCTTATTAACGAGTTACAAAAGTCATTTTTTAGGTTCCATATAAGGTTTAAGGGTTTTATTTTTAAAAAACCCTAGATGGCCCTTGGTTCAAATTCAAATATTGGAAATAACCATGTTGGTGAGAACTAATGAAAGAAATTTGTGAACAAAGGGTTTAAGTCATGTTTTTAAACATGACTCAAGATTTTATTTACTCTTTTACTTTTTATTTTTTTCCTTAGGTCTAGTTTTATGTGTTCATAAGGTCCCTCTTACATTGCCAAACTTAGCCTAAGTTATTAATATTAAGGCCCCAATATTCATCTCAACCTTAGTCTTGATAATTAATGCTATGTATTTATGTCCCCAAGTATAGTAGTTATCTCCCTCATCCTTTAAAAAATCTTATGACTGACACTTGCTCATCAAATTTGATTAGATGAAGTGTGTTAATTGATAATCCCTCACTTAATCAATGTGCATTATATTTAGATCAATAACAATCACTCACTCAATATATTTGATCTAATGGTGCAAGGTAGAGGAGGAAAAGTCAAAAGGGATACAAGGCCTTGAGATTCAAAAGCATGGTGGCTTGGTAATAAAAGGAAATAAATGAAAGGGACCCACTTAATAAAGGTGGCCAATTAATAAATATCCTTACAAATATCAATGGCACTTGCCTATCTACCAGATTTGAACCAATGGCATGAAGAACCCAATGACTTTTCAAGGCTCCATGAGCTTGACACATGGCCAATGCTTGACCAACATAGCAACCGACAAGAGATACACAACATGAGAAAGATCTACAAGAATGCCAAGTGTCATGACCATGATCTTAGAGATCAATGGACTAATATAAGTGAGGACTCAGATTTAGATCTCTGGATCATACTAAGCCTAAGATCTTGATCCAACAAAGTAAAATAAAGGAGATTTTTAAAATCCAATAGTTAGTATACAAATGGAAATTATAAAAATTACCATGAAAAGCTTAGAATGATGCCATTTGGACTCCACATAAGCATAAAAGGTTAGAATTAAAGATCATATAAACTCAAAAATGCAAGGGTATAAATCAAAACGGTCTCCATCAAATCCAAAACATGTATGAATTTAAAGTCTAAATATCTCCTGCCATTAAGTTCAGAACCTTGAACCCTCTATAAAGAGGACCCAAATTGACTCAATCGATTATAGTTTAATCAAAATAGTGTAATTATTCATATGAGAGTAAGTGCCTTAGTAAACCCTCAACAATTCTATGAAAACAATTTAGTATCATCAATAGTGGCTAGCAGGCAACAATTGAATATGGAAGTAGTGCTTTATGTAACCTTTGACAATGAAGGGAGGGTTTTTAAGGATACAAATCTAGACTTGGTAGCCCTAAATGTTCATGGAGTAAGGAACCGGTCTGAATTATTCTTCTTGGTGCATGAATTGCATCCCATCTCTTAGGAGGAGAAAATAAATACCACAAAACATCAAAGGTATAATAACCTAGTTGTCATTCAAATGGATGGCCTCTACCATGCCATAACAAAACTAGAGGTAATGATTTATATTGATGTCCCTGATCATATCTTTTTAGATTATAGGATAGATGGAGAGTGGATTATTTAAGAGGGTAGTACCAAGAGAGTAACATATATCTCCCCCATGGCCTTTGAGACATATTATAAGCTTCCTTTACCCCATCTCAACCTCCCAACATGAGGAACTAGGCTAACACATAGGACCCCAATTCTATCCTTGCATCTTGACTAATCTAAGAACCCCATGTATCTAAGACCCTAGATTGCATGATCCCCATTTTCTAATTTAGGGAAGGCATTAGAATAGCCATGACCCTAATGAATAGATCCTTTAACACCCCTTCTACCAAATATGTAACAAAGTCTAGGTATCCTATGTCCACTTCATGATAAAATAGAAAGTGACCCCTCTAGTGGGGGACCCGATAAGATTCTTCTAGGCCAAGTAATTTATGGAAATTAAAATAATGACCTATAAATAATTCTTTATGAATTCATACCGCCTATATTCCAACTTGGCCTTTGTGACCTTCCTTGGCATCCAAAATTGGTCCCATGATGGTAGAGCAATAATTTCCCACCATTACTCCAAATTGCATATATTCAAATATAGGAACCACATGTAATTTATCTATGATGGTGTATTCTTAGCCATATATGAAGCTATCATATTCATTCCTATGCCAAGGTTACATCTTCTCATTAAAAAATAGGTGGAGACCATGGGAGATGTGTGGTACTACCAAGATTTTACTATTATAAGGAGAGATGGGATCTTAACCCAACCCTACAAGCTATCAATCCATGTCACTAACAAGCTTACAAACAAATAAATTGCTTCTTAGATCATTATAGGTGTGTATATAATGTGAAAATAAAAGAGGAAATCCCAAATCCATGCCCTCCCATCAAACATTGGTAAAATCACAATGAAAGACTAAAAGTAGCTAGAAGTCATGGTCATGCATATAAATTATTTTGATTTTCAATGGGATGACCTCAAAATGTGGGACCCTAAAAGTAGATTAGTCAATAATAATAGGGACAAAAAGGCCCCAAAAAATGAATATGGACATCAATTAGGTTTTTTTTATGACATCTACATTAGAGCAAATGATTTTGAAGAGGTTCTTTTCAAAATCAATAATTACAACATTATGTTGGAGCATAGGTTAGTAAAGAATAAAAATCCCTTAGGGGAAACATATAAATTACACCCTTTGAAGTATCACTTGTTGCTAGGTCCATCTGGTACCACTCATGAAGAGCCACCTATTGAACGATAGTCATATAAACCCAAAGCTCCCTAACAATTAGAACAAGCATAGGCTAAACAACCTCAGGATGGAAAGGATAAAGGAAAGGTGAAAGATGAATAACTATGACTAGAAGATAGACCTAGGGAAGGTCCTCCACCTTTATCACTCCTATAGAGACCTTATTCTCTAGTAGAATTATGGATATGGTAGCCCTTGAACTAAGGGAAACATTGGAAGGTGAACTTATTGACATAGTAGTTGCATGCAATTTTGATAGAGAGGAGGATCCCTCTAGTGAAGTACGTAAGGAACTGATCCCACTAAATGGGGATAAAATGAAGGTAGAATTGGCCTTGGTGCCTATAACACCAAGGAAAATGCCTAGGTTGACCTTCACCTACCCTAATAGTAAAGTCAACCTTTTTAGTGATGAAAATCTAATTCATGGACTAGTCACCCCTGACTGGTTTGTCTATGGAAATCTACAAAAAAATCTCATCCCTCTCTCCTTCTTGGGCCTTGACACAAATTGGCTTGACTAAGGATGATAAAATTAAGCCATGGATTAGGGATATAGTTAAAAGGAAAGAAGAAAGGAGGATACAAATTTATCAAGCCTAAGGAGGACAAAGACTTGACACCCAAAGAACTTCTTGTAGTTTAGGTGTGGAAGGAAGTGCCTGAGCCTACAAAATTTAAGGAAATAGAGGTTAAGGTGAAATTTAACCTAGATAAAACATCCTTGGAAAGAACCAAATCAAGGGTGGTTACGGTAGGTCAGGAAGAATTCACCTTTCAAATGGTGGAGCCATTCAAAAGATTAACCCCTATTAAAGGATTACAATTGGGAGAGGTTCCCATCCATGAAGAGGATGTGTAAAGTTTGATTAAGGCTCAATATCAATAAGCTATGGCTAGTGTATAGGGATTAGTGCAAATAATTAAGAACCTAAAGATGGAAAAAGTGAATTTACAAACTCAAGAAATTCTCATAGTATTAAATTCTATGATTAAAATGTTGGAGGAGTCATTTCATGACATGTTAAGAGTATTAAAGTATATGACATTAAGGTAGGATGCACTAGAAAAATAGGAAACCTTAGCCAAGGAGCTAGATACTCAATGGAAAAATTCTAAAGATAAGATTGCCCAACTTCTTAACATCTAAGTTAGGAAGCAAATCCCAAATTTCAAAGCCATCAGCATGGGGAACCTACATGCCATTTTGGGAATTGTTACAGATAAGATCCAAGCCTTGAGTTCTTGGCATACTAAAGTGGATGAACTTATTTATGAGGAGAAAGATCTCATGGGTAGAATTGAGAAGCTCTTATGAACTATGCTCGAGGATACTTCATAGCCCACTACCCTGGGGATTATTAGTGATGAATAATTCTAGCACAGAGCCACTTTGGTGACTCAATAAATCAAGGGTAAAATTCATGGACAATCAAGGCAAAATAATAATAGAATATTAGACATAATATTCAATGCAAGGGAGAGGATCAATGAATCTAAAAGTATTAAGGAAGCTTTGCCTAAGAATGACAAGGATTTTGATGAGTTGTATAATAAAGAAGAGGAGTGTATTACAAGACATACCATAAACTTGGACTTAGTGAAAAAACAACATGAATGAGCTATGAGCATCCTTTAGTAGCAAAGGGCCCCACCTCCAACATCTTAATTATGGTTTACTTGAGAGATGGCATATATTTTTTTGAGTGAATGTGCTAGTTTGTTATCGTGATTGCCTCTAGGTCATGAAGATTAGATAATACGTGTGTATTTTAGTTTTTACAAATACACTTATCTTTTATACATTTGTATTTTTAAAATTGACTGATATATTGCCTAGTTTCCTATAAAGGTATGTATTACCATTTATAAAACGAAGAGACTCTGAGATTTTTTTACCATTTTGTGTGATTAATACAATAAATCAAAGAATTCTATAGGAATTATCTTGTTTTTATGTGTTTTAATTTCTAAGTTTCTCAATTATTTGTTTTAATTTGAATATGAATGGTTTCAATAAATACTGAGTTAAATGATTGATTATAGGGTTGTTAACTTATGTATGTTAGGTTAGTTGAAAGAATTGAATTTACTTCATTTTATTTTATTTACAACAAATATGTGCTTTAGATATCTAAATGTAGTGTAACACTTTAAATTAAATCCAATTTGTACTTGTATTGTCATCCAACCTTCAGAACTAGGTCTAGTTTGTAGTGAAACATGAGCATAGGCTATATTGCACTATATGCTAGTTGAGATCATGCTCGAGAAATATATAAATATTTTCAATATGTTCATAATAAAATATCTGCAATCACTCTTTCTTTCTCACTCTACCCTCTCATTTTTATCCTTTTTAAAAAAAAACAATTCACATTACCTTAAATACATTATTCATAACCATTTAGTTTAGTCAGTGGTTTGGATTTGGGTTAGTTTGTTTGATATTAACATCAAGACTTTTAATAAAGGTACCAATATGGATCCCTACCATCAAATTTTATTACTATTATGGAACATTACATGTTTCTCTACCATTATTTTCACCACATGCATCTTAAATGCCAAACACCTACAACTCATGCCTTAAGTCCCTAGATTCTAAAATGAGAATTTTTCTATAAACACTAGAGACCACCTATGGTTCATTTGGATGCATCAATAAGAGAAGTTATACTAGTTCTAGAAGCAGGGCCATATTCTTTATCAATGTTAAATCTGACCCAAATTTGTAAAGGTCACATATCTCGATCTTTTGCCACTCATTTGGGGTTATTATAGGCTTGGGATTGACATTATTTAAGGTCATAACTATTCATTATAATAGATTTTAGTAGAAAACCATGGGAATCCCTAAAATCTAGAATTAGACATCTTATTTTGATCAAAGGTGGTATGTGTGAGGTGTGCATAAGTTCTTTCAAGCATGAATGCATTAAGATATAACATATTCATGAAATTGGGCACATCTTTGACTAGATCTAACCAAATATTTACTTTATTTATACACTTTTTGTAGAATAAATCCCAACATTCAAGCTTAAACCCCTTTCTCATGAAAATTTAATGTGGTATATTGTATCTTAGATATGATCTTCGAATTTCATACTAGAGTTACATAGGATTAAGACAAGATCTCACTCAGAAGGTCAAGAGCCTTTGCTTGAGCTTTAAGAAAACAAGAAAGCTAGGTGGGACAAAGGTAGATGTAGGAAATCCAAATCCCTCCCAGCATCACCTATTCAAGGTAAACTTGATTTTATTCCTTATAGGATAATGGCTTGGTTGGCTGATTCTTCCATTAATGTGCCTGGGGTGGTCTATGATCTCCCACATAATTCAGAGAAATATTTTCCTACATTTAGTCTAATGGGCATAGTAATTATTGATGAACATATAAAGTCTTTCTTAAAACTACTAAATTTTGTGTATGAAGATGTAACATGTAAATTTTTCCCTTTTACCTTTAACGATGCTACCTATTAATGTTTTTTAAACTTGCCTAATAACTACATTACTAGTTGGGAAGATTTTAATAATGTGTTCATAGATTAGTTTGGAAAATTCATCAGTCTTTGCATCATTTATCATCAATTTATAACTAATAAAAGCGATGTTAATGAACCTATTAGGTCCTTTATTGCTAAGTTTCAAAAGATGTTTAGTAAAACGATATATCCATACAAGCCAGATGAGATTATAGCTCTAGATATCTAAAAGGATGTAGTAGATCCTATGACCTCGATGTTCTTAAATATATCCATACCAACCATAACATCACTAACCAAGGCTTATTCAAAATTAGTAACTATCAATGATCAAATATAACCCCAAGGACAAATGGCTTATTCCATGCCAAATGTTAACCCTCATATGATAGTGATGAACCTATTTCCTACCAATAATCAAAACATTTCAACTATAAACCAACTTCCAAATCTCACTTAGTTTCCCTTGAATCATGTTGCCCCTAATCAAGACATAGGATTCTTGAGTCAACCTACCAATAATGACTTTAGAATAGGATATCAGATGGCATTAGTATTAACTGCTAATGTTATAAATAATTAAGAACACAATTCTAATGCCCTATAAGTGAAAATGAGTCTATCCTTACAATTGTCCAAAAGCTAAGTAATGATTTCCTTGAATTAAAAAAAAGTGAGGAATATTGTTGAGAGTTCAAGAAAGAACTTCTCATTTCAAATATATAACCAACTAGGCAATAGGTTTTAGAATGATAGTTTCCACAATAATAGAAACCATGGCCCATCCTTAGAGGAAAAAACCATGGATATCAACCACATAGATATTGCATTACCTAACTATTATAGGATACATTACATAACCAAACATGGGGAGATTGATTGCATCAAATTCTACAAATAATTTGAGGCATTCCAAGAGGAGTTGGACACATTTGAGGTGGTTCCCAATAAGGACAATAGTCCACATAAATTTGGCCCAAATCCTTCTGACTAGGATTTCATGGTAGAAACATTTTATTTCCCATTTCAAGAGGAAAATGAACCAGATGAGATCCCTAAATAAATCCATGTATTTTAATAGTTCCTAAAAAATACTTACCCATTGAGTAACAGAGAATAGAGGTAGCCCTTAAATACCTCAACCCCACTAAATAACTTTGAAACACCTCTAGATCCTTCTCTAAATAATAATGCTAAAAACCCCTGAGGGAGCATTCCTAAGCACAACCCTAAGGTCCCCAGTCCTCCCAAAACTAGTTACAACATAGTTGAGGACATGAAAAATATAAAGGCTAATATCACCTTATATGAGTTAACACAGATCATAAAATAAAGGGACTTGTTATTGGAATCCTTAAAATTTAACAAACCTCCATAGATAGATCATGATAATATAATAGTGCATAAGGCCAAAGCCAAATCTCCCCGTTTCTTATTCATAGTTAGAATATTTAGCAAAAACATGCATAATTACCTATTAGACTCAAGTTCCTCTACAAACATCATGTATGCTGGCATATGTAGACAACTTGTCTTAAACCTCATCAAGTCTAATAGGATTGTCACCCATTTAGACAAATCAATGGTTAAAGTAATTGGATAACTCTTAAACATCCACATATATCTAGCCTCTAAGCCCAAGGTACAATAATTCACTGACATTTAGGTAGTAGATATGCCAGATGCCTATGGGATCTTATTGAGTAGAGAACGGACTAAAGCCTTAAATGGGTATATGTACACTGATTTTTCCCACTTATGGATACCATGGAAAGGACTCCCAAATAAAATAAGAGCTGAGAAGGAACTAAGGATGAAACATATGATAATAGAGTATAATGATATTAATGAAAGGGTTAGCATAATTGACTCAGACTTAGGGGTTTTCACCCTAAAAGTTGATAAATTATATGATCTTATGGACATGGAGACTCCTCTACAACTATGGAAATTTCACTTTGATGGTGATAGATGCAATCCTAGATCAGGTGTTGGAATTTTATTAATTGATCTAGATAATAAAAGGTATCATGCCTCTTACAGACTCTAATTCCTCTACACCAATAACCTTGTTGGGTATGAAGCTCTCATCCTTGGTTTGCAATTTGGTATCAAGAATAAAGCTAAAAAACTACTAGTTTTTAGAGATTCAAAATTATTAGTCAACCAAGTCAAGAGTAGGTATCAATGTAAACTCTCATAACTCAATAAGTATAAGTTTAGAGTCTAGGACCTGATTGCAATATCACCTCCATTCCCTGAGAAGAAAATAAAGATACAAATAAACTAGCATCAACTATAGCAAATATCATGCCTAATCTAGACTCCCCTGAATTTAATATTGAATTGGTCCCATGTCCATCAGTGCTTGATAATGTTAACCATTTCCAAGTCTTTAATGATGAATAGTAGATATTGGATTTCATGACCAATTATGAGGCATTTGAAGCCCATATCATTGATGAAGTTGATGAAAATGTAACTAGAGGGAACAAGTTTGATAGAAAAGTCATTCAATTGAATGATAACAAAATACCTAAAGGGATGATTTCTTTAGAAATATTTTTTCATCAAGAAAAACTAGTTGAGGTTTCTAAAGTTCCCAAGGTAAGTGGAAAGGATTGAAATAATATGGATCTTGGTCTCCAAGGGCAACCCAAATTATTGAACATTAGAATGGCTTGTAGACCTTCTAAAAATAAGAAAGCCAAATAACTCCTTACCAAGTATAAAGATGTTATAACATGGTCCTATGATGACATAAATATCTTTTATCCAAGGGTCATTACCCATACCATACCCCTCAAAGAAAGTTGTAAAACTTTTAGATAGAAACAAAGGCTAGTGAACCCCATGCTGAAACCTATGATATTCAGAGAGGTCAAAACATTATTGGATGCAAGGATAATTTTTCCCATCAGACATTCAACTTGGGTAGCCAATTTGGTTCCAGTAAGGAATAAAAATGGTGAAAGTAGACTTTGTATTGATTAAAAAATTTAAACAAAACATCAAAGAAGGAGAATTATACTCTCCCTTCCCTTGATTAGTTAATTCAAACTATCTCACGTTTAGATATGATGTCCTTCCTTGATGTATTTTTGGGTTATAACCAAGTACTAGTTGATAGAGAAGATAGGATGAAGACAACATTCACAACAAAGTAAATAACCTTTGCATATAAATGGATGACTTTTAGATTGATCAACATAAAAGCTACCTTCTGAAGAGCCATCAACCATGCCTTCTAAGGTATAATTTGTAAGTACACATCATTTATATGGATGATCTAATAGTTTTCTCTAAAAATAGGGAAGATCACTTCATACACCTATAATAAGTTTTTGAAAGATGTAGAAGGTATGAGATTTCCTTGAACCCTATAAAAACATATTTTGTGTAACAAAAGTAAAACTATTAAGGAATGTTATAACCAAATATGGCATCTCCATAGACCCTAAAATAGTGGAGCCCATATCTAGAATTGAGCTCCCAAATAGTAGGAAGGTACTAAAGTCATTCTTTGGCAAAAATTTTTTTTAAGAAAGTTTATTTTTAGTTTTATATAAATTATCAATCCATTAAATGACATGCTCAAGAAGGATGCCAAGGTGATTTAGAAGGAATAATCTAATAAATAATTAACAAACATCAAGGAATCCATTTTCTAATCCCTAGTACTTATAAGTCTTGATTTCTCAAAGGATTTCTACCTTTAATATTTTACATCTGATCATACTATGGCTATTGTATTGACTCAAAAAGTTGATGAGTGTGATCACCCAATAGCTTTCACAATTACCAATTTTAATAATACTGAGTTGAATTATTCTATGACTAATAAGCAAGCATATGCACTAGTAAAGGTAGTGAAGAAGTTTAGGCACTACATCCTCAAAAATAAGGTGCATGTCATCCTACCTAACCTTGCTACTAAACTTATGTTGAGTCAAAATGAGTTGGGAGAATATAGAGGTAAGTGGATTTCCATTTTATAAAAATTTGACTTGGAGATGAAGGTATCAAATCTAGTAAGATGCCAAGGTTTGATCCAAATGATTTCTAATACTAGCCATAGGCTAAGTATCATGCAAGTAGGCCAACAAAGTTTTCAAAATAATGAATGGTTTGATTTAATCATACACTTAAGGCTTAAGGATATTCACTACCTGATCAAGGATGGATTATTGTATAAAAATAACTTTGATGGAATCTACATAAGGTGTGTCTCACAAGAAGCTACCCAAATTATGGCTACCTTTCATGAAAAACTAGGTAGTGGACATTCCTCTAGAAGAACTACATCCTACAAGATCTTAAGGGTTGGTTACTATTGTCCTATGATATTCAAGGATGCTCACAAGTATGTGGGATAATGCCACTCTTGATAAAGTTTTAGGACCAATGAGCCAAAACCAGCCATGCCTTTATAACTAGTCATGGTTGACAAACCATTTGCACAATGGGGTCTAGACATTATTAGAGTAATCAACCCCAACTCATTTGAGGGTCAAAAATGTGTCTTGAATACCATAGATTATTACACTAGGTGGGTAGAGGTAGTGGCTACCAAACAATGTATAATGGAATAAGTGATCAATTTCTTGGAAGAAAATGTCTGTACTAAATTTAGGACCCTAGTCTCTCTAGTATGTGATAATGGATCAGCATTTGTTTGAATTGAGATGACTAAATGGGAATATGATAATGGTGTCACACTTAAGTTTGCCTCCAATCACTATACCTAAGGGAATGGCATTTCTAAATCCATGAATAAGAACCTAATGAAGGCAATCAAAAAGTCTACAGAAGACAAGCCTAGAACTTGGCATAAGTTGCTCAAATTTACACTCTGGGCTGATAAGATAAGGAGCAAACAAGATTTTAAAGCTTCACCATTTATTTTAGTGTATGGGTAGGAACCCATATTTGCCATCACTCTCAAATTTATTACATATAGATTCATTTAGGAGTACATGGAGGAGATTCAAGAACATACCACTTCTAGGATATTAAACATCATCCAGATGGAATATTATAGAGAAACTACTTTTATTGATTTTAGTAGACACCAAGCCATTGGGAAAAGATGGTTTGATAAAAGGTCCAAGTTCAAGGTTTTTAGGTAGGGAGACTTAGTCCTACTTTAGGACAAAGCATCTGAACCCAAAGCAAAGCATACAAAATTCACACCCTTGTAGGTTGGCCCATACCAGATTGAAGAGACATTGTGGAATAACACCTTCAAGCTCAAATATTTATAAGGGGAAGAGTTTATATTGCCTATTAATGGTTAATACATTAAGCATTATTTCTCTACCATCCTTTTTGGGCTCTTTATGGAGTAAGGTGTAGGGTGATTATATTAGAGTAGGTAGGTTAGTTAGTTTTCTTTGAGCATATTTTATTTTTTATCCCTGGTTTGTACATAAGTTTTTTCATATTTGTTTGGTTCCCTTGTTTTTTTTGCTTTCTATTGTGTTTTTCCTACCTGTATAATTTTCCCTTGATCTTAGGAAATATTTGGAGTCATCCCTCAGCTTGGAAGTTATGAAATTTTCTCAAGATGTGCTCTAATCCTAAAAGAAAGGTACGACCCCATATAAAGGCAATCATGGTTTTGGGATATAAAATTATGATATGACTTGGAGAAACTAAGTATAGATCGATGGAGGGGAATTCATTCCACAAGATCTAAGTCATCACCTTAGATCCACACTGGTTTTAATAAAATTTACACTTAGGGATTGGAGGCCTAAATGATCTAGAGCATGCCATTAGCTAGAACTTAATCAACATCCATGCCTAGGACAAGATTTTTATCCTTGGGTGGTCCTTCTAAAATCAAATATTTGACTAAATACTAAACCTATCTATCTTGTTTCCCAACTTTATTGAAATCATAAGGATCTAAAAATACAAAAAATATGATAAGAATACAAGGTAAAGATTGAGGCTTTCATACAAAGGTGATTCAGGAAACATCCTTTGGGGATATGGATGCCTAGTTGGCAATGGATCAAGGCTATGAATGGATCCAAAGGTATCTTTATCAAATTTATGGATGATTGGATGGTAGTAGAGAAATTCCCAAGCCATCCCTAAGCTAAATAATTATTTTTAAAAATGTTTAGTGTTCCCTAGGTCAATATAAATGATTAAAGGAAGAAAGCTAAGGATTGCTTATTAAGCCCAATGGCAAGAAGTAAGTGGAATCAAAGCACACACATAACTCAATTATGTCTTGGTGATTAACCTCAAATCTACAAGTGCAAGGTTTATTTCAACCCCAATCAGATCTAGATGATAATTTCTTTGATCAAGTGGGATGATGACTTCAATATTTGTCTGAACTCAAAGCATGGAAGTTCTAACATATTGATAAGTTTTTCCCCAAAAGTTTTCATTTATTAGGACCAACATTCCCTACCTTTTTATTTAAAATTGGGTACCCTTGAAAGATATATGTATCCAAGTATGAAGTGTCTAAACATTAAGGTCTTTTGATAGAATTTGAAGATCATCCACTCAAGGATGGAGCATATTTGTATAATTTAAAGGCTATTATTTTTTACTAACCTTGATGATGAGTTACACAAGCCATTTTTTAGGTTCTATGAAAGGTTTAAGGGTTTGGCGTTCAGAAACCCTAGGTGGCCCTTGGTTCAAATTTAAATATTGGTGGGAACCAAGTTGGTAGGAACTAATGAAAGAAATTTGTGAACAAAGGGTTTAGGTCATATTTTTAAACATGACTCGAGCTTTTATTTACTCCTTTTCCCTTTAGTTTTTTTCCTTGGGTCTAATTTGATGTGTTCATAAGGTCCCTCTTATGTTGCCAAAATTAACCTAGGTTATTAATATTAGGGCCCCAATATTTATCTCAACCTTAGTCTTGATAATTTATGCTATGTATTTATGTCCTTGGGTTGAATAGTTATCTCCCTCATCCTTTATAGGATCCTATGAACAATGATTTCTCACCATATTTGATCAAATGAATCATATTAATCAAGAATCTATCACTTAAGTGATGTGCATTAAATTTAGATCAATGGCAATCACCTACTCACTAGAGTTGATCCAATAATGCAAGGTAGAGGAGGAAAAGTCAAAAGGGATAGAAGACCCTAAGAGTTTAATGTGTGGTTGCTTGGTAATCAAAGGAAAGAAATGAAAGGGACCCACTTAATAAAGGCATAAAATTAAAAAATAGGCCCCATAAAGATCAATGGCACTCATCGGCCTACTATATTTGATCCAACGACATGAAGAACCTAATGACTTTTCAAGGCTCTACAAGCTTAACACGTGGTCAATGCTCAAATAAGGTAGCAAATAAGAAGAGATACACAACATGGGAAAGATTTTTGAGAATGCCAAGTGTCATGATCATGAACTTGGAGATCAATGGACTAATATAAATGTGAGGACTCAAATTTTGATCAATTGATTATGCTAAGCCTAGGATATTGATCCAATGAAGAGAAATAAGGGATGATTTTAAAAGTCAATGGCTAGTATGTCAATGGTAATTATGAAAATTGTTACAAAACTCCTATAATGATATCACATGGACTCCATGTAAGCATAAAAGGTTAAAATCAAAGATCTTTTAAACTCAAAAATTCAAGGGTATAAAGATAAAGGGTCTCCATCAAATCCAAAACATGTATGAATTTAAAGTCTCAATATCTCCTACCATTAAATATGAAAACCTTAAACCTTCTATAAAGAGGACCAAAATTGACTCAATTGGTTATAGTTCAATCAAGATAGCATAACTATGCTTCTGAGAGCAAGTGCCTTAGTAAAATCCTTAGAAATCCTATGAGAATAATTTAGTATCATCATTGGTGGCTAGTAGGAAATAATTTAAGATAGAAGTAGAGCTTTATCTAACCTCTAACAGTAAAGCGAGGGTTTTTAAGGATACAGAGCTAAACTTGGCAGCCCTAAATGTTCATAAAGTAAGGAACTAGTCTAAATTAGTCTTCCCAGTAGATGAATTACAACCCATCTCTCAAGAGGAGAAGAGAAATGCCATAACACATCAAAGGTAAAATGACCTAGTTTCCATTCAAATGACCAAACTCCACTATGACACAACAAAACTAGAGGTAATTCATTATATTGATGTCTATGTTCCTATATTTATGGATCATAGGATAGATGGAGAGTGGATTATTCAATAGGTTAGCACCAAGAGAGTAACATATATCTCCCCCATGGCCTTCAAGACCTATTATAATCTTCCCTTACCCCATCTCATCCTCCCTAACATGAGGAATTAGGCTAACACCTAGGACATTGATTCAATCCTTACTCCTTGGATAATCTAATGACCCCATGTCTTGAAGACCATAGATGGCATGATCCCTATTATCCAATTCAAGGAAGGAATTAGAGTATCTATGACTTTGTTTAATAGAGCCTTTGGTTTCCCTTCCACCAAATATGTAAACAACATCTAGGTATCCTATGTCCAATTCATGATAAAAGAGAAATTGAACCCTCTAGTGGGGGACCTAAAAAGATTATTTTCTACCAAAAAAATTATGGACATTAAAAGAAGGACCTCAAAATAATTCTTTGTGATGTATTATCTCCTAGATTCCCTCTTGACCTCTGTGACCTTCCCTAGCATAATAAATAATTTCCATGATGGTAGAACCAAAAATTCCCACCATTACTCTAAATTTCATATATTCAAATAAAGAAACCACATTTAATTTATCTAGGATGGTGTCTTACTAGCCATATATGAGGCTATCAAAAGCATTTCTATGCCAAGGTGGCATATTCTCATTACAAAATAGGTGGAGACTATGGGAGATGTGTGGTAATACTAAGATTATACTATTATACGGAGAGATGGGATCCTCACCCAACCCTATAGGTTATCAATCCATGTCCCTAACAAGATTATATAGCAATAAATTACTTTTTAGATCATTCAAGGTGTGGATAGAATATGCAAAGAAAAGAGGAAATCCCAAGTCCACCCCCTCCCATTGGACATTGGTAAAATCATGATCAAAGATTAGAAGCAGCTAGAGGTCATAGTCATGCATATAAATTATTTTAATTTTCAATGGGATGACCTCAAAATATGAGACCCTAAGAGTAGTGTAGTCAATCACATTTGGGACAAAAAGGTCCCAAAAATTGAATATGGACATGAGCTAGGTTTTGGTGATGACATCTACATTAGAGAAAATAATTGTGAAGAGGTGCTCACTAGAATCAAGAATTATATCATTATGTTGGATCATAGGTTGGTCAAGAATAACAAGCCCTTAGGAGAAATATAAAAATTACACCATTTGTAGTATCACTTATTTTTATGTCTATTTAAGACCACTCATGAAGAACCACATATTGAAGGATAATCATTTGAATATCAATCTCCCCAATAAGTTAAATAAGCACAGGCTGAACAACCTCAAGATGGAAAGGATAAAGGCAAGGCCAAAGCTGAAGAACCAAGACTAGAGCATAGACCTAGGGAAGGCCCTCCACCTTTAGTATTCCCATAGAGACCTTCTTGTCTAATATAATTCATTGGTATGGTAGCCCTTGAACCAAGAGAACTTGAAGGTTCCCTTGTTGACATAACAACTACATAGGGTATGATAGGGAGGAAGATCCCTTTGGTGAAGAAAGTAAGGAGATGAACCCACTAGATGGAGAGACAAAGAAGGTAAAATTGGCCTTGGTACCTATAACACCAAGTAAAATTCCTAGGTTCACCTTCAATTACCCTACTAATTAATTCAACCTTTTTAGTGATGAAAATTCAATTCATGGACTAGTCATCCTCGATTGGTTTCTCTATGGAAAGATATAAAAGATACCATCCCTCTATTCTTCCTAGGCCTTGACATAGACTAGCTTGATTGAGGATGACAACATCAAGTCATAGATCATGGATATAGTTAAAAGGTAGGAAGAAAAGAGGATATAAGTACATCAATACCAAAGGGGATAAGGACTTGACACCCTAAGAACTTTGGGTAGTGTAGGTGTGGAGGTGCCTGAGCATCCAAAATTTAAGGAACCAGAGGTTAAGGTGCAATTTTATCCAAATACAACATCATTGGAAAGAACCAAAACAAGGGTAGATATGGTAGGTAAGAAAGAATTCACCTTTCAAAAGGTGGAGCAATTCAGAAGTTTAACCCCTATTGAAGGATCACAATTGAGAGAGGCTCACATCCATGAAGTGGATATGAAAACTTTGATTGAGGCTCAATCTCAACAAGATAGGGATAGTGTCTAGGGATTAGTGCTAATAATTAAGAACCTAAAAATAAAAAAGAGAATTTATAGACTTAGGCAATTCTTTCATTACCAGATTCTATGATTAAAATGCTAGAGGAGTTATTCCATGACATGTTTAGAGCATTAAAGTCTATGAAATTAAGGTAGGATGCAATAGAAAACTAGGTCAACCTTGCCAAGGAGTTGGTTACTCAATGGAAAAATTCCAAATATAATATTTCTTAGCTTCTTAATATCTAAGTTAGGAAGAAAATATCAAATTTCAAAGACATTAGTGTGGGGTGCCTAAGTGCCATTTTGGGAATCATTGTAGACAATGTCTAAGCCTTGAGTGTTTGGCATACCAAAGTGGAAGAACTTATTGAGGATGAGAAAGAGATCATGGGAAATTTGACAAGCTCTTATGAACTATGCTCAAGGACCCTACACAACCCACTACCCTAGGGATTATTAGTTATGAAGAATTCTAGCACAAAGCCACTTTGGTGACTCAATAAATCAAGGGTAAATGTCATAGACAATCAGGTTAAGATAATAGAAGAATATTAAACATAATACTCAATTCATGGGATAAGATCAATGAATCTAGAAATATTAAAGAAGCTTTGGCTAGGAATGACAAGGATTTTGATGAGTTGGTTGATCAAGAAGAGAATCATATCATAAGGGCTATTGTAGACATGGGCTTAGTGGATGAACAAATGAATGAGCTATGAGCATCCTTTAGTATCAAAAGGTGTCAGCTCTGACATCCTGACTATGGTTTACCTAAGAGATTGCATGTTCTTTTGTAAGGGCACACACTAGTTTGTTAGCATGATTGACTCTAGGTCAATAAGATTGTACAAGAAACATGTATTATAGTTTTTATAAAGACACTTATCTTTTATAAACCTATATTTTTAAAATTGACCAGTATACTACCTAGCTTCCTATAAAGGCATGTATTACCATTTGTAAAAGGGAGAGACTCTGAGATACTTTTTTACCATTTTGAGTGATTAATATAAGAGATCAAATAATTTTGTAGGAATTATCTAGTTTTGATGTGTTTGAATTACTAAGTTTATCAATTGTTTATCTAAATTCGAATATGAATGTTTTCAAGAAATATTGAGTTAAATCATTAATTATACGGTTACTAACTTGTGTATGATAGGTTAGATGAAAGAATTGAATTTACTTCATTTCATTTGATCTAAAACAAATATGTACTTTATCTATCTAAATGTAGTTTAAAACTTTAAAGTAAAACCAATTTTTACTTGTATTGCCATCCTTTAGAGCTAGGCTTGGTTTGTAGTGAAACATGAGCTTAGGCTACATTACACTATATGCTAGTTAAGATCATGCCTGGGAAATATTGAAATATTGTCAATATGTTCCTAATAATAGATCAATAATCATTCTATCTTTCTCACTCTACCCTCTCCTTTTGATCTTTTTTTAAAAAAACAATTCAAGTTAGCTTAAATACATTATTCATAACCATTTAGTTTAGTTAGTGGTTTGGATCTGGGTTAGTTTGTCTGATATTAACATCAAGATTTTCAAGAAAGGTACCAAGATGGCTCCCTACCATTAAATTTTATAAATATTATGGAATAGTCCATGTTTCTCTACCATTATTTTCACCATAGGCATATTAATTTCTAAACACCTACAACTCATGCCTTGAATCCTTGTATTCTAAAATGAAAAGTGTTCTTTAAACACTAGAGAGCACCTGTGGTTCATTTGGAATCATAAAGAGGATAATCTCTTCTAGTTGTGTTGATAATGCTCTATTGAGCCACATTGATAACATGAGCATGGTAGGAATCTTCTACCACTGCATCTTTTGCCTTTCCCTCTTGCACCTTGATACATCTTGAATCATATTTTATGTTGGTCATAGATATCATTCCCTTAGTTTAATTTCCCTTTAACTATTATTATATCCTATTGTGGTCCCCTTTTCATGTTTTTGAACATTTCATTAATTATCTAAAAATTAGTAGTGGTATGGGTGTAGGTGTCACACAAATAATAATATATGGTTGTGTTAACTTGGCTGGCACATTGTAATAAAATACATCTTCTCACATCATGCACTTATTGTTAGACTTAGTAGCTTAGAAGTTGAATTTGCACATTCTTCTATGGGTAGTTAGTTATATTATAGCCTTTTACTTCATATTTTTTACACCATAGTCCACGTTAAGCATCATGCATAGAGTTAGTATTAATATTTTGGATCTAAGAGGCCATAGATGAAATATGTGCCTCCATAAATGGGTTGATCCTAGTGTTTGTACTTTTGAATACCTCAATTTTTATCATGAATTCAAGTGCTTATTGATGTTCTATAAAAGTATTCATGGAAAGTTATCTTTGGAATGGAATGAGCAACCCCAAAATTAACCACTACACATGTTAGGAAGGGTGAATATCATATAGAAGATTTGAGAGGAGAGTTTTAAAATATGTATTATAAAAATGTGCACTCTTTGAGAGTCCTTGGGTAAATATTCTAGCATGGTGATGATATATTGTTGAAACTCTAAGATGTTGAACTCTTTTAGGAATGAATCCTTGAGGGTATCATACTCAACCATGTCCTGATTTGGATCAAATGTTTTGCACCATGTGTAGGTGTAATCAAGTAAAGTGGTTAAAACTATGTAGCCTTGCCTTTCGACGAGGTTATGCCTTATACATGCCACTATAGTTCACATTTCAACACATGTTTTGTAGTATTTTCCATGTCATGATACTCTAGGAGGTGCATAGCAATTTCATAGTAGATCTACTATAGGGGTAGTTGGTACTTATATCACTTGTCCCCCTAGCACATATCCTAGATATGGTCCTCTAATTCCTTAAACCTTAGAGATAGGTACTAGACCCATTGTTCCAACTAGTTTAGTTGATGCCATTAGTGCTTTAATACTTATTTGTGGTGTTAGACCACTTCTCATAGTATATTACCCACATTGTGTTACTAACATTGGCTACGTTGGTATGCTCATGTTTAAGTTCTATTATGGTGAGATAACACTTAATGGTCTAGAGGTAGTTATGCTCACTTATTTATATATAATAATATATTCAATAACAAAGTTATAATATAAATCTATAAAATATCTAAGATCTAAGGTGTTGTTAGGGTCAATAATAAATTTTGTACTATCTTCAAGTGGGGGATCTAGCACATAAACATATGACATAGGTTCAAAGGGAGTAGCCAAATCAAGCATATCTATAGTCACCAAATTATATAGGAACTTAGTGAGTTCATCACCTATCAAGTATTGAGTTTGGTCCATTGATTCATTATATCTCTCATTTGCATATTACTATATTTTAATAGATCTCTCCCCATGCCCTTCTTCTTTTCTATGGGTCCTCCTTGCACATTTAGGTTTTATATCCTCCATCATTTAACACTATATTTTATTATAGGATTGTCTTTTGAGCTCTTGGGTGTCAATTTTCTCATCCCATTCCATTACATCTAACCTCCACATCCCTCTCTTCCCCTTTGCGTAGCTCATGTAAAAAGATTTTATCCTTTTATCATTGAAGTTTCAAGACTGTAATAAACCATTATCTTCTTGAGATCTATGCAAAACTCCTTCATGAATGTTCCTCTAGGGTCATGAAAAAACTATTACTCTGCTTCCTTAGGGCACAAATAATTTGATAATACAAACTCAAATACATAGATATTCAGAGCTCCTTACCACCATTTATCCACCACTCTAGTCAAAGTAACATTTAGGGTCCTAAGGCTCTCTAGTCACTCCTTTGTCCACTCATAAAACCATCTATATATTCTTCTTATACAAGTTGAATATGCAACCAACCACTTATACACATGCTTAGGTTACTTAAATAAAAATACCTCATACAAACCATCATATAGGTTGTCTTGAACCCATTTTCTTGGATTTTGTCCTTTATAGGCTGGATGCTTCTATTCAAAACTATTTTCCACTTATTATAACTAGTGCTCAATGGTTTCAAGAGAAAATTCATACATCATTACGTTTCACCATCACAATAACAAAATTCAACATGAGTCCTAGCTATGAGACCAAAATGTTGTGAAAGTATAGGTGTGGTTTACTTTAACTAAGTGTAAACATGGGATAACTCTATTTATTCTCAACATTTAAACACTTTATAGCATTGAAATGAATCCACATAAGGCATAGACCTTATGTGCTCATGCTAAGTGCAATTGAGAATGAATCAGGGCCCACATTGGGGTAGTCATGCCAAGATGTGAGGTTTCACTAGGGGGACTTAAGCAATGCACCAAAACATTAACTTATATAGATCCATAGGTGTATTTCTTTCTCTGGTTAAGCCTAGGGTCATTAAGGTACTTAATAGGCCATAATATTTCATTGGTTTAATATACTCCTCATACTAAATAAATGCAAATTAAAAAGGGATTGGGTTTACTAGCATAAAACTATACTCATCCTCCATGTAAAATGATGATTATGTCATGAAAATTATAGAGACTCCATTAAAATAGTGAAACTAGTAAGACACATGAATATAAATTCACATAATTAATCAAAAATATGACATCACATAAACATTCACATCCCATTAGTAATACTATAAGACATGCATCCTAACACATTTAAGTAAATTTTAAGGCAACACCATTTGTCATTTTTTAAAAGACTATAAAAAGTGTTTATATTCAAATAAAAATTTCTAACAACTTGAAGGCTCATAGATGCTTTTATGCCATTACAATTGGATATAGAGTGACCTCTATTCTATTATTAATCCTTAATGGCCACTAAAGCACTATTTACAAATCATGGCTTTAAAGTCATTCCATTAGAGCTTCATTTTAGTTTTCTATATCTCTTTCATCTTCTAGTTGAAGATCCTAATATAAGCCTTTTAGGAGCATATTTTTTAGGGTGGAAGTTGCACACTAATTATTGAGATGGAGTTCTATCATCATAACCACTTGTTCCATAACCCCATGATTCCTATGCTCTAATTTCCATCTATCTTTAGATCTTTGTCCATGACCTCAATATCTAGGAGATGGTTATCTCTCATCCATTTGGTGTAAGATATTTGTTAAATTCTCCAATTGGATACAAAAACTATTAGGCTACCCACTTGCCAAAATATCTATATGCATTGATGTGGATGTCAAGTTGGCATGAACAATCCACTAATGGGTTAAGGGTCTAACATTTTATCAATTTAAAAATTCAAGTGATACCTAGAGCATAAAGTAAGGATGTTGATCATAGGACCTTATGAGGTTCTAAATGTAATCTAACTGAAGAGATTAATAAGGATAACATCTACCATGTAAGTATAATATTGAGACCATTCATCCCTAATAATGCAACTAACTGGCAAGTTTTTGATAATAATTATCAAATTATTAACTTTCTGTAACATGAGGCTAAATTCTTTGACAAAATATAGTCAAAGATCCAAGAAAAATATGGGGATCAAATAATTTAGTTAAAGACTAACAAGTTTCCCATGGGTCTTGTTACTTTAGAAAGTATCTTAAACATTGATAATTAGCTGAAGGGTGAGAAGAAAAATATCATAGTCAAGGAAGAAGACTATGAGTTAGTAGTATTCTTAGAAGGTAAGATATGAAGATCAAAAAGGTATATAACATTTATAAAAAGAAAGACTTTATTATATGGTGTCAATAATTTGATGATAACTTTGTTTAGAGTTACAAATATCTAAGGGGTTTTGACCCTAGTTTAGCCCAACACCTAATAAAGCTCAACCCAAATACTAAGTTGATTAGACAAAAATAGAGACCAATAAACCCTAAAATATAGCCTTTTATGAAGAGTGAGCTATCTAAAATGATATGATCCAAAATTATTTTCCCCATTAAACACTCATTTTGGGTTGCTAACTTAGTCCCTATTAGGAAAAGGAATGATGAAATTAGGCTTTGTGTAGATTTTTGAGACATAAATAAAGCATCCTTGAAGGATAATTATCCCCTTCCACCGATGGAGAAAATCACCCAAATAGTAAATGGATCTAAGAAGTTCTCTCTTCTAGATGTTTATTTTGGATATAACCAAATCCTAGTTCAAGAATCTAACTAGTTCAAGACTACTTTCAATATAAAATATGGCACATACACCTTAAAAATATTCCTTTTAGTTTGACCAATGCTGGTGCTACCTTTCAAAGGGACATGGATATGGATTTCAAGGATTTGATTAATAGGATGATCTTGGTGCATCTAGATGTCATCACCTTTTGATCAAAATAGGATGGTGACCACCTAAACCACCTTAGAATTTTTTTTGAAAGGTGTAGAGAGTTTGGAGTTTCCCTTAACCCAAATAAATGTGCATTTGTAGTTCATGAAGGGAAACTACT
Organism: Torreya grandis; assembly: GCA_037957365.1. NCBI lineage: Eukaryota > Viridiplantae > Streptophyta > Pinopsida > Cupressales > Taxaceae > Torreya > Torreya grandis. The sequence goes on from JARHVA010001578.1 coordinate 515,074, forward strand.
GGGACACATAGTTTTAAAGGAATGTCTTGAAATAAACTTAGAGAGGGTAAGTGTTATCTCTTCATTATCACTTCCAAGCTATAAAAGGGGTTATAGAGTTTCCTAGGGAAGATCAACTTTGTACGGAGTTTTGTGCCAAATTTTGCCTCCATGGCCAAACCACCTACTACTATGCTTAAAAAAGGGTAAATTTTAGCTAGATAAGGGAAGTAAAAGATAAATTTGAAGTCATTAAGCAAACTATTTCTCAATATCTAACGCTTGTAAATATTAACCACAATAATGATTTCATTCTCTATGATTTTGAAGGGAGAGGTAGTGTAGTAACTATTCTAACCTAAAAGAATAAAAATCAGTTAGAATATCTCATTACCTTTTTAAGTCAATACTTAAAAGATTATGAGGAAAAGTATAGTTTTTTTTAGAAGTAATTGTATGCAGTAATAAAACCTCTCAAAATTTTTTGGCACATGCTCTCAAATAACAAGATTCATTTGATGGTGAGTCACTAAAGTATAAAGGAGTTCTTGTTGAGCTAGGAAATAAAAGAAAAGAGAGTATTTTGGATCACAAAATTCATGGAATATGATGTGATCATTAAAATAACTAAGATTATAAGAGGAAAAGGCTTGTGTGAGAAGCTTATTTCTAACATTAAGGTTGTTGATACAATATACATATAATAGATGTTTTAGCCAATGACTTTGTATCTAATCAACAATTAGATCAATAACATGACTACCTTCTTAAAAATTGATGAATACCCACCTAAGCTCTAGTAGTCTAATAAAATGTATTTTATGCTCCAATATATTCCTTATGCTCTTTTTTATGGGGTCTTATTTAGGAAAATTATTAATGGATTTATGTTGAGGTCCATTAAGCATGATCAAGTCCCAAAAGTTATAAAAGAGTTTCATAATGGCTTATTGGGTGGCCAATTCTCTATAAGGACCACTATCATCAAAATCATGAGGGCAAGATATTATTGGCCTAACCTATTCAAATATGTTCATATATGGGTGAGAAATTGTGAGAAATGTGCCTACTTTTTAGGCAAGTAAATATTAGTCACTCTTCTTCTCCAAAGAATCCAAGATAATCTACTATTCACTTTGTGGTGATAAGATTTTATTGGCATGATTAATCTACCATCAAGTGCTAGACACAAATGGGTCCCTATAGTGACTGATTATTTTAGCAGATAGATTGAAGTAGTTACATTGAAATATTCCATGTAAGCATCTATTTTGGAATTCATGGACAAAATTTTCATAAAATTTGGTGTTCCTTACACCATTATCTCAAACAATGCCAAAGATTTTATGGGATCTCAAGTGAGTGAATGGGAAGTGAAACATAATGTCTACCTAAAGATCTCATCCAATTATTACCTATATGGTAATAAATTGGAAAAATCCACTAGAAAAATTCCATGATGATTATTAAAATAACAATGGAGGATAATTAGAGGACCTGGTACATAGTTGAAATCAACACTTTAAGCTAATAAGATCACTCCTAAAAGATCCATTGGCAATTCTCCATTCATGTTGGTCTATAGACAGGAAGCTAGAGTTTCACTATCAATAGAGTTACCATCTCTAAAACTTACTCAATAGTTGTAATTAATTGAATATGATGTAATGATCATGTGATCATTAGAACTCATGGAGCTAGAAGAAGTTAGGAACCAGTCAATATAAGTCCTAGAAGTAAGTCAAGATTAAGTAAAGAGGACTTCTGACAAGAAATCATTTGATATGATATTTAATGGAGATTTGGTTCTAAAATTAGATACTAAAGGGACAAATATAGGCAATAATGCTAAGTTTGATGCAATATGGAGTGGTTCATACATCATAATGTAATGTAAAAGAGCCAATGTATTCTACCTATCTAGGCTTAATGGATCATATATACCCATCCTAGTCAATGGGATATACCTGAAAGCATGATTCTAAGGATGTAATTATTTCTAAACATTTATATATATTAGAATTAGTTGATTTCTTATAAATAAGTGGCTTTTGCACACTCTATAACTCAATAGGAGTTTTATTTCGTTAGTTTTGTTTTCCCTATTTCCTTTCATAGTTTGTTTCTTATTTAGGCAATTTCTAGTTCTATTTTTCTCTAAGTAGGATGTGATAAACTTCATATGACTCCATGCCCAATGAACTAGAAGGATACTAGGAAGAAATTTAATAGTAGGTAAACACCCCATAGAGGTCTCCAAAAATGTTGATATTTTTGTGCCAAAAACCTCAAAACACCTTGTGCATTAAAGGAGACTTATAATTTTTTTTTTGCGAAAATCCTCAAAATGACTTAAAAACCCTTTTTCAAGACCCAAGTGGAAACTAGAGATTTATATGAAATTTACAACTTACAAAGTTGCAAAGTGAACTTGAACCTCCACTTTACCACTTACCAAGTCTTTGGTAGAAATAAAAATATGCATTACAATTTTTAAATTTACATAAATACCATAATTCTCATTTCACTTTGCAACTTTATAAAGTTGTAAAGTGTAAACTAAACTCTGGTCCCTAATTTATAAAGGATTCTCAAATACTAAGGTGAGTATGAAATGGAGGATGAGAATAATTTTTCAAGTTTTCAAATAGGTAAAGGTTTCCTAGATCTCCTATCATCAAATCAAGTGATAAATCAAAGATGGAGAACATATTACAAGTTTGAAAACTTGTAAAGCGACTTTGTTGGCATATATTCTTGCCTATTGATCCATTTTCCACCATTAATTAGCATGCTTGGAGTTAATTACTTGTTTTGGTAAATAATTAGGTTTTTTTAATCATTATAAAATTTTCAAAATAAATTCAAAACTCCTCCAAGTGATATTAAGAGCCAGATCATGAATCCAAGTTATGTCATGCCATTAAATAGACCTCCATCACTGAATAATGCAAACACCAGACCCACCATTTATAGAGTCTTACATCTATATCCATGGTATTCTCATAGGTCACATGCATTTTTCCTTCAATCTATGGCATTGATTATTTTCTACAAATCTTATTTATTTTCTCAATTTATACTTAAACTTTTCTCATCGATTATCAAAGCTTCATTAGTTGTTTGCATTTTTTCCAATTTTTACTTCTCGTGTTAAATTCTTATTGAAATTATTTTAGGTATTTTCTATCATACTTAGTATTTTTTATGAATATTTTTGAGATTTAGGAGGAGATCCCTTTTGCCTTTTTAACTTGAACGTATACCATAAGTTTTTAGCTGAGGAAGCACATAAAATCCCCATGCAATTATGAGGTGGATATCCCCTTTACTTTCACACCCTAATTTACCATTGGATATCTAACTTGAAATTATAAACCATAACCTTGATAGAGATTAAATCAAAATTTTAAATTACAAATACAAATTAAAACCTTGCCAAACCTTTGGTCAAAATTTGAAGTTGTTATATAACACTATATCCTTGACAAAGCTAAACCCTGTAGAAGCATAACTAAACCCTACCAAGTTCAAAGTGGGAAAATAACATGTAATTGAAAGAATAAATCTTGACCAACTTTGTAATTGATTTCCCATGCCTATTTTCCATGTGCATATGTCTAGAAAAGATATGAAGTTCAAGTCAAAGGGACCTAGTGTCCCTTCCATCTTAGATTCCAGCATTAATGAGATAATTGACATAGATGTGGTCACACAAACCTAAAAAACTTATGTACTATAGTCAATGAAAAATTCAAAAATGATTGGATTCAAAGCATTTATGATAGTATTTTACATCAAGATACAACCTTGTCACTCTTAGTGCAAATCTTTGATCTTGTGCTCACCATGGATAAGCACTATGATGTGGATAAGAGAGAATTAGTAAATGATAAAGGAGATAAGGTTATAAGACTAGATATATATTTTATCGATACCATGTTCTTGATATTGGAGTTTAAGAGTTACATAAACATTACTCTTGATTCCTCTAAGAAGTTATATTAGTGTAATACCTCAACCTGTTTATGGGTTATAAACAAATAGTGGTTGAATACCCCTAATTATTTAGCCACAAGAATGCCTAAGACCTTCAATAGGATAAAATTCAAAGATGAGGTAGGAGATATGATCTAGTGGATCCATGTACCATTCTATTTTTAAAAAGTCTTTAAATTCTATTCAAATCATTTTTAGATTATAGTACTCGTCGAGAGCTTTCTAGCACTTTTTGTAGTTCAAAAAATGAAGTCCAAATGCTCAAGATATGGCTAGTTGAAGAAATCTTGTGACAGGGGGTGTCGAAAGTGATGTGGCACTATTGAAAATGTGCAAAGTGGACCAATAGCCACTTGAGACATGGAAAAATAATTTGTTGCAAAAAAAATGTTGGTTTGTTATTTTTTATTTGAAATTTTCAAACTTTGAAATAAGGTACCAAAGAAAGTGCCACATCACCCATCCCATCAACCAAGCATGTACCAAGTCAAATCAATAGCCTAAGTGGGCACCTTTGTCTTAGGCATTTGAAGAGTGGTCAAACATTTCTATTTAAGGCATTGGAAATAGAATTCCTAGCAAATGTGGGACTAAACCAAGTCCCAAGGTGCCAAAAAAGGAGGGAATCATTTCAAATTCCATGCTAAGTGCACCCTTCCTCATGCCAAGGCACCTAGAAAGGTGGGAGGAGGTTTTGAACTCCTGACTTGTCCTCTAAAATATTAATACCTTGACCACTTCAGCCATGGGGGTTGAAGTGTTATAAAAGGGACTAATTTATACTTGAATAGACATAAAAAGTAGACTGTGTAAAGAGATTTAAGAAGGTTAGAGACTTGTTATTGCTTTGTATGGCCTTGGGCCATTATTTTCAGGTCTGAGAGATATTTATATAGGCAAACAAAGATCATAGAAGGTGAATTGAAGACTTGTATTGATTTTGGAAGCCATTTATTGCATAAAATTAATGAGAATGGTCCTCACTTCGAATGGACCTAGAGATGTAGGCTATTGAAGCTGAACTCCATTATCAATTTACTGGTGAATTCTTTGGATTTTCTCTGATTTTTATTTAGTTATGATCTTCATTTTATATCTAGTTTTAATTTATTTATACAAAATGAAGCAAAAAAAGTGAGAAATTGAAGTATCTCTTAAATGTGAACAAGTTATTTTCAAATATACTACACTTGTATTTTCATTTTATAGATCAAATTTTTGGTATCAGAGCAGTTGTTATTTTACAATGATTTCTAGTGTATGTTGACAAGGTCTACATCCCAAAAGGGTGAAGGAAAACTCATCGAGTATAATCTAGAGATTGGTTCAAGGTGTGCTTCAAGAATGGTTGAAGAAGAGATGGAATCCAAACAAGCTTTCCACCGAGCCTTCATGGACATGGGAAGCATGGTTAAGGAACTATACCATGACAAACAAAGGAAATCTAAGAATGAAAAAGAAGGTGATTCATGAGAATCAAAAGGTAAAGAAACTAAAAAACCTTCTCCATCGAATGATGGTAAAAATATTGTGGAATCTCTCCCTTCACTAAAATTTGATATTAAGTTTGAATTACCAGTGTTTAATGGCAAAGTTAATGCCAAAAGTTGGATAAATGGGTCAAGCAGATTGAATTTTATTGTAGGGTCCAGAAGATTGTAGGGGATGAATCAAAAATTTATTTGGCTACTCTTCATATGGGAGGTACAACTCTCATCTGGTGGGAGAGTAAGTTGAAGGAAATTGAGCTTCAAAAAGGTAACTCAATTTTTACTTAGAATGAATTTATTAAAGAACTCAAAAAGAAATTCTATTCTTTAGGCTATATGCAACAATCCATGATGGATTGGCAAAGTTTCAGACAAGGAAAAGGCTAAAGTGTTCAAGATTATACACAATATTTTGGGAAAAAAGCTTTACTTTTGAATGTTCTTCTATACACACAAGAAACACTGCTAAAATATATAGGTGGGTTGCATAGTTACTTAAGACATATGATTATTTTGTTCAATCCCACTAATTTAGATGTAGTTTGTGTTCAAGCCACTCATTTAAAGGCTAGAGAAAAAAAATCAAAATAATATTTTCCTAAAGTAAAAAGTAAGCAATCTAATGTTAAGCAATTCAAAGGGGAAAGTTCATTAGGAAAGGATAAACAAAAATCCACTTATACTGTTAAAAAAAAAAGAAAACCATTTTGTAATAATTACAATAAAAAACATGATGAGTCTAAGTGTTGGAAACTACATCCTGAGTTAAGGCCTAAGAGGTATCAAAAGAAAGAAAAGAAGGCTAATGTTATGGTTTAGGACTTAGGTTTAGATTCAGGTGATGAAACTAATATTATAGCTATGGGATTACATAATGATTTTTCTCTTTTAGTTTCTAGCACTAATGCTACATCTTCTTCTAAACAAAATTCTATGCATGTTGATAAGAAAATAAATGAATTTTTGCAGATTGGAGTTATTTCAAAGCATACTAAGATTAACACTCTATTTGATAGTGGTTCACAAGCAAATTTAATTTCTAAAGAGGTTGTTAAGAAGCTAGGCTTACAAACCAATCCCCATCTGAAGCCTTATCCACTAGGTTGGGTGTGTGACAATGCAAAGCTACAAGTCTCACAAACTTGTCGACTAAGGTTTGCCATCACATCCAAGTTCATAAATGAGGTTGAGTTGGATGTTGTTCCATTTGAAATATGTGGGATTGTTTTGGGAAGCCCATATCTTTATGATAGAAAATCAATCTTATATAGAGAGGAGAATAAGTACTTGTTTGTTAAGGATGGCATTGAATATATAGTTAGAGCACATCACATTAGAACAAGTCTTTCCTTGGTTACAACAGGGCAAATGAAAAGACTAGTTAATTCAAGAAAGAATTTTTGTCTCATGTTGATTAAGTCTAAGGAAAAAGAATAATCTCAAGCTTTGGAAAAGTGTGATCCTAGACACAAGAATGAATTAGATGAAATCATTTTACTTATGATGATGTATTTCAGGATCCTAAGGGCTTACCCCCTAAAAGGAGAGTTCAACATGAAATTCAGCTATTGCAGGATTCTCCTCTCCCTAACATTGGCATGTACAGGTTATCAGTGGTGGAAAATGAGGAAATCAAAACATAGGTAATGGAAATATTGGATAGATGTGTTATTCATCCAAGTTCATCTCTTATTGGTTCACCAATTATTTTGGTGCCAAAGAAAGATGGCACTTGGTGAATGTGTGTTGATTTTTATGCCTTAAACAAAATTACTATTAAGAATCATTACCCTCTTCCTCATATTGATATTTTTTTGGATCAATTAAAACATGCTATTTATTTCACTAAGTTAGATTTGAGAAGTGGATATCATCAAGTAAGAATTAATGAAGGTGATATTTGAAAAACCACCTTCAAAACAAAATAGGGATTGTTTGAATGGCTTGTTATGCCTTTTAGGTTGTGTAATGCCCCAACTACATTCATGAGATTGATGAATGATGTTTTTAGATAGTTCTTTGATGATTTTTTTATATTTTACTTAGATGATATATTGATTTTTAGCAAGTCATGGGAAGAGCATGTGATCCACATTAATAAATTCATGGATGCATTACGAAGGGAAAAACTTTATCTAAAAATGTCAAAATGTGAATTTGGCAAGATCTCTTTGATATACTTGGTTTACATTGTAGGACATGGTAAATTGAAAATTGATCCTACAAAAGTGGCAATCATTGTTAATTAGCCTACACCCATTAACACAACTAAGGTTAGAAGTTTTCTTGGTGTAGTACAATTTTAGAGAAAGTTTATTGATCAATTTTCATATATTGCATCACCTTTACATTCTTTGACAAGTGTGAAATAGGTCTCGCAGTGGGGAGGCAAACAGAAAAAAGCCTTCGACACTTTGAAAGAAAAGATAAGTACTACTCTAGTCTTAGCACTTTCTGATATACAACAACCATTTGAGATCAAGACAGATGCAAGTGAGTATGCTATGGGAGCTATTTTAATGCAAGGTAAGAAACCAATTTGTTATCATTCTGTAACCTTTACAAGTGTAGTAAGAAAATATCCAACTTATGATAAGGAATTATATGCATTGGTTCAAGTTAAAAAATGGAAACATTACTTAATGGGCAAAGAAACAATAATACATACAGATCATCAGCCCTTACAGTATCTCCAATCACAAACTAAGCTACAATAGTCTACACATTTTTGTTGGATGGGTTTCTTACAACAATTTAATCTTGTGATCAAGAATAAAAAAGGAATTTAGAATAAGGTTGCAGATATGCTATCTAGCCCTCCTATGGTTGTTGCATCTATTCTTTTACAACATGGTTCTTTGTCTCATGAAATTTATAAAGAACAATATGTTAATGATCTTGATTTTTAGGATGTTTATAAAGACTTGATGAGTAGTAGACAAGTAGAAGAATTGGACTATCATGTACATAATGATCTTTTGTATCATTTGGGTAAACTATGTATTCCTCAAAATGAGAGAGTGCACATGATTAGAAAAGAACATAATTCTCTTATTTTTGGTCATTTTGGAGTTGCTAAAATGGTTGCACATTTGAAAATGTATTGTTATTGGCCTCGTATGTAGGAAAATGTTGCCAAATATATTAAGGGATGTACTCTTTGTGCCATAAGTAAACATAGTAATAGGAAACTGGGACTTTATACTCCTTTACCTATTCCTACTCACCCTTGGGAAAGTATTTCCATGGATTTTTTGGGGGGGTTGCCTATGACACAAAGAAAACATGACTATTTATATGTGGTTGTGGATAGATTTAGCAAGATGTGTGTTTTGATTCCTTGCACTAAGAAAATTACTGGGGAAGGTACTACACACTTGTTCTTTGAACATGTATGGGTTCATTTTAGTTTGTCTACTTCAATTATTTTTAAATGGGATTCTTGATTTATTAGGGAGTTTTGGTCAACTTTGTGGGGACTAATGGACACTAAATTAAAAAAAAGCACTGCATTTCATCCACAAACCGATGGACAAATAGAGGTTGTGAACTACACTATGGTATATTTGCTTAGGGTTTATAGCAATAAACATCCAAAGTTATGGGATGAACAATTGTGTTACATACAACATGCATATAACCAAGCACTTCATTCTTCTACAATGAAATCTCCATTTAAAGTTTGTTATGGATACTTGCCTAAATCTCCTCTAGATGTTTGTTATGGATAGGATATAGCTGTGGGTGAACCAAAAGAAGCCATTTGAGCCAAGAAGTTCATTAAACAAATACAGCTCATTTATCAGACTGTTCATACTCAATTGGAGAAAAGTCAAGCCAAGTACAAAGCCAGGCATGACAAACATTGTATTGATCACCAATTTGTTGTAGGTGATATGGTATGCCTTCACATTAGTAAGGAAAGACTGACAGGTGAAGGTAAAAATTTGAAACCAATATGGTATGGTCCTTTTCAGATAACAAAAAAAATTGGCACAAATGCTTTCTGATTAGATTTACCATCTTACATGAAGATTTATTCAGTTGTAAATGTGGAAAATTTGAAATTCTATGAGCCTCCAATGATAATTGATCATGATGAAAGTGTATCCATTCCTTCTGTTGATGATTTTTCTCCTGAATATCTAATAGAATTATAGGAAGATATTATACTTGATAGGAATGTGTAGACTTCATGAAGAGGTAATGCTAAATATATTTGTGTTGGTCTCAAAGGGATGCACCCAAACAAGGCTAGATGGATGGAAGTTGGAAAGGTGAGGGAAAAATACCCTCACCTCATTACCAATTAATTTCACCTTTTAGAGGTCCAAAAGCTCCCAGTGGGGAGGAATGATCAAGGTGGATCCATGTACCATTCCATTTTTAAAAAGTATTCAAATTCTATTCAAATAATTTTCAAATTTTAATACTCATTGAGAGATTTCTATCACTTTTTGCGGTTTAATAAATGGAGTCCCGATGCTCAAGATATGGCTAGTTGAAGAAATCTTGCGACAGGGGGTGTCAAAAGTGATGTGGCACTATTGAAAACATGCCAAGTGGACAATAGCCACTTGACATGTGGCAAAATAATTTGGTGCAAAAAAAATGTTGGTTTGTTATTTTTTATTTGAAAATTTCAAAATTTGAAGTAAGGTGCCAAAGAAAGTGCCACATCACCCATCCCATCAACCAAGCATATACCAAGTCAAATCAGCAGCCTAAGTGGGTACCTTTGTCTTAGAAATTTGAACCGGGGTCAAACATTTCTATTTAAGGCATTGGAAATAGAATTCCTAGCAAATGTGGGACTAAACCAAGTCCCAAGGTGCCAAAAAAGGAGGGATTCATTTCAAATTCCATGTTGAGCGTGCCCTTCCTCATGCCAAGGCACCTAGAAAGGTGGGAGGAGGTTTTGAACTCTTAACCTATCCTCTAAAATTTTAATTCCTTGACCACTTCAGCCATATGGGTTGAAGTGTTATAAAAGGGACTAATTTATACTTGAATAGACACGAAAAGTAGACTGTGTAAAGAGATTTGAGAAGGTTAGAGACTTGTTATTGCTTTGTACAGCCTTGGGCCATTATTTTCAGGTCTAAGAGATATTTTTATAGGTAAAAAAAGATTAGAGAATGTGAATTGAAGAATTTTATTGATTTTGGAAGTTAATTTTTTCACAAAATTAATGAGAATGGTCCTCACTTCGAACGGACCTAGAGACGTAGGCTATTGAAGCCGAACTCCATTATCAATTTGTTGGTAAATTCTTTGAATTTTCTCTAATTTTTAATTAGTTCTAATCTTCAATTTATATCTGGTTTTAATTTCTTTATACAAAATTAAGCAAAAAAAGTGAGAAATTAAAGGATCTCTTAAACATGAACAAGTGATTTTTGAATATACTACACTTGTATTTTTAGTTTACAGATCAAGATATGATTATACTCTTGTATAGAGTTATAGGGAGCCCTAAATCAAAAAAATACCAAGATTTGATGTACTATTAGATCTAGGTAAACTAAATGAATAAGTAATACATTCATTAAGCATAATTGATAAGTTATTATATTTATAGTTATTTTATGGAGGTTGAAAACATTGGAAAATTCTACATGACCTCCTACCTCATTTATGTTTTAGTAAGAGAGATTACATTCTCGGGATTAAATATAGTGATATATCAGATCAACAAAGTTTATAACTACTATTTTGATCTTAATTTTGAGAGGAGTAAACAACAATTCAAAATATTTAATGATTATTTCATCTACTACATCATAACCATGTTTGAATAAGATCTGATAAGAATAAGCTTTTTCTGATTCTGTAACTATAAAATTTGAAAATATGAGGTCATACTTTATTCAAATTCCTACATATTCATAAATCAAATTTGATGGTTTAGTGGTTGTCATTACACCCTTCCTAGATATGTAAGTGACAAATGGGACTTAACAAAACTTGTGAGACAACTAATGGAAACCCACAAGTTATTATCAAGCAAGAACAAGACAAACATACACTTCCCTATCAATATAAGGAGTTACACATACCCTTCTTTATATAATGTCAAATGTGTGGATGAAAAAATGACGTAGGTGATCTTAAGATCTCTTAATGCTAGGCCTTTCTTTGATGTGACTAGTTATGATACTAGTTTATTGGGTGCCTCATATTCTCACATTTACTTTTATGAATATTATTGGGAGGATATGTAGGATAAAGATGTTAGGTTGAGAGATTATTATAGAATGACCCTAGAATAAATTAAGACTTATTATATGGAACTAGTTATAGAATATTTGAAAGATGAGGAATAGCCAGTGGATAAGGTGTATTATGATAATTGAATATACCTCCAACTTCTTTCTCAAGTCAAGTGGTCTACACTTGATTCCTTTTCCTTATTAGATAGAATCACCCTAGTTATAAACATAACTTTGAATTGGTTAATAATAAATGGGGTTAAAATAACAAAAAATACATTGAATATAAAAGATAGGTTAAAAGAAGTAAAAAATAAGGGTGTAGTAGAAACAACAACAAAAGTTCTTAGTAGTAGGACTCAAGTAGATCAAGTAGTGGCGCCAGTTTTCTCATACAAAGGGAAACAAAAGTAGAAGGAAATAAGGCCTTCTTCCATCATCCAAGCACCAACAACCCATCCAATGGATCAAGAACCACTAGTTTCCATAGGGGACATAATTACTTTAACCCATCTTCCTATTTCTACTAGCCCACCAATGTAGTCAATTACCCCTCCTATTTCTACTATCCCACTAATGAGAGTAATTGCTCCTTCATCTAACTAACTATTATAAGTGATTCCCATGATAATAAGCCAATAAAAACAATTTGTTATCTTAAATACACCTTCACCCCCTATTTTAAAATCACTTACACTTCATCCTCTATATCGACTACCACCCCATTAATCACCAACACCACCCAACAATACCTGACTATAAACTCAGTCATTCTGACTATAGTCCCACTAACCATCATAGCCACTTAGATAAATACAAATTCATCTTCATATTCCATAACACTACCCATTTCTTCTAATCTAGCCATTATCACTACATTAATATATTCTTTTACTACCTTAGACACCACCCTTCCTTAATCTCCCTTATTTTAACCATTCATCCCTACCTCTTTACATGTGTCACTTCCAGATTTCACCCCCCTTGTAAACACATCCACTCCACCCATCTAAGTATCCTTTCATACTTACACTCTCACATTAACCCAAACCCCCACCAAGGAGGTGGAAATAGATATTCCCACTGATATAACTATGGCTACTCAACCCACCAATGGGGAAGAGATGGACAAATTATCAATTAAGGACTCAAAGATAATGTTAGTAGTAGATGCAACTCTTGTTATGATAACTATCAATATAGTAGCTTTAGTTTTATAATTATAGGTAATAATGGCCATTAGAATAGCACAAGATTCATTATTAGCCAATCTAAATTAGCTCACACAATCAGTGTTAAAGAAAAGGAAATAGATGATATCTCCTAATACCCTAGATTTTAGTCTATTAAAAGCATCAAAATGACCAAATAGAGGTCCTAAGACCATCTCTATAATATCATATGGTACAACAAGGTAAAAATATGTGGTGATGGTAGTTCCCCCACCTGATAAACAAAAAATATATTTAATAGTGGGGGATCATCAGTTATCCAAAGTATACCTTAGTCATCCAACAAGAGAGGGACTAAAATATGATGTTCAGATAAGCATAAGTTCTCTCTTTGGAAAACTGGATAGTGACAAGGTTACTAAGGATGAGATGAAGAATAAATTTGAGAAGTTTATGGCTCCTTTAAGGAAATTTATTGACCCATAAAATCAACTTGAATCAACTTAGCCAACTCAATCTCTCTCTTAGTTCCTAGATAAATAAAGATTTGATGCAATAACAAAGATTCATACCATGTGAAGAGCTACAAAAGATTATATTGAAGAAATAACATAAAAGGGAATAAATTAATAGGGTTATACATGGACTACTATAAGAAATTTAAGGATAACCTTGCATCTCTAAAGGAAGAGATAAGTAAACATGAAGAATAGGCTAAAAGGCTAAACATATACTTTCCTAAATTTTAGGCTATTGACAATATGGATAGTGATACCCTTATGTCTAAAAAGATAATAAAAAACCATTTGGAACATGATGAGATGGAAATGGAAGCCATATTTAGATTTAGAATAATCAATGAAAATATTGATAAGGCCAAGATCACATGTGACAAGGTCACAAATACAATGTATGACATTGAAGATTCAATTTACAAATTATCATGTGAGGTAAGATTACCAAGATAATCCTCTTCCTATTCAAGAATTTTAGGATAAATTCAAAGAGGTCATAAATAGAAAATTCAACACATTATACAAATTTAATTTAGGGTTCCATCCATCGGTTCATCAAGTATCAAAATACACTTGATCAGATGGGAAAGGATATTAAAGTATATAGAGTCTCTTCTATAGAGTTATCTAAGGTAACTATAAAATGTGACATTAGTAATCTTTACATAGTTGGTCCTGACAAAGAGAACTTGCAAGAAATATTCAATAATGGTGATGCTTATATCAAGAAGATATAATAAAAGAGGACAAAGAATCCTCATAATTCACTATTGTGGATTGATTATTTAATTATTTGAGAAAATACATTCTATAAACTAGAATTTTTTTAAGATACATTATATAGTTTCAATCTATAAATTTCAATTATCTTTTTTGATAGCTCTTAACTTTAAGTTAAAAATGAGCTACTTGTAATTTTCAATTATCTTTTTATCAATCTTTAATTGAAAAATTGTAACTTATATTTTGCACTTTTCTTTTTTATCAAGTTGAATGACTTAAAATTTTTAAAAGTCTCAACTCCAAATTGTAAGTTAGTTTTTACAAGTTTAGTTTTAAAATATCTAAATATTAAAAATAATTAAATTTTTGACCAAGTGATGGAGTTTATTTTTGTACCCCATTTCTTGTGGAGAGATTTCTTCAGCTTAACTATAAGAGAGATGGTTCAAGTGGAAGACTCCAATAGTATTTTCGACACTTGGAAAAGTTCCCAATCATTTCAAATATATTTTAGTCCTTATATTCCACCAAATATTCCTTTTTAGGTTAGCAATGATGACATTTGTATGGAGATTTCCTAGATTCTTTCTCCAAGAAGTGAAAGGGTTTTTTGACTTATTCTCTCTTAAGGGAGTGATTTTTTTGTATAAATATGGGTTTCCTATGTATCCCATGGATCTTTTTATTGGTAGACAAATTTTTATAAATTTGAGGAATTGGTCTACATGTTGTAACCTAGAGAATACTAATAGACTGAAGTTTTACCTTCCTTATCTTGCATCATCTTTATCTATGTACATATTTTATTACATTTCTAAATGATATAAGTCTCTTTTTCATTCTTATAAGATCATCTGTGGTATTTATTTTTTCCTCTTTAATCTTTGTTGATAAATTTTGTTATAACTATGTTCCTTATTTGATAAAATACCCAATATTACCTTTTATTTCATGCTCATGTAAGATAGTGCTTAAAGATATTTCACTCTATTATTGTTCAACTATGTTCAATCAAAGAAAGAATTAATTTCCACTCGAACCCTTTGATGCATCATTGTTTTCTAGTTTTAAACTCCTTCTAAACACTTTTCCTCATAGTTTAAAACCCTAGTTAGGATCAAATCACTAAGAAGTTATAGTTTGAAGTGAACTGGTCATATATCAATTTCACTAAACTTAGTGAAAGGAAGATGACTTTCTCTAGAGGTTCACCTCGATTCTCCAAGGTCCCATAACTTGGAGGTGATCCCATTACATAATTAAATTTTACATATACTACAACTCATGAAACATAAAATAGGTACAAAATCTAATTAATAACAAGCCCATATCATCAAAAAGTGAAATTTTTGTTCAACTTAAAGTCACTACTTGAAGGGCCTTTTAATACCTTTAAGGTTAATATTATCAATTAGGAGTGTGCCTTTGTGAGAAAGTGTGTTTTTTATCACTCCTTATAAAACATGGAAACTCTCCTAAGTGTTGGTGACTTTGGAAGGGAGAGAATCTCTAGAGAGCATTGGTTCCCTTGATGCACTCACAAAATTTTTTCTTAAGCCTACTATCTACTAACTTTGATTCTAAAAAGGGTGAAAGGGATGATAATTACAATGAAACTAAAATGAAAAATGGAATGAAGGTGATGCACCAATATTTTATGACCACTTATTCTTGCAACAGGCACTCTTATGAAAGGGAGAATATTTCACACATTCTCTTCACCTCAAAAATGACTTCTACAACAATGTATTACAATGACTTGAAAAACTTAATCTTTATATGGAAGGAATGTAAAGGAATTGAATTCACATCTTATGCTTAGATTAAGTTTATATTGACACTTAATATGATATGTATAATATAAAATATATTGTATGAAGGTATAAAAACTAGATAATATCATAGGAAAAAAAATGCTTTACAATGTTATATCAATGGCAAACACATACACTTCACCAAAAAAATGAAAATGGAGGAAAGAGATTATTATTTATCTCAAAATGTGAGTAAAATTTTTGGAAACCTTGAATCTCAGTAAAAATTAAAGATTTTTTACAAAATTCTATAAAATGATTACAAATATAAAATCAAATGATGGTAGATAAAGCAACCACAAAATAGGGGTTTCAAACTTGGTCTTCACACTATTTGAAAGTGCTACATAGTAATTTATCAAACATTGTCATTCTCCGTGTCCTTATAGTGGTATATAAGAGATATTAGAATGAGTTTATGAGGTTTTAAAATGTCCTATTCATGATTGATCAAGTCTAACCATTTGAAGAGTACCTATATCTTTACTTTGCCCCTATATACTAGCCCATCTATCTTTATTGAAGGATTAGTCATCCCATTTAAAATAGGAATTTAAGTTTTCCTTCATTATTCATTGAAACATTATTATAAGACATTCATGAGGTCCTTACACAATACATGGGAGGTTAGAATCTCTTTAGTGCTTGTTTGACTCCTTCAACAAGCTAGGTATTAGAAAGAAAGAAAGCTCTTTTAGAGACTTAAGACTTTAAAAAAA
This sequence comes from Torreya grandis, assembly GCA_037957365.1. Lineage (NCBI taxonomy): Eukaryota > Viridiplantae > Streptophyta > Pinopsida > Cupressales > Taxaceae > Torreya > Torreya grandis. Next base: position 531,697 of record JARHVA010001578.1, read on the forward strand.
ATTATAACTCCTTTCAGCATAGCCTTGACCCTTTGTTTCCTTAAATGTGGTGTAGTATACATGTATTAACCTTTAAACATATTTTTATAATCTTTAATCAATGGTTTATTGCTTAGACCCCTTAGAAAGTTCATTCCTCAATATGATGTAGAAGGGAAAAGTTGAGTTTTCCTTAAAGAAATAAAATTTCCTCCATATATGATCTTTAAAAAACCTAAAATACATATAAAAATACATTTTAAGACATTAAACATATAAAAATACTTGGTTTTCCAAAACCCTAAAGTTACTCTCAAATACTTGTAGCCCTCCAAATAGGTAAAGATCCTTCTCTAGAATAATATGGAGATTACTATAGAAAAATGATACTAGTTTTTTATACCCATTTATATCTTATATATTCACAAAAAAAATCATGATCATATTATGAGTGTAAGTGTCCTTTTTATCTCATTATCTCTCCCAAATTAGGCTTAATTAGCCACCTATAAAGTAGAAATATTGCTCCAAAAATATCACACACATGTAAAATCACCCATAATAATGTTATTACATTTACCTAAGTTATAAAAAAACATTCATGTTAATTATTTGGTACTTAGACCTTGTCTAAGTATGCGAACTAAGAAATCACCTTGTCACCTAGTCTTATTTTAAACATGTTTGAGATTGCCTTGGAAAATAGGCCTAGTTTGATCACCTCTAGAATTTCCCATTAATTTTTTTTAAATTTAATATCTAGGTTACATCAAAAATTAAATCATCTAATGATTTAAAATATTTATCTTTCTCATAACACCTATAGAACATCAAAAAGCATGAAACTTAGGGTATTTATGATAATCTGTATAAATAAAAGTATAAACTAGGTATATATGGAAAACTTCCTTGGAGTCATAAACAAAATAAAATATTTTTAAGGATAAAAATATTTCATTATATGTGAATTTGAAGTCCATTTTCCTTAACTGGTCATAATTAGGGTTATAAAAGGGTTTAAGACCTATTTGGGGTCTTACCAATTGTTCATAAAGAAAAGACAATGAAATAATCTATTTCCACTTGGAAGACCTTATTTAATAACATCCCCACCTATCCAAAATTTATAATCTTCCCATGTAAATTGTAAGAGATGATATGAGTATGTAAAGTTGCTCGTCAAGTGGCATGCCTAGCTCTCTTTGGACTTGAGAGAGGTCTAATCTATGTTTTTAGTCTCAAAGTTCATTATCACTACTAGGATAGGTTCATACACATAAATATATATATATATATATATATATATATGTATATGTATATATATATATGTATATATATATATGTATATGTATATATATATATGTATATATATATATATGTATATATGTATATATATATATATATATGTATATATATGTATATATATATGTATATATATGTATATATATATATGTGTGTGTGTGTATGTATATATATATATATATATATATATATATATATATATAATACATTCCCTTTTAGTGTTAATTTCCACACTATATATATTTGGTATACCGGTTAGGGGTCTTGGGGTTTAGGCTTGTCTCCTTCTTACTAGCCCTCAAGGGCACTTGGATTGAAACCTAAGATTGTTTACCTCTTAATAATGTATGGAAACATTTGATATGATTTTTTATGTATTTAATAACCCTTCATGAGGTTTTTAATACTTTTTTCAATCTTTTGAGCTTAACCAGATCCCCTTGTCTCATGACTTACCCTTGCCAATGGAGTGGGCAAGGTTTGAGACAAAAAACTAGGTATCTCCACTACATGTATGAATTTCAAATTTAAATATATGAATTTTTAAAATCATTATCACCATGTGTAACAAATTTCAAAGTGTGACTATGCCCATAGAGGCCTCAAAAATCAATTTTTCTCAAGACTAGATAGGTTTTCTAGTGTGGGTTTGACCTACTATGTATGAAGTTTAAGCTCAATTTGGTTTAATAATCTTAAAGTTCAATTTGGTATTAAACATAAATTTTATTATATATAGGTTAAAATTATAAATACCTTAGTGTCCTTGCACCATTACTATCTTTCCTTCAAGCTTAAAGTTAGTCTATGATATGGGTAACTTGTAGGTGACCTTTGATAATAACTTAACTATCTTCTTGTTTAGGACTTCACCATTATCATAACCAACTCTCTCAAAATTCATTAACTCATTTTAAATATTAATTTAGGTGTCATATCCTCTCTCATACACCTCTACCTCTCTTCTTAGGCTTGAATCCAATTGTCTAGACAATAGCCTATAGGTGCTTAGGTGCCTAGGTGACTGAGTTCATAGATTCAAAGACATCCTCAATGGAAATAAATTCCATTAATACTTATTTAAATCACTATATTCATCATTATAATAATTTTCATTCTTTTAAACTTAAATTTTATATTTTCACTCATGTCCTTGACTACCTTTTTTTGTATATTAATGTAGGTTATTATTTACTAAAGGTGAAGGTTAGGTGTTCTAAGATCTATAACAAGTTTGAAACATAGATTTAGAGCCCCTATTACCTATTGAAGGATTTAAAAATCTTCAAATCTTCTTATATCCTCAATCCTTCTCATACATTGTAGGTAGGTTGACTATGTTCTTACCTTATCAGACTGTAGGTTTCATTTTAGACTTGATTGTAGGTTTCAATTAACTATGTATGTTCTTTAATAGACTTTCCTCTTGAATCTCCTTAAAGATGTTATATCTAAATCCTATCAAACTTAAATTAATTACTATAAATCCTCATTATATTCATCATTATGATCTTTCAAGTTTTAAGTTCTTCAATCTTGTTCATTATGCCTATGCTGGCAATAGGTGGAGATTTAAAGCTCCATGTATGGACTGAGGTGGAGAAATGAAGGTATCAAGACCTTAAAATGTCTACAACATGACTCAATAACCTATTTCATCTTCATGAATCTAAACCTCCAATCTCCTCTTAAACACCACTTCCAAGTTATTATTCTTGACTATGATAACTACTTGGTGTGTGTAGATGAAGAGTTAAGGCGTTAATTGTTTAAGGCTACACAAAGCCACTTCTTGAGTTCCTTATCTCCTTTCAACACTATCATCTAAATGAAACTTCTTTTCATTATCATGAGATCATCCACATACCCTCAATTCCCCTTAATGTAAGTCTCCTTTTTAAGCTACTACATTCTGTTTGTTGACTGTGTGTGTATATAGGTTGATTGTGTTTTGACCATATACCTAACTATAGGTGGAAGTTATTTTGATTTTATCCCCTTGATATACTTGGAAAAATTCATTATTTTCATCCTCTATAATCCAATCATCCAACATAATTTCATCTTCCTTTTTATTCATATTTCAATTTAAACTTGATTGTGACAAAACACATGGTTATAGTCATCATTGCACTTGTATGGACTATAGGTGATTAATGTGAACCATGTTCAACATTTAAAAATATGTGATGCTAATAAAACTCACTGATACAAAATCAAACTTCACCATATTGGATATAATCATCCAAAATCTTTATAAACATGGATATCAAAGCATTTTATAATTAACTTTAAAAATGCCAACTTACCTCAAACTCTGCTAAATAGGCTAAGAGGAGGCTTTCTTGAATGGTTTTACTGAACCTTAGTATCTTTGTGAACATACTTATTAATTATAAGGACCTATATATATTTTATCAACTCATTTATATCATTCAAAACACATTTTAAAAGGCATATAATCCCTTATAGGTTTTTTAAGTTGGTAACATAATCATACACAATCTTGACTATGTTCTGTAGGCATATAAGGCTTATAATAGACTTTTTGCACCCAAGATTGTATTTAGTCATATTTAAGATTCTATGAAAATTATCAAAAAATATCATGACCTTAAAATGAACCTCTTCATCTTCATTAATCTTAATTAACCTTTTATTACTTATGATGATGTCCTTCTTATATGCTCATTAGGCCTATAAGAGAGATTTTGAGCTCTTAGGAGAGTATGGTCCTTTGACATTATATGGAATATAATTCAAAGGAAAAGTTATAATTTATCATCCTTTATAATCCTATTAATACCATGATAAACCCACTAATATTCTCTTCACATATTGATAATCTGATTAGTCTTGTTATTATACCTTGTGGAAGGGCCAAATGACCAACCAGATTGTCTCAAGAAAGAGCTTTTCAAGATGAAATTACCTAAAAAATATCTTGTATGAAATATATGTATTATACATAATACATGAGTTTGAAAAATATTTAAAACAAATACATTCAACTTATATATCAATATTGCTTGAAAAATTCAAAATATCGAATCAAGATAGGCAACTAGTTTTCTATCAAAAATCCCCTTATCAAGGAAAATTAGATAATTATTAAGACATAAAAAATTCCCTATTTCACCTTGAAATAATCACCATAAAACCATTTTTATCCATTGAGATCTGAACTAAATAAATGGAGACAAACTTGGACCTTATGTGAATGATGAGGTCATAATGACCCCCTTACAATCTTAGTGATTATTTATAAATATGGGGGATGAATATGAAAACCAATAGAAATAATTTGAATTTAATTAGGTTTAATATTATTTACCAATAGCTTTAGACCTCTCTCTCTCTCTCTCTCTCTCTCTCTCTCTCTCTCTCTCTCTCTCTCTCTCTCTCTCTCTCTCTCTCTCTCTCTCTCTCTCTCTCTCTCTCCCCTACTTGTATTGCTCAAAAATTTATGGCCCTTCTAGAGCTACCAAAGAGGTTGATATGAGAGATAAAATGGTTGTATTTATTTTAAGACTTCAAACATATTAAAAATAATTTATTTGAATTTTAATATACAAATAAGGTCCTTAATATTCTTTAAGATCAATTTTTATTGGAAGAACTATATGGATAGCCTCAAAATAGGTCTTTTTGGCACTAAAATTGTCAAAATCACTTAATAAGTTAGAAAAAATTGATATAAAATGTATCCATTGTAATTTTCATGCCTTAAAAATTACATCATATCCATATTTTTGTAATATAGTATCATTCACATGAAAAAACTACTCCAAAAGCCATAAAATGACCCAAAATGCAGTAAACTAGGTCATGAAGTTAGTCAAACATGTCACCATCTTATTTGATATATTATACAACATGATATGACTTTGAAACAAGACATAAGGCCTCTTATGATATTCTAGAATCTTTTAATCTCTTGACATAACTTTAAATTGGTCAAATGGTAGTTAGACAAGTAAATGACCATGATGATCAAAACCTTAATTTCATCAAATCTACCTTAAAATATACTAAATAGGGTTTTGGATGACCATTTTAAGGACAATATAAGACCAACATACCAATTAATTTGTCAAAAAATATGACAATAAAAGTTTCAAATGACAGGGGTGATAGTTTGACCTGTGAGGTCAAATTGAAATCTAATAATATACCTAAAGGATTGGTGACACTTGAAAACATATTCAATGGAGTCGATGTGATGAGGAGAGAGAAGTCATCTTTGTAAACCAAAGAAGAACACTATACCAACATGGAGATTGTAGGTGGAAATATTTTGAAATTGGGTAAAGTATGTACTTCTTCACAAAAATAATCTTTCATTGAGTTAAGTAGTAGTTTTGTTGATGTATTTGCATGGCAATATAGTGATCTAAAAGGATTTGACCCAAGTTTAGGTCAACACACCATTAAGGTAGAATTTGAAACCAAATTATTTAGACCAAGGAAAAGGCCCATAAATCCAAAACATGAGCCTGGGATGAGAATTGTGATTCATAATCTCATAGAATCAACATCATGTTTCTTATTAAGCACTCAACTTCGGTGGAAAATCTTGTTCCAATACACAAAAAGAATGGTGAAATTAGACTTTGTGTTAATTTTTTAGATTTAAAAAGGCTTATCTTAAATATCATTACCCATTACCATCCATGGAAAAAATATTTCCCCTAGTTATAGATTGATAATCTTTTCTTTGTTAGATGGGTATAGTGGTTACAATCAAATTTTGGTAAAGGAAGAAGACCAGTCCAAGACAACCTTCACTACAAAGTGGTGAACCTTTGCATATAGAAATTTTCCATTTATTTTATCTAATGCTATATAATACTTTTATTGGGTCATGGATATGTAATTCCGAGGTCTTATTAATAGGTTTTTTCTTGTCTATTTAGATGACATAATTATTTTTTCAAAAAGTACAAGTGACCACATGATCCATCTCCAAGAAGTGTTTTAAAGATATAGGCAATTTGGGGTGTCTCTTAACCCCCAAAAGTGTGTCTTAATGATACATGAAGGTAATATTATTATACATGTGGTTTCAAAACATGGTTTAAGTATATATCCTAAAAGGATTGACTTAATTTTTGCTCTCTCCTTTCCTAAACACAAGAAGGCATTACAAAGCTTTGTAGGAAAAAACAATTTTATAAGGAGGTATATTTTATATTTTTCCAATTTATCAAATCCAATTTTTTCCATGTTTAATAATAATCAATGTTACATCTGGCCTAATGAGGGGATGATGAGTTTTGAGGAGATAAATCAAGAAATAACTAGTGATCCTACACTCATAAATCCAAATTTCTCAAAGATTTTATTTTGTACACTTATGCTAATGTGGACACCATTTTAGGTATTCTTATGGAAAAAAATAATGAGTCTTTGAAGAATCTAATATAATTCTTTAGTCAAATCTTGGAGGAGTATGACACAAGGTATTATTTTTTTTAAAGCATGTTTTATCAATAATTATATCTCTGAAGAATATTAGATACTTATTAAATAACAATAGGTTACATTTAATGGCTCCCCATCCAAGTATCAAGGAGTTCCTTTTAAAAAAGGATATAAATGAGAAGAGGGTTGGCTATATAAAAATATTAATGGATTATGATTTTTAAATCATGGTCAAAATATTAATGGATTATGATTTTTAAATCATGGTCACAATGTTATTAATAGGTAAAGGATTATGTGAACATCTAGCCCAAAAATTGCAAAAGGTTGAGAAGACAGTTCTAGTGTTGAATGATGAAGAAGTTGTAGCTGATCAGACCTCATCTTCTATATATTTTAATTACTTGGTAAGGTATATTAAGTATGTTTATTATCCTCATAATTTAAGTGATTCAAGAATAATATATTTTAGATTGTAATATATTCCATTTATCCTTGTTGATAGTGTGATTTTCAAGAAAGACATCAATGATATGTTATTGAGGTGTATAGAACCAAACGAAATTAATTTTTTGATTCAATAATTATATGATGGACATCGTGGATTAAATTTATTATAAAATAATACATCCCTTAATATCATGAGAGGTGGGTATTATTGGCCAAGTATATTCAATGATTTTAATGCATGGGTTAAAACATGTAAGTAATGTGCCATGTTTACAGGAAAATTAAGACTTGCATCCTTACCTCTCCAACAAATTTTTATGGATCATAATTTTATCCAATGGGTATTGGACTTCATTGGAATTATTAACCCTCCTTCAATATTAGGTCATAAATGGATCCTTACTACCAAGGATTACTTCACAAGATGGATAGAGATAGTATCATTGAAAGAAGCAAAGGAATAAAGTGTACTAGATTGCTATGAAGGTTTGATTACAAGATTTTGGGTTATCTCAACCATCATTTCAAATAATCACATGGATTTCATGGGAGCTAGGATCAACCAATGGGTTTTTCAACATGGTATTCACCTTAGCATTTGATCAAACTACTATTGACAAGGAAATGGCCTTGTTGAATCCACCAATAAGAACCTATTGAAGATCATAAGAAGGACCATTGAAAATAATTATAGATCATGGAAATTTAAGTTTAAATTATATCTATAGGTTTATATAATTACTTAAAAGAGTTAAATATCCAACTCACCATACAATTTGGTTTATGGTAAGGAAACAAGGTTACCCATTTCTTTTGATTTTCCTACTTTAGAAATAATGCACCATCTTTAGTTGTTGGAGAATGAAAAAATGGAGATCATGTATGTTTATATTATGGATATTAAAGATATAATAATTAATTCCATGTTATCCATGGAAATTCCCCAAGCACAACTAAAGAGAGCCTTTAATGAAGGAGCTTCTTCACAAAGTTTTAAATAAGGATATTTGGTTCTTAAATAAGATGAGAATAAATATAAAATAGGAAGACATAAAATGTTTGAATACCTTTGGAGTGGTATATTCATAATATCTATCTAAAAATTCCATAATCCATTCCAACATGTAAAGATACATGGCAAGGAACTTCTACTCCTAGTTAATGGGATACATCTAAAACACTTCTATTGACAGATAAGTTCTTTGTACATAATTAGTTTATTTTTTTCCCTATAAGTGTTATGATATAACATTATTTTACTTATATTTTGTTTTAAATATGTACTTTTATTGCACATTTTTACTTGTTTTTTAGATTCCCATGTTTTATGTGTTTCTTTCCTTTTTTTGGAAGTGAAAGTTGTCTAATTTTGAGTCAAATAAGTCTTGTAATCATGGCTCAAGTTTGTTACTATTAATTTTAGAATGTAAGAGTGGTATTATGAGTCTAAAAGAGATGGAAATAGTATGGTTATCAAGTATAATAGGCATAGTTAACATTTGAGTCACTAAAATGTTGGCAATTTTGACTTTACAAGTCAAACTATCACCCCTATCATTTGAAAAAATTCTTGTCATATTGTTTGCCTTATTAATTGGTATGTTGGTATTATAATGTCCTTAAATTGGTCATAAAAAAACCTATTTATTAGATTTTAAGGTATATTTTATGAAATTAAGGATCTAATCATCATGGTCATTTATTTATCTAGTTACTTTTTGACCAATGTTAGGTTGTGTCAAGAGATGAAAAGAGTCTACAACATTATAAGAGGATTTATGGATTATTTCAAAGTCATATCATACTATATAACTATCATTGGTGACATGTTTTACTAAATTCATGACCTAATTTACTACATTTTGGGTCATTTTATGGCTTCTGGAGTAGGCTTTGTATGTGAATGATAGTCTATTATTAGCATATGGATATAGTGTACTTGTTAAGTCATTAAAAGTATAATGGATACATTTTTCATCAATTTCATCAATCTTATTAGGTTATTTTATTATTTTTAGTGCTAAGAAGGCCTATTTTGAGGATATTCATAGAGTTATTCAAGGCAAAATTGAAATTTAGGCTATTCAAGACCTTATTTATCCATGAAAATATCAAAAAAATGATTTTAAAGAGGTTTTAAGTCTTAAAATGAATAAAACTAATTTATCTCTCATATCGACCTTCTTGGCAGCTCTAGAAGGGCCATCAATTTTTATTTAGTATAGGTAGGAGAGAGATTTAGGTCTAAATATATTTGGAAAATATAATTAACCTAATATACTTCAAATTAGTGGCATTGGTTTTCATATTCATCACCCCATCTTTATGAACAATTGTTAAGAGTGTAACGGGGTCACTATGACCTAATCATCCAAATAGGGTTTAAGTTTGTCTCCATTTATTCACTTTAGAGATAAATGTAAAAAAAAATTATTGGGATGATTTAAAATTTAAATAGGAACTTTTTCATGTTTGAATCATCAGATAATTTTCCTTGATAAGGGGATTTTTGATAGAATATTGGTTGCATGTCTTGACTTGAGATTTGGCAATTTTCAAGCAATCTTAATATATCAATTGAATTTATTTGTTTTTATGAGTCTTCAAGATAATGTATTAGGTAAAATACATATCTTTCATCTAATCAAAAATTTTAAGCACTCTCATCTTGAAAAATTGTTTCTTGAGATAGCTTGATGGGTCATGTGGCCCTTCCACAAGGTATAGTAGTAGGTCTAATGAGATTCTCAATATGTGAATACAAATTAAAGGTGTTACCATTATCTTGAAGGGATTATAGTATATGAAAATGTCTAACTAAACCTTTGAAGGATATTTCATATGAATTCAAAGGACCATGCTCTCTTCAGAGCTCAAAATCTCTCTTATAGGACTAATGAGAAAATAAGGAAATAATGGTAAATAATATAGTTTATGAAGATTCATGAAGATTAATAGGTTAAATTTTGGGTCATGATATTGTTTGATAATGTTCATACAGTCCTCAATATGACTAGAGACACTCTTGGGTGGAAGAAGTCTATTATAAGCCTTAAATGCCTTGAGAACATAGTCAACACTATGTATGACTGTGTTACCAACTTAAGAAACCTCCAAGGGAATATATGCCTCTTAAAATGTGTTGTAAAGGGGATATATTATTTTTTCAAAGATATTTAGGTATTTTAAATGAATAAAGATGCTCACAAGGCTACTAGGGTTCATCAAAACCATTCAAGAAAGCCTTCTCTTAGCAAGTTTAAGGTAAGATAACATTTTTTAAGGTAATTATCAAATGACTTGATATCCATATTTATTAATATTTTGGATGATTATCTCAAATATGGTGAAGGGTGAGTTGGCCTTGATGACTTTTATTAGCATCATACATGATCAAATACCAACCATGATTCACAATGCTCACCTACAGTCTGTATACACAATATTTTAAAAAAATTATTCGTTACTAACACTTTGTATCTTACAAGAACCTATTGAGTATCAATCTCTATGAGTACATGACTTAAAGGGTATATCAGGGAAGGGGTGGGTATACCATTGGTTCTTCATAATATTTTTATCCCTTTTTCCACTTGTCATCTACACACTCATCTCCTAAATACATTTACCCTAAGCTTATTCTTCTCAATCCTACCCATTCTAGTCATTTCCCTCTTTCCATCATCCTTTTCTTTCCTTAATTCTTTTTTTAGACTATCATATATTCTAGGCTGACCGTGGTTGACCCTATATAGTTTAGGGGTATTTTTCACTTTTTGGGTTTGTTCTCCTTTTAATCGACCCAGCTCAGACCTAGTGAATTATCCTTGAAAACATATAGGGTCGACCATGGTCAATCCTATACAACTAATGTTTCCAATATGATTTAGGGAAAGATCCACCTATATATACAAGTTCATGTCCAACCATTTATAGAGAAGAAAAGTGAATAAGAATAAGGGTAAACAAAAATCTACTTATAGACCATTCTAATTAAAGAATAAATCTTAGGGTTCCATACTTTCTTTGGAGATATGGATCTTATATTATGGAGAAGTCTTTTAGATGCATGGATAGGTTGTGTATTCTAGAGCTGATTTGTCTTTTTTATCCTTATATACCACAACAATCTCTTATGAAGCACCTTGTCTAAGGGAGAGATTGAGTCTCGATGGGTTTGTCTTTAAGCAAAGTATTCTTAGCTTTATTTCTCCTTTGTAAGAGTAGATAGATAATGTAGTTGTGATTATCTCTTTCATGCATTAGGATTCTGTATACATTGATATGAGTATATGTTTTCTATGCATGTTTAGTTTAGTTGTTTTTTTGTTTCTAACCCCTAATTTGTGTTGCAAGCTTTGGTGAGCATTAGATTATATTTACTTTCTTTTTTATTAGACTTAAGTGAAATATCAAACCTTAGGACTCTATTAGGGTTGTTTGTAATGTACCTAGATAGGGGAATAACTAGTAGAAATAGTAGCATGTAATAGTAATGCACTAGATGAATAATCCCACATGAATTATACTAAAGAGATGAGTAGGTAAGAAATATTATAAATAAAGGGCTAAGTGATGTTGTAGAGTATCCACGAAATTAAGTGTAATAGAGCCTTGTTCTAAAGGAGGTAGCCCCCTTGAAGTGGAACGTGATATAGGTTGTTCCTTCCATAAAATAATTAGTGTTTTTAATATGAGTGTTTCAAATTAATATATGAGTTGCTTCAGTGTGAGAGTAATAATTCCCTAACATTGGTACCAGAGCACTTTCCTAGGTAATTTGTTTTTTTTTCATTGGGGTAAAATTTGAGCTTAAAGATAGTTTTAGTGAATTATGAAAGTTTTTACCAAGTGATTTAGTTTGATGTGCACTACTTATTTCTGTGGTCTCATACATATTTTCATCTTGGTAATTTAAGATCTAGGGCATGGGATATCTAAGCTAAGTATTTTTTGGGTTGTGTGATTTATGAGGATCTACAACAATCTTATCTTTGATTATAGTTAGTTTGTATTTCTACTATAATTCACATGTCTATGTCAAAACATCATCTTATATGGTAGAGGGTTTTATCAAGTTTTTAAAATATCTCTAGTTTTATAAGTATTTTATTTTATAATCGTAGTATCATCAACATTCACCTCATTCATCTTTGAGTCAAAAATCATTCATGCATTGGTGTCTTATATATGTATTTAGGTTTTCATCTATGTCATTCTAACCTTGGTCACCCAAATCAGCTCTTAGTACCTATATTCACTTTGAATTATTTATTGCTTAGATATCATACCACATGGGTTGTGTGCTCCATTGATGGAGTGATTGCAAAGTGGACAAAACATTGGCCATTTGGTTTTTATGACTTGCCTTTCTAGTTTGCCACCATTCTTGACCATTTATGTAGCTCATTTTTCTCCCATCTACATCCATGACACCATCAATGGTGACCACCCTCTACAAACTCATTTCTATATCCCATCATTCATGACTATGGTTTGGATTTTGTTCTCCTTTCACACTATAACACACTAGGTTACATCTGCTCTTCTACAAACTAGCTCCTTGGCACTTGGGCTCATCAATGACTTCTCCTTTACATTGTCATAACTACAAACTTGCTTGGATAGATATATCAAATTACACCATATATATTTAATCACAATGAAGATACCAACTTTGATAATACCTCCTTCTCAACTTTGGATCTTATAACATCCTTCCAGTCTTGATCATAGTTTTTTCACCTCAGAAACCCCTTTGCCTTATTAGATATGAGTTTCTTATAAAAATTTATGTTTTTTGATTTGTTATGTGGTATTTAGATTTTAGGATTAGGTTTCCATTATATTTATGATATTTAAATTTCTTGGTATTCAAATTTATTTAGTGTGGGTTAAATTACTAAGTTAGTTTTTGTTTAATGTCAATTAGTGTTATATTCATGATGTAGTCTTATTATGGTATAACTATTACATGGTTAAGGAATTAGTTATTCAATATTGCATGGTCTTAGGTATCATTTTAATGTAACTTTTAAATTTAATGTTTTTTTCAACTTTATGTAAGTCCTTCATTAGTTCATAGTATGTTATGTTGTGTCATTTTATTAATTTTATTATTATATCATAGCATATAGGTTACATTTCTAGTGATGCCATTTTTTGTGTTATGTATTAATAGGATAGATTATTTATCATCTAGTCATATTATCATGTGTTAGTGTAAAAAACCTAAAAAAATTAAAATATTGGTCGTATTGTAAGGATGTATTCTTAGTTAAAGTTGACATCCATCTATATTTAAACTCTAGTTCTCGTAGGGATTCTCATTTTTTGTAAAAGTAATCTCACCAGTGCATTGACTAAGCTTAGAAAAGTTGGCATAGTATGGGAATACTAGACAATATTTTAATAACTAGCCACTCACATTGTAGACTTGTCTAAAGATCTTTTCACAGAGTGCTTCATTAATGGGCTCTATGAGGAACTTCAAGAAGAGGTTAGAATGTGTAAACCTCACAATTTAAGGGAATACATAGGCTTATCCAAGCTTGATGAAGACCACCTCAAATGGAAATGCCTCCAAACAATGCCCCCTCATATGGAAAAAGCACCAAAATAAGCACTAGAAGTACCCAAGCATTCCTTTAATGAGTCCATTCAGGCAACCACCATGCTTGAGCAAACCCTAGATGAACCCAAGTTGACAATCATAGATCCAAAGTAAGGAATCAAGGATCCACCTCCCTCAAGAAATAATTTTAAAGGGGATGGAATGTATCCTTAGTTGGTTCACAGGGATAAATATTTAATGCACCCCTATTATAGATTTGAGGTGATCATTGCCAAGCTTCAAATTTCATTACTTGACTCTCACTTCTAGATTTCATTTAAGGTTATACAACTCTTCCATATTTATTCACATCCACCTCCTATTTTAGTGTTTATGTTCACCATATTATTGTGCATTCTCCTATCACAACACAGATAGAATAAGTGGAAGCAAAAAACAAATGCATGGTTGAGCTTCCAGTTGGTATTTAACCTATTTTTAGTCTATCTTTCATTTCATCCTTTTCCTAATTCATATCATGTTTTGAGGTAAAAACATATTTAAGGGGGATGAAATGTAATCTACCTAGATAGGGAAATAATTAGTATAAATAATAGCATGTAATATTAATGCATTAGATGAATAATCTAACATGTATTAGACTAAAAAGATGGGTAGGTAATAAATAGTAGAAATAAAGGGGTAGGTGATGTTGTAAAGTATCTGAGAAGAGTTTTAATAGATTCTTGATCTAAAGGAGGTATCCCCCTTGAAGTGGTCCATGATATGGATTTGTTCCTTCCATAAAAATAATTGGTGTTTGTAATGTTATTGTTTAGATAAATATATAAGTTGATTCAATGTGAGATTAATAGGTCCCTAACATTGTTGTGTAATTATGTTAGAATATAGGCTTTAGAACCCTACCTCACATGGTGTATTATGATACGGGATCCCCTAATCAAGTCTAGTGGATCCCCGTATTGGTCATGTTCCCACTTAACAAAAGTATCCCCAATCAAAATTTTTGTTATGTTCTATATTATCCAAGATAAGATGATTTATAGACATGATGTAGTTTTGATTGCACACATTCTAGTAAATTCAACATGAATCTATCCCACCACTCATTAGATTGTCTTCACATTTCCATTTTTGTTTCTTTTCTTGTTAGTATTAGCATTCACTTTGGCTTCACCTTCATATTAAATTCTCATGAACCTAACATGAAACTAACCCTTGAAATATTTATTTCACATTCTTTCATTATTTTTATTGTATATCTCTCATACTGGATCACCTCTACCAACCCAGTTTTAATATCTATGCATAGGTTTTTAGGAATAGGCAATTAGATCAACTTAGATAACCTAGTATAGGTTTTTAGACTTCTAATTCAAACTAATAAGTTAATCTGATCAACCTCATACACTTTTAGGCATCTAGATTCAACTACTAGGTTGACCTAGTCAACCTTATACATTCCAGACACTCAACAGTAAGATTATACAAAGCTTGATCGACCTAATCAAACTAGTTAGAATAGTTTTTAGGCATATTCCAAGGTTCTTGACTAGAAATATTTATTCTTAGCATCTCTGATCCACCAAGGTTCCTTTATATCTCTCTATCTCTTTCTTTTCAATCTTTATTTTCATAATTTGTAGTCTTTAAAATTTCCCTTACACAATCAATTAGATCAACCTTATCAACCTAATTATATGCTCTATCTATTATTTAAATAATTGGGTTGACCCTAGCTAACCCTATTCATTTTTAGACCTTGATTCCATAGTACAGGTTCATTTATATCACCCTTATTCTAAATTTTGTGCATATAGTGTCAACACTAAACCTTGTTTCAAGTTGAAATTAATCTATATATGCTAGTAATTAGTTCACACCTTTCTTTTCTTGTTGCTTGCATGCTTAGAATAGTTCAAATAGTATAATTAGGGGATTTTTAATTAAATATTTAGTTTCACTATTTCTATTATATGTACACACAACCATATCACATAATCTAAACAAGTACTTTAACATTTATCTACCCAAGGCCAACCTACCTAGATTTCATCACCAAGGGGGAAACTAACTTGATAATCTAGTCAAGTTTAAAGTGTGGTTAAAGATATATTATGGCTAAGCACCTGAAAACCTTATCACTATGGTGTGTGAAGTGAGGAGGTAGGCCCAATACTAGGCTTATATCATTTTCACTATAGCCCCTTTCATCCCAAACTACCTGAAACCATCCTTAGATTGCTATGTAGTTACTTTATTTATAGCCAACTTACCATCACATTTAAAATTAGTTCTTAATAATCTAACAAAACATCTTAGGTTGACCAATTAGTTAGCTCTTTACTTTCCAAGTTGATTGCTTATTCTTTGCTTAATTGTGTGTATAAAAACTTACATTATCCAGCATTAACATAAGGTTTTGTATTATATGCCTCAATTGAATTAGCCAACATTAATAAAATTAAATATTTGTTTCCCTTAAGCTCTTACTTTCCTAGATTAGCTACAAATATTATCTTTTTTCAATTCCTAACTTGTTATTAGCCTTTTCTTTTTCTCTATCTATTATACTAGGTCAACCTAATCAGCCCTATACCTTTTTCTAGATTTTATGTACTATATAGGATCAACCCAGTCAACCCTATAATATTTATATCCCATTTTACCTATTTTCCCAATCTCTATGCACTATACTAGATAGACCTAGTTGACCCTATATAGTTTAATAGTCCCTATTTTTGTGCTAGGTCGACCCAGTCAACCCTATAATATTTCAATCACTTCTTGATTCTTGGCATTCTCATTTTTCTTCCTTTCCCTTCATCATGAAATTTTTATGATAGTAAAACTAATTTGTATTCAACAAACATGATGAAATTTACCAATACTTATAGGGTCTCCCATAGATAGAGTATGGTTCCTCTCTTAGATGTTAGTGATGTTCATATTGCTGCTTGCACAATGAATTATGGGTACCCTCCTAATACTTCTTCACAACATAATAATATTTTCTCATTAGAGTACCAACTTGAGTTAGAGTATACTCTTAAAATACTCTTCTTTATTTATAAATTTCCTCAACATTGAAGAAAGGATCCTTCTATCATTTATAATTTTATGATTAGTGGTCAAGTTGAATGGCCTCATCCACCTACTCCTACATTCTCAATAGGATCTAGGGGTACCACTTTCTTTGATTCATAGCCTCTTCATTTTATTATGACCCCTTATGATACCATGACTTCTTATTCTCTAACTTCTTCATCCTCCATGCCTAGTATCTTATCTAACATGGTAGGTTCTACATCTAGTGGGACTCTCTTAAGATCCACTATCCTTAATCCATTTACTAGTGCTTCATTTTATACCCAATGCAATAATTCTTCTATTGCCTCTTCCTCTCAACCATTCGCTAGTCCATCTTTTTCTACACAATTTTTTTTCCACTAGTGCATCTCATTCTCATAATTCATCTCAAGATTGTAACAACCTAATAGTGGTACCCAAGCCACTAATACTAACACTAATTCCAACATTAATTCTTCTACTAATGCTAATCAAACAAATCAATTTTTTTTTTAAACTCTCAATAAAATGAATATATTTTAAGCTCATAACATAAATCAAATGATGATAATGCAAAACCACCTTCTCCACCTTTAATCTCATCCAAAACCAATGGCTTGGGGCACACATAACCAAAATGTTCCCCCACCTCCTCTTAGATATTCTAAATTAAATCTCATTCGTCAACCTCCTTTGATCAACAAAACCATCAAGCATATACAAAATGAACCATTTAACACTCAAATTGCTAACATTGACATAGGTGGTATAACACTTACAATTTCTTATAATGGATCAACTGATCTTGCCCTTCATCTTAAGATATTTGGAAATATTTATAAATATTGGGTCAAATTAAACACCTTTGATGCTACTAATATCCTTTCCAAAACCCTCACAAGTGATGCCTTGGATTGGTATAATAAACTTAGCCCTCATTCCATTACTAGTTTGGAGGATTTAGTGAATTCTTTAGTTCAAAAATTCTAAACTAGTGATCTTATTGAAAACACTTTGTCCCATTTCATAAATGAAAAGAAAATGAAAATGAAACCATTCAAGCCTTTATTAAAATATGGAAGACTTTGTCAAATAAATGTGAACATAACATGGATGATGACAATCTTTTCCATATCTTTACCAACGCCCTCTTTCCTAAATTATAATATCAAGTTTGCACTCTCTCTCTCCCTCCACATACATTAGAAGAGGCTATTGACCAAGCTAAATGTCAATATTTCCTAAAGAATAAATTCTAATCACCCCAACCTTCTATGGGTCTTTATCTATTACTAAAGAAAAAAACTTCAATATTACCAATGATGGTGTTACAGATTATTATGCCACTATTCAAATTGATCAAGTTATCATTCCTAATCAATTTTTGAAACTAGTTCCCCCTTCTCAATAGTATACTAATCCTAATTTATCTTCAGCAAATAACATCAACATTCACAAACTTATATCCTTATCTAAATTGCTTAGGCATCTACCCAAGCCTCTTCCACAAGAGCTTGACCCTACTTATCTTATGAAATCCTTTTACGATCCTAATAAGTTTTGTTGGTTTCATACTAGTTGGGGTCATTCCCATGAAACCTATAGATAATTTCATAATTTATCTATAGGTTTTATTCTTGGTCCCAATTTTGATCATGATTCCATTATTTAAAAGCATCAACAAACTTATGAAATTTCTTTTAAGGACTATAAATCACATGATAAAAACCAAGCTTTAAATAAATCAAATGACCAGTTAGCTATTTATAAAAACCTCTCCCTAATCAACAACTAATTCAAGACACCCAAGATAATCCCACCCCTTCCAACAATAATTTAGAAATTTTTATTGAACCAACTTTCAAAGAGAATGTGGTTAGCATGACTAATATGAGAAGGGTGGTGGTTTTCATTGATTCCCAACCTATCTACACTCCTCCTTCATCACAAACATATCATGTTATCTAATATTCTTCTCTAACTCTTTTAAATGAGTTAGGGAAAGAAGATATTATAAACTTTGATGATATGATTTATGATTCTCCCTTGCATAACACTTCCCATTTTATTTCTAACACTCTTCCATCATTTTCCAATACTAATGATAATCAAGCTTCTACTAACACATTCTTCCATTTCTCACAATCAACTTGAACCAAC
Source organism: Torreya grandis (assembly GCA_037957365.1). NCBI lineage: Eukaryota > Viridiplantae > Streptophyta > Pinopsida > Cupressales > Taxaceae > Torreya > Torreya grandis. Next base: position 550,655 of record JARHVA010001578.1, read on the forward strand.
TATTTCATCATCTCAACATGATTTGAAACCTTATTCTAAACCTTCTTATTACCAATAAAAAGTTCAATGCACTTTGGCTCCTCCTTCCAAAAACCTTCTTAACCATTATGCACCTATATCTAAAAACATTATTATGGGTTATGATGAATGGGATCCCATTATGGAACTCACTAATATCCCATCCCAAATTCCATTTCTTGACCTTATGAGGACTTCTCCCCATTATAAAAATCATCTTATACAACTATTATTCAAGATGAAGGTTACTCATCCTCCCTTAGTAGGATGGGAGGCAACTTTATCTAGTTTTGAAGATAGTATATTAAAACAATGTGAAGAGATGTCTATTAACACTAACAAAACTATAGACAGTTCTCTATCTTTAAAATTTTTCATAGCTTCTATGATTCCTGATGATATTCTACTTCATGTGGATAATCCTCAATTATTTATTAGCATCCAAATAGGTGATATCCAAGTTAATCATGCATTGACTGATGAGGATTATAGTACTTGTGTTGCCTTTCTTGAATTCATTAAGACTCTTAGATATTCAGAATGCAATCTCAAGTTTACATGCAACACTTGCCAAGGATATAACAGAAGGAAAATTCTTCCTCTATGTTATGTGTGGCTTCCCATTACCATTCCACCTATCATTGTCTATGTGAAGGTGATGATATTTAACTTCCCCATTTCTTATAACATCTTTCTTATTAGTATATTGATGCACCACATGAGAGATATTGGTTATTCTACTTGCCAATATGTTAAACTCCCTCAGAATGGATCCATTTATAGGATTCAAGGTGACACTAATGCTAGGAATTTTGAACAATTCCAAGATCATGGTGTTTTCAAGATACCTAATCTAGAGCCTTTGCTAATCTTTCCAATTTATGAGTCTCAATATCTCAATTTTCATGTTAATTCAACCCAAAGTTATAGTGGGCATCTTGAGCTCATTGGTAACATTCCTCTTAACATCTTAGATTCTAATGGTGATGAGCATGATGAGATTAACATAAAGATCAAAACTTATGATCTCTCACCTCATCTCATCTCGTAACTTCTTGCTTCCTTACAACCTCACTCTCACAAGCTTCTTTTCGATGACTTTCCCATAATCGTGACCAAGAATAGGTATTATATTCACCATAATTCCTTGGATGATAAGGTTATCCCTACTTGTGTCATTTATCTTCATACCCTAAATTTTGATGATGGTTATTCCTTAGATGATCAATTTTTAGGCATTCTTGTATAAGACCATGATGTTGAGATTGCTTGTTGTTGTTCTTCCTTAATTGAGATTTTTTTTGCATCTCATCATTTTCATTCACTTATATTTATTTATTTTTGTATATTGCCCTTTTATTATCGGGTAGAGATAGCACTGCCACTTCCACTTTCTTAGGAGCTACATAGGACTATGGTCATGGATCATAATATGATATGACCTTACTATTTTTCTAGTTACCCCAGCCCTCATAGTTGTTTTACCCATAAGGCTAGTGAAACTCTCCTTAGACCTTCTATAGATATTGATCCTCCCTTAGTAGAGTTTTTCATAGTTGAGCCTCTTCCCATTCCTTCTATAGTTGATCTTATTGGTGCTCTTACTATTGTTGAGCTTACCCCTATTTTTGATTATATTTCTCTTTCTACTGAGCCTAGTTCCATTCCTTCCTTATCATCACCATCCCTTGGTGATGGTTTATATATTTTTCCTAAGATGGCTCCTCTACCTAAAAAATGGGTTGATGAGTGTTATCCATCTTCTTTTATTCCTATTATACCTTTTTCTTGAGTGATTCTATTAAAACCAATGAAAATTATATATGTTACTTCTATAGGACATATAACCATTCTTATACCCATTATCAAAAGTTATGATAATATATTTATACCTAGTATCCTTCTTCCCTATCATCAAATAAAGTCATACCTCCCATAAAGGTACTTCTTAAATATCTACCCAAGTATGGTGAAGTATATTATCTATGATATCTATGTGCTACCCATCATATCAATCATTGTCATATCCTTCAACAACATCTTAAAGATCACCTTATAGCTATTTTTAGACCTTATAACACTCCTCCATAGGTCATCCCTAAAATAAGGATCTTCTTTACTCTCCCATGGATCTAGCTCCTATCATTCCATCATCTCTTGTGGTCCTTTCACCACCTTTTTTGCCTCCACCCATGATTCCTTCACCTACGGACCTTCCCTCACCTATGGATCATTCTCTACCCATGAATCCATCACCTCTGGATCCTTTTCCACTAGTGATTTTTGCATCTCCCATGGATCCTATTCCCATGCATTCTCCAAACCATCCCTTTCCTAATTTCCCTCTTCAGCATGATCCATTGAGCATTCCTACTTTTTTTATGGAGTATATTAGAAGAGAAGTATTTTACCAATATTCCTTAAAGATCAATGAGACATTAGCAACAATTCATCTCCAACTTCATAGAGATTTATCCAATGTCTTGGATAATTTGTGGATAGATTTATTAGTATTTAATATTACATCCATGATGCTTTCACATTTTCCTTTGGGTTGGATGTGTGCTCCAATCTTATCTTTATCTATATATTATACCATTTGACACTATGTAAAAATTTTCCTTATCACATATGGTGATATTACTTATTATACTATATTTTTATTATCTTATCAGTTATATTTTGCATATGATTATCTTTCTTTATCATTAATTTATCTCTCTTGATTAAGTTGTTTCTCAAAAATATTTTATTTTCTCTTCATAATTGTTTTCTTTATTATCTCTATTTTTCACAGTTAATTATCATTGTGATTTGGTTATACAAACCTTATTCCCTTTAGTCATTATCTCCCTTTTACTATGTGATTAGTTAAATAGATAATCTTACTCATTACTATCTCCTTACATTGATCCACTTTTTGGATCTCCTTTTTCCCTTGTTTTTTCCATAAACTAAGCATATACATAGTTAGGACTTGAGATCACATGCTAGGTCATTGTCAAGCCTATGTGTCCTAGTCAATCTTTGCATTTGGTTACGTAGCTTCATTTAGCTTTAGCTTACATCTCATTCATGTGTATCACTTCATCTTTCATGATTGTCATTCCAAGTCTATATGTAGGAGGAATCTTAAACATCCATAAAATTTAAAAGCCAAATCATTTAAACAAAAATAAATGATATAAAAGGAAAAAATTATTCTTAAAATTCAAATCACACTAAAATATATGATTCAAATCACATATCCTTCCTATAGTCAAAGCTCAAAATCCAAATTTGACATCATGATATAATCAAGGTCATTTGGGGTACAATAGGCTAATAGATTATAAAAGGAGAATAAAAAAATATTTTAGTGTTACCTACTTTCTCACACAAGTACCCAATTTTTGTAGTAGACTGATAGCTCTATAAGGGATCCTGAAGAATGGGGAACATGTCATGGGAAGGCAGTTCCATTTTTCTTTATTTTTTTACCAATATACCTTCATATTTGATCTTATTAGTACACCTATTTTGTTACAAATCTTTGTGTCTATAGGAAATAAGTTTCCTTTATACATAGACAACCACTAGTCACTTTGTGTCGTCTCATGTCCTTAGTATGCCTCCTATCTCCCAAGGTCTTCTCATAAGATTCCTAATTTTTTATTTTTACATTCCCTTTTTCATTCCCTATATCCCTCATATTTCCTCTTGAGAAATATTATTTTGTACACTGATCACTATTCTTAGGATTTCATTTGTGAGTTACATTATAAGACCATAAATAGGACCCAACCATCCTCACAAATTACCATCTTTTCTGTCCTATTACCCACATCCTTGATTACCTAATTTTTCCTATTTATTCCACCCCAGTGGTGTTTTCTTTATGATTTTTTGTATAAGACCATGGATAAGACCCAACATTCCTCATAAAATTTTCCAATACCCAAGTCACAATCTAATATTACATGTGTCAAATATGAGATAAGATTCAATCAATTATGAATTTACACATCATTGACATGCTTCCTAGCTTTATTTAGTGTGTTTTATGCTTACTTCATTTCTCTTTTATCCTTTTATCTTTATATTTTTTGAGTGCATGTAAGAATATAAACATTTCTTGAATTTTTCATACTTCCTAGCTTGAATTAGTGTGGTAAATTTAAGAACAATCTTTTTATAATTTTGTTTTTCTTTTATACTTCCCAGCATGATTTAGTATAATTGATTAACTTAATTATTTTGTTTTTATACCATTTTTTCCCTTTTACATACCTTCCATTTTATTACATTGTTATCATATTTTCTAATGAAAATTAATATGATTTTACTTATTTTAATTTGGTGCAAAAATATTTTACTTTGGTTTAAAAACAAATCCATTTTTACCATCTTATTTTACCATTTCTTGGTTCTTTATACTTAGTCGTTTCTTGTTTTTACACAATTCCTAGCTTGAAATAGTGTTTAGTACATTTCCCTATTTGATTATCTTTTTCCATGTCCTTTCTACCTATTTATTTTTAACTATGCATGTGTCCTACATAATGCTATAAAAGAATCCACATCTCATATATTTCCTATAGCATATACAACAAATTTAAAATACATGTGCTAGAAAGAAATATATCCAAAGCATCAAAAACCACAACCATAATTAACAAATATAATAAACCATAATGACAACATACATAACATACAATAATATGCTAAAATGATCCATTTATATAAATAACATGATTTTGATACAATAAATACAACTATATCTAATGTTCCATTTATAGGGCTAAGTCCCATTCTGTCTATCTCATGACCTAGCCACACTTACTGCTAAGGTCTCAATTTGACTCATCTAAATAATACATTATGAGGTTGGCATTCAAGATATTAATCCCTTTACCTATCTTCTAAGGTGCACTACCTACACCTATGAATATGTTAGCTAAGTCTAAATCTTTATCATCTACAACATTATGGCTAGATACATATCTCTTTCCTTAGACAAGGCCTTCCATGCATACATCTTGCTTGTACCCATATCTTCTAGTGGTATCATCCTCTCTCTCTCTATGCTTATATCTATCTCACTACCTCCCCAAATAGTCTAAAATAGCTCACCTAAGCTAGAGAGGATGGTACGCTAGGGTCCTTCAATGTAGTAGGGTCATATGGCTGTAGAGTCTCATCTAAGATGTCATGGAGTGATCCTCTCACCAAAGACCCCCATCTCTCTTATGCATCCTTAGATACACCTATAAAATCACACTAGATGGATATTATATCACTATCATATCTCAAAATATCTATCTCTACTTCCAAATAAAAAATTAAAATAATTATTTAACCATATTGTCTTACCTATGTCTCAGCTATTATGGTCTCACCATCTACATGACTGCCTAACATAGTCTCTCCATCTATGTGGCCTCCTATTACCTCCTCTATAAGATACATCCTCATCATAAATCCATCTATCATAGATCACGTTCATCTTATCCTATGCCTAAGTGATCTCTCTATCATCCATCCCTCCTTTGGATCCTCTACTAGTTCATCAGGTATGACCTCAATATATGCTATCTATTATTGCCTCCATCACCATCATGTCATTGATGGTCATAACTCCTCTTACTATGGAAATAGTAATGGTATGTTTTATATCTCTAAATCCATCTCCCTATCCTCTTATTTTGATCCCCATCATGCTTAACTAGTCTATGCCCACTCATGACATGGTCTGAGTGTTAGTCTCACTATCTATGGTCCTAATCCTCTCCTCCCTTATGGATACCTTACATGTTTAGTCCACTACTTGGGCATCTGTATTAGTGTCACTATATGATTCATTCCCATTTGTATTGGCACCTATGCCACCTTATTTGGCTCTTTCCACCATGTATAGTGTCTAATAACCTTTATCCTCTCTGTCACTGGTATAACTATGTGATATCTCACACATGTAGTCCCTATGTCTCAATATGGATACCACATTATGTATTCAAGTCTCACTAACTATAGTGATAACACATGGGGCACAATGTATACTACATAGTCCTCTCTCTATTTTTGTACCCAAGGTGACCTATCATCAACCACATCGGGTAACCCAACTAGCTGATAGATAGGAAACCTCTCATATATCCAAGCCATTAATAATATAATCAATCCCATGGTATTTTACCCTCTAAAAAACATATCATATATATTATGTATGAGCTTGACCTAGATGAAATATCCTATATCATATATAACTCACTCCTCCAACATCATCTTGCTCAAGGCTATCATGAATAATGATACCTTGCAATTTAACTTGTGACATAATACCCACTATGTCACAAGCCCTATAAAAAATTTCTATATATCTAGAATCTATTATCTATATACATCATCCAAACTAACTCTCCATCCTCCCAAAATTGTATCTAACCCTATAGCCCATATGGCCAAGTCTTTCCTCTCCTCTATGTTATTTAATATCACTATGGTTACTAGTGATCCTACTATGGGCAGCCTAAGGATGGCATGGACATCTTCTATTTTGATGTATACCTATATCACATCTTCATATACTTCCCATCTGAAGGTGTTAGTCAATTTTTCCTAGCAATCAAGGAACATGACTAATAGATCTTAACTCATGGGGATCCTGCATATATCAGTTATGCCTCCTAGACCTATGGATACTAGTATAACCATCTCTATCTAAAAACCAATATAATAACTCTAGTAGCTAGTCCCCATCCATTAATATCTATAACCTCCATCCTCTCTAAAACCAATAAATAATAAAGGATGCATTAGTTCTTTCATGTCATGTATAGTCAAAATACATTTTTTTACATTTAAATAAAAAACAAGCCTAATTGTTTTTTAAATTATTCATTTTTATTAATTTTACCCTATTTCTAGCCTAATCAATCCTTTTTCCCATCCTTTGGTCATTTTAGACCATTCTATCCTTCTTTTGGCCTTTTACATGCTTTTTTGTGCTTATTCTAGCTCTTTGGTCAAACTAATTTGAACAAAATTTCCCTATTTTTTCTTGGTTAACTCCAAGATCTTATTTAAACTTCTTATTTTTCCCTTCTTATTGTTTCATTATCATTATAGACCTTTAAAACTAGTTGGAAAGTTTCGTTAGGTTGGTAGCTTGTAGAATGTATAGGATCAACCCATACCCCCTAGGTTGGCATTGTGGATTTTGCTTAATTTTAACATTTTGGGTCGACTGGGTCGACCTAGTTGATTTTGCTTGATGACCCCTTGAATTTTAAAAGTTCATTTTATCACTTTATTCCTAATTCCTATAAATCCATTCCCCATCTTGATATTTTCTACCCCTAGAATCTAATTTTATCTCATTTTGAACTCTAGAAATGCTTAAACTTTAAAATTATTAAAAACACACTTAATTCAATACAAATTTCAAAAATTGGTTTGAGATTCTTAGTTGCATACTTATAGTACACCTATTGCCACCTTTGGAGCCTCTATTGATTTATCTTATCATCTCCTCACCATCATAGCTCATTTGGTATCTAGAGATCTTTTCTCTCTCCTTCACAAGTTAAAATAACAAATGACTTGTCATTTCCCCTATTTTAAAAACACTTTTCAAAATTCAAATTCTTCAATGATTTTTAGGTAGATTCCTTCTTTTATTTATCTCTTAAATTTTACTCATTCATTTTCAAAACCATAAAATACATTGGATTCATGATTATATAGAGAATATTTTCTACTATCATATATCGATCTTCCAAAAATTTCAATTTTTGGCTATTCTTTGCTCTAACTTCTATAGATTCACCTAATGTTCTTCAAATTGGATGCCTTCACATCTCTTATAGTCTACTTCTTTATATACATCACTAAGGTAAGTAAATGTATAAATTTTTCAATTATGTCATTTCCTTTATCTTATTTTTTGCTTACTACACTTTATTTAGCATCAATATTGTGTGTTATCTTGTTCTATTTCCTAAAGCACCATCATGTTTCTACTCACATGACAGATGATGATCTTTGAGTGGGTCACATATATACACATAATATTTTCAATTTTTTATTGATTACTGACACCTTGTATCTTGCAAGAACCTATATAGTCTCAATCTCTCTAAGTGCATGCCTTAAGGTGTGCACCAAGAAAGTGTTTGGCAGACCATCAGTGCTTCATAAGATTTTTGTCTCTTTTACCACTTTCCATCTACACACTCATTTCATAAAGATATTTACCCTAATATTGTTCTTCTCATCCCTACCCATTCTAGTCATTTTCCTCTTTCCATCCTCCTTTTCTTTCCTTAATTCACTTTAGATTGTCAACTATACTAGGTCAACCATGGTTGACCCTATACAATTAGGGGTATTTTTAACTTTTTAGGTTTGTTAGCCTTTATGCCGACATACTTAAAACCTAGTGAATTATCCCCAAAAAACATATAGGGTCAACTATGGCCAAACTTGTACAACCAACATTTTTAAGAGGATTTAGGGAAATATATTCCTATATATACAAGTTCATTTCCAACCATTTATAGAGAAGATAAAGGAAGAATAATAAGTGTGAATGAACATATGTTTATTGATCATTATAATTGAGGAATAAATCTTAGGGTTACAAAATTTCTTTGGAGATACAAATCTTGTCTTGTGGATAAGTATTTTGAATGCATAGAGATCTGATTTATCCTTTGCATCCTTACATACCCTCATAATCTCTTGTGAAGCACCTTGGCCAAGGGAGATATTGGGGCTCAGTGGGTTCATCTTCAATGTAAGTATTCCTAACTTTATTTATCCTTTGTAAGAGTATATATATAATGTAGTTTTAATTCTCTCTTCAATGTATTAGGATTCCATATACATTGACATGAGTAATGTCTTCTATGCATGTTTAGTTTAGTTTTTTATTTTGTTTCTAACACCCACTTTGTGCCATAAGCTTTGGTGAGCACTTGATTAAATTTACTTTCTTATTTATTATACTTAAGTGAAATATAAAACCTTAGGACTCTTTTAGGGTTTTTTCATGATTGTGTTAGACTTGAGGCTTTAAAACCCTACCTCACATGGTGTATTGTGATAAGTGATCACCTAATTTGGTCTAGTGGATCCCCATATTAGTCATGTTACTGCTTAACAAATGTATCCCCAATTAGAAGTATAGGTATGCTCTATATTCTCTAAGATAGGATTTATTTATAGACATGATACATTTTGATTGCATACATAGTTTTTATAATTCCAATGATGACCTACATCCATATGTTTTGGCATAGTCAAGTTTAAGGTGCAATATGAATAATAAGGAAGATGAAATTATGCTAGATGAGTGGATAATAGAATATGACAAGAATGAATTGATCTAAGTAGACCAAGGGGATAAAATCAAAGTAATATTCACTTATAGTTAGGTACATGGTCAAAACACCATCACTTTATATACACATATATTAAACAAACATAATGTAGTAGATTGAAAAGAAGACTTCAATTAAGGGGAATTAAGGGTTTTCATATTATCTCATGATAATGTCAAGAAGTTTCATGGAGTTGATAGTGGTGAAAGGATATAAGGAACACAAGAATAAAATTTATGTAGCCTTAAATAATTAAGGCCTTAACACTTCACCTACAACTACCAAGTAATTAACATAGTCAAGCACAATACCTTGGAAATGGTGTATAAGAGGAGATTGGAGGTTTAAATTCATTAATATTAAATAGGTTATTGAGTCACATTATAAAAATTTTATGGTCTTGTTACCTTCATTTCTCCACATCAGTCCATACAGGGAGCTTCAAATCTCCACCTACAACTAGTTTGGGCCTAATGAACAAGTTTGAAGGAATTAAAACATGAAAGATCATAATGATGAATCTCAAAAGGATTTATAGTCATTATTTGAAGTTTTATAGGAGTTAGATATAACATATTCAAGGAAATTAAATAGGAAATTCTCTTAAAGAGCATACATAGGTAATTGAATCCTACACTCAAGACAAATGAAACCTACATTCTCATATGGTAAGAATATAGTCAACCTACCTACAATGTATGAGAAAGCTTGAGGAGATAAGAAGATTAGAGTATTTTGAATGAATTAAATGGGTAATAGGATATCTAAATCAATGTTTAAACTTTTTCTAGATATTTTAACACCTAACCTTCACCTATAACAAATAGTAAACTACAATAATATACACAAAAAGGAAGTCTAAGGCATGAGTGAAAATATGGACCTTAACCTTGAAGGAAGGGAAATAAGTGTTATGATGAAGTTAGTGAGTTTATTAAGTATGAATGGAATTGATTTCAATTAAGGATGTATTTAAATCCATGAACTTAGTCACAATAACTATTTACATATGGTCACAGAAACACCTACAGGCTACAATCTAGACAATTGGCTTCAAACTTAAGGAGAGAGGCAGAGGTGTGTGAGAGAGGCCCTAAAAATAATTGAATATTTAAATTGAATTAATGAAATTTGATATGTTTAGTGAGATAATGGTGAATTCATAAACCATAAGATAGTCAAGTGATTCTCAAAGGTCACCTATAGGTTACCCCTAGTGTAGACTAAATTTAAGCTTGAAGGAAAGGCAAAAATTGTTCAAGGATAATGAGGTATTTATTATTTGAAACCAAATTTCATAAAATTTATGTTTTATACAAAATTAAAATTGAATAGGATTGAACCAAAATGAGCTCAAAATCCATAAACAATCAATCAAAGCCACATTAATAGACACAACTAGTCTTGAGGATTTGATGTTTGAAGCATCTATAGTCACACTCTCACTTTGATATTTTGTAAAAATCATGATAATTAGTGGGAAAATGCATATATGTCCATTTAAAATTCATAAAACAATGGTAATACCCATTATTTTATCTCAGACCTTACCCACTCCATTGACAAGGGGAAGTCATGAGACAAAGGGGTCCATTTGAGATCAAAAGCATGAACACGTATTCCAAAATTAATGAAGGGTAATTAACTCCATACATGATCATATAAAATGTTTAAATACACTATCAAGAGGAACCAAATATTAGGTTCCAATACAAGTACCCTTGAGGGCTAGAAAGAAGGAGACAAGCCTGAACCCCAAGACCCCTAACTAGTATAACAAATGCATATAATGGGGTAATGAAAGCTAAAAAGTCATGTAAAATCATGGAAAGAATTTTTATATAGGTGTATTAACCTCTCATAATAGTGATATGAATTTTGAGACCCAAAACATAGAGTAGACCTCTCTCAAGTCCAATGAGAGCTAGGCATGCCACCCAAGGAACAAATTTACATACTTATACCATCTCTCACACATTGCATATGGATATGAGACATTTGGGATATATGAGGAGGTTAGTAAAGAATTTTACTAGTGTATAAAAAGGTCAATTAGTGGTTTATTCTTTATGAATAATCATTAAGACCCTAAACAAGTCTTAAACCCTTCTAAAACCTTGATTGTGACCAATCAAGGAAAATGGACCTCAAATGCACATATAATGACACTTTTTAATCCTAAAACATATTGGATGTTATTTGTGAATCCAAGGAGGTTCTCCACATGTACCTAGTCTATACTTGTAGTTGTACAAATTGTCATAAATACCTTAATTTTCATGATTTGTGTTATTTTATAGGTGTTTTAAGAAATAAAAAGCTTCCCAATAAATTAATGATGTAATTTGGGATGTATAATATCAATTAAAGGGAATAAAATTTCATGGGAGTTTATGGAGGTGATCAAACTAGGCCTATTTTCCAAGGTAGACTCAAATAGGCTCAAAATAAGATTAGGTGATAGGGTGATTTCTTGGTTAGCATAATTTTATAGGGTCTCAAGACCATAAAATTAAAATGGAGGTTATTGATATCCTACATAAATTTAATTATTTTGGGATATTTCACACATGTGGGATATTTCTAGATCAAGATTTCTACTTTTTAGGCCTAAGAGGGATAATAAGGCCTAATTTGGGAGAAACAATGAGTTAGAAAGGACACTTACACTCAAAATATGATCATGAAATTTTGTTTTAAATTATAAGAGTTTAATGTGTATCCAAAAATATGCTCATTTTTCCATATTAATCACTATATTATTATAGACAAGGAGATTTCCCTGTTTGAAGGGTTACACAAATTTCAGAGGAAATTCAAGGTTTTGGTATTAAAAAAAGTATTTTTTTTTAGTTTTTAATGCCTTTAAATGTCTTTTTCTAGGTCTGGTATGTTGTTGAAAGACCAACCATGGAGGAAATTTTCAATCTTCAAGACAAAATCAACTTTCCCCTTCTACATCATATTGAAGAATGAGCTTTCCTAGGGGTCTAAGCTCAAAATAATTGCATAAAGATTATAAATAGATGTTTAAAGGAAAATACATGTCTAGTTTGCCACACTTAATTGAATAAAGGGTAAAGGATTAGTTTTAGGGAGTTTTAAAAGTTTGAAAATTTCTTAAGTCTCTAAAAAATCCTTCTTTTCTTCCAACACCTAGCTTGTTGGAGGAGTCAAACAAGCACTAATGAGCTTATAACAAGCCATGTATGGTGAAAGGATACCATGAATGTATTATAAGAATGTTTCAATGAATAATTAAGGAATACTTAAATTCTTATTTTCAATGGGGACTAATTATTCAACAAAGACATAGGGGTTACTATATAAGGAGTCAAAACAAAGATATAGGCACTCTCCAAATGGTCAGATTTGACAAATCATAAATAAGACATTTTCAAACCTCCTAAACTCTTTCTAATATATCTTCTACACCACCCTAAGGACATGGATGAATGAAAAGATTTGATAAAGTACTATGTAACATTTTTGAAGAGTGTGGAGACCAATTTTGAGACCCCTATTTTGGGGTTGTTTTGTCTCCCATAATTTGATTCTCTATTTATACTAATTTTACAAAATGTTATATTCACTCTTTAATTTTAGTTGTGTTTAAAGTTTTATAATTTTTTTAGTCACTCTTTCCTTCATTTTCAAGTTTTTAGTGAAGTGTATGTGTTTTCCATTGATATATCATTGTGAAACATTTATTTTCCTATGATATTGTCTAATTTTTATACCTTAATATAGTAAAATTGATGGTATATAGGTCATATTAAGTGTCAATATCAAATATAATTTAATAATTGGGTGTGAATTCAGCTCTTTTACATTCCTTCTATACAAAGATTAAGTTTGTTAAGTCTTTGTGAAACACTATTGTAGAAGTCATTCATGAGGTGAAGACAAGGTGTGCAATATTATCCCTTTCATATGAGTGTTTATTGAAAGCATAAGTGGTCATAAAATATTGGTGCATCACATTCATTCCACTTTTCATTTCAGTTTCATTGCAAGTAGCATCCCTTTTACCCTTTTCATAGTCAAAATCAATAGATAGTAGGTTTAAGAATAAGTTTTAGTGAGTAAATAAAATAAACCAAGCCTCTATAGAGATTCTTTATCTTTCAAAGTTACCCACACTTAGGATATATTCCATGTTTAGTAGTATTTTTAAACAACACACTTTATCATAAGGGCATACTCCTTATTGATAACATGTGCCTTCTAGGTATCTCTTAGGATATACCTTCAAGTTACCCATGAAGGTATTATAGAGGTTTTATACATTATTTGATAATGTTAAAAATATTTTCACCCTATATTTTTTTTCTCTTAGATACCTAAAATTATGAAACTCAAAATTCATTCATAAAAATATGCTCACAAAAGATACCTCAAAGGGTGTTGTTATACATTCCATGGGACACTGAAGGTATCTCGTAGGAGATGCCTTCAACATGCACAAGAGTAGAATTTTCATTCAATTTTAAGGCACTAATGGGTGATACATGAAATTACCTTGTAATACCTTTAGTGTACCTTCAAGGCATATCCTAGGAGATACCTTTCAAAAATGTTCAATAATATATTCAATGTATATCTCCTAAGAGATACCTTCAACTTACCCATGAAGGTATTACAAGGTAGTAGATGTTTTTAGTGTCACACACTAGCATGCTCTAGGGACCTGCTAGGTGAGACTCCCTTGGAAATTTTGTTTGGTGATTTTACTTGACAAATCCCTCTGACACATTATAGTCATTTTCACTCTACACTCTACATATCCCACATGAATTTAATTCTTTGGACTTTTCTTTTAGAGGATTTGTTCATTATAAAGTATTTAGGAGCTTAGGGTATGAGACTTAAAACTACATTCACCAATAATTATGATTATTCAAAACTTACTCTTCAACCATTATTCTTCAAGAACTAGGTCTCTAAATTTAAAATTCAATTTAATTAGGTCGTTATAAATATTTCTTCATCAATTTTACTCAACAGGTCCCTCAAATGCATTTAGGTTTTTGATGATTTTACTCGGTGGAAGAGTTCTACACATTTTTGTATTCATAAAAAAAAATTAGAACTTTTGTTTGGGATGCTAAAAAAATAATATTATACCTCAACTACCAAATTCTAAATACTAAATGATTCATTACTTGGTAAACTAAAGTTGAATAAGCGATAAAATAACACTTGGTAGAGGGCAATGAGGTGGCACTCCTAGTAAACATCAATAATACCTTGTAATACCTTCAAGATATCTCCTAGGAGATACCTTTCAAACAAGCACAATAGTGGATTCAAGGTATCTCCTAAGAGATACCTTTAAGTTACCCATGAAAGTATTACAAGGCAACTAAAGTTTTAATGTTCCACAAGGTATTATAGACATATAAATTTATTAGTTAATTAGAAATATTTAAAGTTAAAAGGCTTTTCACCTCATATTTTAGTATTCCCAGATCCCTGAACATATGACACTTGGAATCATTTCATCAAAATGGACTCATAAAAGCTTAAATAGTTGTCTAGTTTGTGGTCTAATGCACTAGACCTCTATTTTCTCTGTGCATCCAAAATCTCAACATGTGGTATGATATCATCAACTTACAACCATATAAGCTTCAAGCGTAGTAAAAGGTATGAATCCATAAATTAACAATAATTTAACACATGTCATCTTCTAGAGAAATTAACCTCTAGTATGTGGTAATCATCATTGATAGTTATCTTACATTCAATGACTAAACATTCATAGTTAATGAAGGTTTTCCATATAGTAGGTAATTAAACTCACTAAAGATAAATAGCATTTTCATAATGAAACAAGAATTTAAACCAAAATTTCATATCTTCATTAATAAAACATGAATAAATTAAATGTTCAAAACTTATGAATGATATATGTAAGATATATCCTAAAGGTAAATTCACTTAGCCATTATTCTCAAGTGAACACTACATATTCAAGCTCTTGTATGTTTAAAAGCCCTAATTTATAAGAGGTTTACAAATTCAAACCAATATTTTTTATAGAACTAGATGTATACATCCAATTTAATAATGGCATCACCTTATAAATATTAAATTACCTTCTCTATATATTTTCACTAGTGTGACTAAGTACACTGATACAATGTTTAAGAAAATTGATTTAGATTTCAAATTCCACCATTATTCTTCACTATGGAATGAGGTATAATAAGTAATGTTATACTTGACCTAGGATAGAATTTCACCAGACCACAAGTAATATGTAAATTTATTTTTCCCCATAAAGTCATTAGGTCTTCATTAGGCAACTCTGAAACTAGAGGAAATGACATGCATAGACCTTCTCAGAGATTTGGTTTTTAATAGCACTTTTACTAGTGATTGCTTATATATTAGGGAAAATAAGAAAGTGGTTCTATATATTTTGGGTAGGGATTTCAAGAGGTATCTTAGGTTACCTTTACCTGAAACAACCTACAATCAAAAATCAACTAATGTTTAGCTTTACCAAAACACTATAGAGGGGAAATTGAAAGAGTGGCTTGTCGAGGGAAAAACTTAAATCGCAAAGGGGGAATTATATCTATTAGGACCATTATCTACTTAAGTATATGATTCATGTAACCATGACTTCCACATCAGCAAAAATGAATCATTTTACATAATTATTGACATTGTGACATGTTGGTGCTAGTTGGAAGATGTAGCACATATATTAAACTAGGTGCCAAGTAGCTAGATGGCTCTTAGATCTTTGGGGATTCTTCTAGGATTGGAGATATGTGGAAAATTAAACTCATAATTCATTTATTTATAGATATAAAAATCATGATGACCAATCTCTATCTCATCACTTAATTTGTACTTTCCAACCTATTCAAGATGCTCCTAAAAGCTATTTAAAGAGCTCAAACTAGTTATAACATGGAGATGAAATAATTGTAGCATAAATCTAGAAAATTGAATCCTCAATATATATATATATATATATATATATATATATATATATATATATATATATATATATATATGTATTGGGTAACGACTAGATGTAGGGGTAGTATGGACACCATGAAGGCTCCATTTTTAAGTACCCAAGCTCATTTATGATCCTCTAGGTCATTAAGTACAAATAACTAAACATATACCCTACCATGAACTATATACTCTATTTTAGACTTGATTAATGATAAATATTATTGAATTACCACACAATGAATCTAGTCTATGCATATTTTATATTAATAATGAAATGTGTAATGGATATAGTGTCATGTTTTAAATGTAATTATGTTAAGTAGTATTCATGCAATGCTTATGGTTCGAATCATAAATGGAGTCCCTATAATATATGATAACATCATATTAAATATATAAAGAGAACAAATATAGCTCCTATGCCAAGTGATTTCATCATTTTTAGGACCATGAGTCTAGCATGAGTAATGTTAGTTAACTCAACCTTTTGACCCTTTAATTACCCATATGACTCTAATATTGGTCCACCAAAAGGCTTGTTCCTATAGGTCACTAGGCTTAGTCTATGAAAGGCTTGATCCTATAAGTATACTTTAATATTTATTTGAATTGATCAAGTCCCATAATTTATGTCTTTCACCATGGCATAACTAACCCAATGGGCCCTAGTTCCTTCTCAACTACACTTTGGGTGAGCACATAAGGCTTGTACCTTATGTGGATTGATGTTGGTATATCTAAGTGTTCAAATGTTGAGCCTAGAGAGAACATACCATGTTTTCACTTTGTTATAATAAACCAAGAACTGACTAAGACAAATTTGTAAACCCTTCTCTAAAACATTTTGGTTTCATTGTCAAGACTGGTGTTAAATCTTGTTACAGCAATGGTATAATAGAATTATGTAATAAATTTATCTTAAAAACATTGAGCACTAACTAAAATAGGTGGAAGATAGATTTTTAATGAATCATCGAAACTGTAAGGGACAAAATCTAAGAAAATGGGTTCATAACAACATATATGATGCTTTGTATGAGATCTTTTTATGTGAGCTACTTGAGTATGTATACTAATGGTTGACCAAAAATTCAACCCATTAAAGAAGAATCTATGGATAACACCATAAGTAGATAAAGGAGCACCTAGAGAAGCTTGAGACCCTAAATAATACTTGTACTAGAATAGTGGATAAATGGTGGTAAGTAGAATTGAATATATACATACTTGAGTTCATAGTATCAACATACTCATACCCTGAGGAAGTAAAGAATAAGTTTTTACATCACCCCAAAGGCATACTTATGAATAAATTTAGCACAAATCTCAAAAATATAATGGTGGATTATGGTTTTAAAACTTTGGGGATGGAAGGCTAAAGTCCATTTACATATGAGTAGTGAAAAGGGAGAAAAGGGGATGTGTAAGTGAGGTGTAATGGAAGGGGATGAGTAAATTGACACCCAAGAACTTAGAAGACACACCTATAATAATAAATGACACTGACTGATGGAAGGTCTAGAACTTGGAAGTGGTAAGAGAACCTGTGATAAGTGAAAAGGGAATGGGGAAGGATCTCTTGAAATATAAAAGTACAAGGATGAGAAATATAATGAAGTGATGGATTTATCTCAACACTTGAAAAGTGTATAATTCTCTAGGTTCATACTAGATTTGGTTACCAGAGATATGCTTGATGTAACTACCCTATTTTAACCTATGATGTATGATCATGCACTAGATCCCCCTCTTGAAGAAAGAATAAAAGTAATAATTAACTCTATTGATGACCTAAATTTCAGATGATTTGTAAACTTTAATTGAAATTTTATGATTGAATATATTATTATATATAAGGAGGTTAGTGCAACTACCTCTAAACCATTAGGCACTAGCTCACCAAAAAAAAATTAATGTGAGCATACCAACTCAGCTGGTGTTAGTAATGCAAAGTGGGCAACAACCCACAGGAAGTGGTTTGATGACATAAGTAAGTAGTAAAGTGTCATTTACATCAATGATACTAGTAGTAACAATAAGACTAGGGTGTAACCTAATGGTTAGAGGTGTTGGAAGACCACCACCAAGATAGATATCAATGGAAAAATTTATTTATATCCTAGCTTCCCCCCACAAAAAATATACCATGAAATGGCCATACACTTACTAGAGTATTGTAACATAGAGAATGTCATAGAGCATGTAATAAAATGTGAAATATAGTGGCATGCATGGGGTATAACCCCATAAGATCACAAGGTGACCCAATTTTTGACCACTTTACTTGATTTTTACCATACCTAGTATAAGAAATTTGATTATAACTAGGCCATTGTCAACTATGATACCCTGAAGAATACATTCCTAAAATAATTTGACATTATAAAGTTTGAGTATTAGATCATTACCATGCAAAAAAAGATTACCCAAGGTCTCTTATAAAGTTTGTCTATATGATACAAGATTCAAAACTCTCATGTTGAAGCTCTCATATGATATTCACCCTTCCTAGCATGTGCAGTGGTTTATTAGAGGGTTTTTCATGCCATTCCAAAGAGTGATTTCCATGAAGACATTTATCGACCCTCAAGAATAATTTAAAGCCACACTCAAAGTAGAAGTAGTTAGATGCATAAATATTAGGATTATCCCATTTATGGAGGTATATATTAGATCTATGTCCTCTTAGATTTGAAATTTTATTGCTAACTCATTGCATGATGCTCAATGTGGAATATGGTGTACTGATTGTGAAGTTGAAGGCCTAATAGGACTAGCTACCCATGAAGTAATGTGCACACTTTGATTTTAAGTCATAAATTCTATTAAGAGGCACATGATGTTCATAACTACCCTTTGGTATAATGCACTAGTTAAGTGAACAAAACCATTTATTGTTAGTTCTATAATGCCTACACCCATACCATTGCTAATTATTAGGTGATGGATGAAATGCATGAAAGAATGAAATGAGGTACACAATAATCCACCACATCAGTTAGAGGGTAGGTTAACCAAGGAAATAAAGGCTATAGTTAATAAACCATAGGATTTAGAATTCAATGAAGTGTTAGAGGGGGAGGTGAAGGAAATGGTGGTAGAAGTTTCCCACTACACTCATGCTATAAGTGTGGCTTAATAGAGCATTATCAGTGTAAATGCCTTACATATCCCATGTGTGGGTATTGTTAAGGGTCCCATAAGATTGAAGAATATCATAACTTGTATAAAAAATTGACCCAAGGAAGGCCTCAGTATATGAATGATCTGTTGCAAGTATAAAATGGAAAAATAGACCCCAATGGTGTAATCAACCCACATAGAGGCATTCAAGGTGTAGCAAACTACTCATAGTGGATTCACCACTCAGTCATCAGTTATGTTAGTACCTAAGTTATGCCTAAAATATGAAAATAAGGGTTGTTATAAGCACATAACATAGCTTAAACCCAAAGTTTCACCATACCTAAACCCAATTTACCAAAAATATGTATTATAGTAAGTAATGAGATGAATCCAAAACCTACAAGGGGAGATATAATTAGTATGAAACATAGAAGTGTAGGCTACTACCTCTTGTAAAATACAAGATAGCTAGGAAATAGAGATACAAGAATTAACTGAGATCCTATGCCTCCTAAAAATATATAGAATATTGCCCCTATTGAATAACTTGCTCCTAGAGCATGCAGGTCAAAATCAAATTGAGTTTATTATTCCATACATAGAGAGGGCATGATAATTTTGGCATACACAAATTGCTTAATATGACCAAGAACTCCTTTTGGATGCCATTATTGATGGATGGTTTATTTCTGAGATCCTTGTAGACACAAGCACTGAGGTCAACATCTTGACCAAGAATGCCTAGGATAAAATGGGTAGGCTAGCCTTTAAATAGTCCCCTCATGTACTTTTCATAATAGAGTAAGATAATTACTTGACACTTTTAGGAAGGCCATGGTGTTATGAAAATAATGTAGATATGTGATTTAAAAAGTGATACATGATATTTGAGAATGAAAAGATGAGGGCATTTATATCCCTTTCAAAAGGATAAGAACCCCCTATATCAAGAGCATGAACATCAAGGATGAGATCAACCACATCTATAACATCATGGTACAAGTCACTAAGAATATAGACCTAAATGATGGAGTCCTCTCTTGGGAAGATGGATAATTAGCCTTAGTTATCACTAATGTTGCCTATGATTGATGGGTCAAGGAAGCATAAGGGACCACTAGTCAAAGGTGCCACTTGAACATGAAATTACTAAAATTACTAAAGATAGGCTGGGTATAGATTAGGCATACCTCTATAAAATGGGTCCCTTGTGCCAAGAATAAGGTAAAAGTTAAATTTCACCTAATTAAGGGTAAAATTGTAATGATCCTAAGATATGAAGGGAGTAATGTAATGTAATACTATGTTCACGAACTTGAATCATGCATCTTAAAATAGGTGGATAAAATTAGAGCACTAATGTATACATTTAAGAGCACTACCACTCATTGGTGGGTAGTGCAAAGGCCTAACCTGATATCTTGGTGAGATGTGAAGGAATTGATTTTTACTAAATTTGGAAAGACTAACAAGGACTTGGACATATTAGCCTACTCTAGTGACTCTGACCCTATAGTACATGTACATCTTTGTGAAGAAACATAGAATATCTATGATGAAAATGCCCCAGGGAATTTATAAGTGCACACCTTCTATAGGACCTTGAAGACTTGGGTGCAGGCATGGTATGTTGTTAATGAGATGTTCCATGAGATAACCAACTAGGAAGCCCTTAAGGAGTGGTTTGTTTGTACCTTCTTATTTTCTTTATAAAAAAATGAATTGATTGAGCCACTATAAGTCATTTAAAGGATAGTGTTTGAGGACACTTAAATAATGGAGGATCACCTAAAATACAAATCGATGAAAAAGGGTTAGTGTCCCAACCCTTATTTGAAGAGAAAACCCTCAATAGTGACTCTAGTGATGAATATGACACATGGAAGCCATGAAACTAGAATAATTTGATAGGCAAAAGAAAAATATTGTGCTATGTTTAGGATAGTATCCCTAAAGAAAAATAACCTGCCCATCTTTAGATAGAAGGAACTAACATAAGTAGATAGCTCAAGGATTCACATGAGGAGAATAATGAACCATACCATACATTATTAAAAGGGAAGCCAAAGTTCACCACTCTAGGTTCCTATTGGTCTAACATAGAGCTGGCACATTTTGTGGACCTCCTAAAGGAATTTAAAGACTTGCTACCTTGGAACTATATAGATATGAAAGGAACACACCCATCCCTTGGGAAGATGAGCATTAAACTAGTTAAAGGTTTGAGACCCATCAAGAAATGACCTTAAAGGATTAACCCCAATCTTTATGCCAAGGTCAAGATGGAGATCGATGACATGTTATTCATTAGAATAATCTAAACTATCAAAGAATAAAAATGGGTTAGCCCCATGGTCATCAACATCAAGAAGGATGGGAACATATAAATTTATTTTGACTTTAGATTATTAAATGTTGCCTATGTAACCAACCCCTTTCCATCTTTGTTCACTGATGAAGTCTTGGATGGCATCATAGGTTGAGAGATATACACCTTTATTAATGGGTTCTCAAGATACCATCACGTCCAAATTAAGGAGGAGGATCATTCAAAAAAAAAAAATTGAATGGGGTTGTTTTGTATAAAACATGATGCCCTTTGGACTAAATAATGTCCCAGATGTGTTATCTTGAGTGGTGATCACTACTTTCAAAGACTTAATTCATAAGTTACTCTAAGTATACTTATATGAATGGACTATGTATGTGTTAATGAAGGATTACTATGACAACTTTCACCTTATGTTTGAAAGATGTAGGTAGTTGGAAATTTATTTGAACCTAAATAAGTATGTTTTCATAATTCCATTTGGTACTTTACTCAGGCACACCATCTGCAAATATGGTCTACTCATCGATCCAAAAAATATTGCAATCATCCTTTACCTCTAGACACCATCAACATAGAAAGATGCTCATGCCTTTCTTGGATATTATGGGTATTATAGTAAATCCATAAGGAACTATGCAAAGATTATGGTACCACTAGAAGATCTATTATGAAAGGATGGCCCATTCTATTATGGCTCATCACATGAAGATTCTTTTGATACCTTGAAGCTCAAAATAATAAGTGCATCGATATTACAATTTACTAATTGGGAAAATCACTTCCAAGTCTAAATTAATGCCTCTATTAGCATAATTGGCACCATTTTGGTGTGAGTAGGTGAGGGAAAAATGGATCATCACAATTATTTTGCAACTAGAAAACTATCAAAGGTAGAACAAAACTACACTAAAATTGAGTGTGAGGTGCTTGTTATGGTTTATACCCTAAAAAAGTTATGATAGTACTTATTGGCCACACCCTTCATCTTCTTCATTGATCATGAGGTGATTAAGTACTTGATTAACAAGCATATTATTCATAGGCACATTTTTTGATGGATTGTTTGATTTCAAGAGTTCCATCTATCTATTGTATTAAAAAATGGAAAATAAAACTCAAGCCTAGACCATCTACATGCAACAACTCTAGTGATGTAGTAGTACCTATTGAAGATGATATGCCTAATGCATAACTTTATAGGTTCTAACAAATCTTTAGAGACTTGGTAGATATTGCCATATTTTTGACCTCTAGGTCTACTCCCTAGACCATGATGACTAAGTAAAATAATTAGCTCATAATTTATTCCACCCCTTTTTAACTCATTATCATGGGATTGTACAAGTTTAGCTATGATGAGGTCATATTTTGATGTGTCCTAAAGCATTAGTGGGACTCAATATTATAAAAGGCACATGAGGGGATTACTAGATGGCATTAAACTAAAGATGTTATGGTGTAAAAAGTACTATAATTAGGCTTGTGGTGGCCAACTATGTTCCAAGATGCAAAAAATGCACCAAATCTTGTGACATCTATCAACACACAAAAAAGCAAAACCACTAGGATGATATGCCTCTGATCTTCATCCTTTCCTAGGCACCATTTGAAAAATGGTCCATTTACTTTATTAGGCCTATTAATCTCAATACAAGGTGCATAAGTGCATGATACATTCTAGCGGCCATTTATTACTTCACCAAGTGGGTTGAGGTATAAATGAAAAAATATTGTACATCCACCACCACAATAAGGTTTATCTAGGATAACATCATTAGTCACTAGAGATGTTCACTTAGCTTGACTATCAATTGTGGTGCACACTTAATCAATTAAATAATTTAGATCCTAATAACTAAATATATGGTATTGCACCATAAAATGACACCTTACCATCCCTAAATAAATGACACCATTAAGGAATTTAATAAAATAATTAGAACAAGCCTCACAGATATATGTAACATTGGTCACAAAGACTGGTATGACCATGTATTAAAATTATTAAAGGCCTATCACACTACATAAAAGTGACTAAATAAAGATACACCATTTCAAATGGTGTTTGGCATAGAGGCTATTTTACCTATTTAATTCCTAGTGCCCTCATTATGCATCATGTGGATTGGTCAATTGGATGATCAAGAGTCTTTGATCACATGACTGGAGGACTTGGAGTGTTTGGATGAGACATGCACTAAATAAATATTAAACAAAAAAATAGAAAAGAAATTCCAAAATCTATGGCATGATAAGTACATAAAAAATAAGGTATTTATAGAAGGTGCATTGGTCTTGCTATATGACAGTACATCAAGCATCCAGGAAAATTAAAAGTAGGTAGATGGGACCTTATATCATCCATAATATATTAGATATTGGCACATACAAGATGCATAGGTTGATGGGTGAAACGATCCTTGGGCATTTCAATGAGAACATATTAAATTATATAATCACTAGGATGGTGCTTGTACCATCCAATACTGACTTCCTAGTCACAAATTAGTTGTTTTATTTTGACCATAATAAAATTTAGTATAAGTCAAATCTTTCCTTATGTTTTCCTCTTTTATATTGAGTGAATTACCATGGAAATTTTAGACCCACAATAGAAATAATCTGGAACTTATATGCATACATCAAGTTGAGTGAGTCAAGCACAAATTCTCTCTAAGTGCCTAAGGCCAGACACCTAAGTTTATGGGCACATGAAGTTTGATAGGTTAAAAAAATTGTGAGTACAAGTTGACAAAGTGAGGTTCATAAGATATTCATGAACAAGAAACTAATAGGAAAGAAAGAAGTGCTAGATGACCAACACAAGGATTTATATGGGCTAGGGAAGGCCAAAGGAAGGGACATGAAAAGCACAGGTAAATCGACCAAGAAAGAGAGGAATGCTTATCAGTAAGTGTAAAACTAAAAAGAGATGGAACCAAGGAGGTTTAATCATGTGCATGTGAAGTGTTACACCCAATTTTCCATAATAAGGGTGAAGGTCATGACATGTTGAGCTAATCATAAGATAATAACCATCAAGTTAGTTGGTACCCACCCAATGATCAATAGGAAGTGACCATTTGAATCTCTTATCACTTCACTAAATAAACAATTAGAAAAATTAATGTTGTGATGGTAGAAACACAAAGATCCATAATAAATGAGAATTTGGTAGAAATTTTTAGTAGATTTCATGGGTTTAGCATATTTTTATAAATCTACACATCGCCAAGACATTAGTAACTATCCATTAATGAGGTAGCTAAAAATAGAGTATAAAGGGGTGAATAAAAAATGTTAATAGGTTACAAACCTTATGAGAATTCTAAACATAATAGAGATGAATATAGTTAAAGAAACTCAAACTAGAGAATGCTACAAGTGAAAACTAAAGCATCCACAAGCCCCCAAGTAAGAATGATTAAACAAAAATAAGATTGTGTTTTGCTTTGAATTGAAAAAGAGATGAATAAAGAGGAATTGAGAGAGAAATGGGGTAGTAAAAGTTATATATAATGATAAATCTACCATTAATAGTGCAAAAATATCAAGAGCTAAAGACAATCATAACTCCCATAACTATGAGAAGTGTCAAACAAATTTTTTGGATTAAAAAAGATCAACTATTTGTATTTCAATAGCAATTAGTTTAGAATGGGAAAAAACATACTAACTATAGGTCCATCGTAGGTGTATAAGGATGTGAAGAAATCACACGTAGTGAAATAAGTAGCCACCATGAAATGGGAAGTGAAGCTTGTAGAAGGCATAACCATCATGGTAATATAACTATAAGTAAGCACAAAGCTTACTTACAGAAAGATACAATTCTGCCCAGAGGTCATGGTGGGGGAGAAATGGGAACCCTTTGCACATATGTGTAAAATAAAAGATTACGACGACTAAATAGGGAATAATGCACAAGAATTTAACAAAGATTATATTATGGACATGGGGAAGAAGAAAAAGGTGGGTGATGCACTCTTTGACATATCTATCTAAGATAAACTTGAAACAATAGGTGAAACATAACTATTCAAGCATATGATGTTTTGCAAGCTATAAGAATTGGTATGATTCTTCCTATCATGCATGAAATGTAACAATTTATACTTCATAAGATGGTGCATGAGGATATTACTGAACCTAATTATTATAATCATGTGGCTTATAGGCATAAGCAAAGACAACCATCAAATGATGCAGGATTAAGTGGAAGTTGAGAGGGTTACAAAGTTCTTGGGCCACTATAAGTTAGGATTTACATTCCCCATCAAGGATATCGAGTAACTTAGAATGAGGGTAGTGGTACACTTGGTTAGATATAAATTATTCCCTAGTGGATGGTGGTTTGACATTAGTAAGAGCTTCTTGTTCATCTCCCACCACATGGTGTAAGAGGTAAAATTCAACATCTCCAAATTCATTATTAAGGAGATTGTTAAGAATGTGCAAGTGTGTCATAGATCATGTGAAACATTTAAGTGGTTATATATGTTTATTATAATTGTGATGGAGGAGATGGTGTGATAGACGGATATGAAGAAAACCTATGGGTGTCCCCACCCAACCATGAGTCCCTTGAGATGAAGTATCAAGACTTCATATGCCCACCTAGATTCTCATAGAAGTATAAGACAAGGGTAAAGGGGTGGTGAAATAGGTACATCAAAGCCTTTGGAATTGAATGGCATATATGTTAGAATCTTCCCCAACATCTAGTGGGAATGGAAACCTTTTACATAATGTGGTATTTATGCATAGTGTACCATACATTCATGGATGGGAACCTGTCCAGATGGATCAAATTGCCTTACACATTTTTTCCCAAGTATTTCATGGTGATGATAAGAATAATTCCTAATGTTCAATAGCTATATTTCCCAATCAATATCATGGATCAAGATAGGATCATGTTGAGGCACAAGTTTATGTGCCCTAGATCTAAGGCCACTAAAGATGAGGAAGATAAATCTGATAAAAAAACCTTTATTCCTTTTAGAGAGATAATAAATAGGTGAATCTTCAACCTGTACTACTAAATGAAGCTATAAAATAAAGGTAGTTATATGAGAAAATATGATGATCTCCCCATCTTATTCAGTGATGGAAGGAAGGTTATGCTAAAGAGATAGGAGAAGACCCTCAAGAAGAAGTAGGAAGAGAAACTTGAAGAGATCACAGAGCACATCTAATTGAAAATTACCATTGAGGAGAAAATTACACCCCTAGATTATAATAAGTGTGTGACCTTTTCACCAAAAATTGTTTCCTCCAACAAGAAGCACAAGAAAAAGACTAAAAGACCCATTATATTCCCTTCTATAACTTTGGTAGAAGATGGAGAAAGAGGTGACCCTCATGCCTGAAATGGAGGAGGGGACTGAAGAAGATGGTTAAGGGACATATATCATGTAGATATAATAAGGGGAAGAGGACCCAAGTGCAAAGGATATGCATGAAACCCTATAAAGCATCATGAGCACTATAATTGAGTAAATAGATGAGTTGACAAGCCCCTCAGCTAACAAAGAACCCTCCACATCACCTCCATAGATAAAATAAGAGAAGAGAATTATTTAGAAGAAAATGGAGCTAAGTGAGGAGGACATTAATAAGGTGTTGGTGCTTAAAGAGAAGTGGAGACTTTCTATGGAAAAATAATTGGCCAAGTTAGATAAAAAGACCATAAAAGTTCTCATAAGCATAGCACTAATAGTTTAAATGGTGAATCAAGCACCAAGTGTCCCTACTATTAAGATAGAAAAAACAATAAAATAGGTACACCCAAGTAGTTAAGTGGTGCCTAAAGAAAAATAAGGTGTTTTGGCTGCCTTAAAGAGACAAATAGAGAAAATAGAGGAACCCCAACAATAAGGCAAAGTTAAAACTAAAATAATTTATATGGAGGTAATTATTGACAAACCCCAAGAGATGAAGTGGATGAAGGGGAATATTTTGATAAATAAAACCCTAAAGATCAAATAGGTGAGTCCTCTAAGGAAATCAACAAAGAGATCAATGGTGCTAATGAAGAGGAAGAAGAACAAATAGGGATGGTTGTCATTGAAAAGGAAAGGAAAGATCTAATCATAAGGGAGAAGGAATAGAAGGGATGGGTGGATGAATAACTTTACATGTATGACACTATGCCCCTAAGTTTCCATAACTAGGATGCACAAACAACCCTCATTTACATTCAATCACTATATGGATGAGCCTCATTTTGAGGTGCTTATAATGGCTACTTCAAGCCTAGAAGAGTTTGATAAGGGGTAGGACTCCCTCTTTATAAACCCTCATGCTATGAACCTAGTCTGGTCTAGAAATGTGTTGATTAGAATGGTCATTACATTTGTGTGTTGAAACATCATCAATGATAGGAGGCTGAAAAAATGGAAAAATCTCCATAAAGAAGTCAAAGATGAAGAATAGGCCACCAAATTCAAGATAAAACAACTTTATGGGTGAATAGAGAAGATAGAACTATCTCTTGTAGTCATCATCAATACTTTGGACCTCTTAGAGGTTGATAAAATGTGTGTGCTAGTGGAGCAGATGATCCCAAGGTTAAAACCTAAGATGATGCAATAAGAAGAAGAAGATACCTACATCATAGTGCATAAGGAGCTATCTAGTAAGCTTAAAGAAGTATAAGACCTATTTTAAAAACCACAAGAGGGCACATATGCAACAAATACCATTTTATTGAACATCTCAAACCAAACCTCAGTTACAGATGTGCACTTAAAGCAGGCAAAGGAGGAGAAGGAGAAGTTGATGACACAAGCGTACTTAATGAGAAAGTTAGATTGGGAATAGATCATGGGGAACATCAATGCGATCAATAATTAAATCAAGTATGAAAATAAAAAATTAGAATCAATCTTTTATGATTTATAGACTAAGGATTGTGGGCAAGAAGTGATCCTAGATGGGAGTGTGTAAAAGGTAAAAGTAAATGTTGAAGTCTTCCATTAGGAACTAGAAAAGATATATGTGCTTAAACTCGCTAATTCCCCCTTTAAAATTTATAGTGCCACTAAAGAAATCAATCTCTTTATTAAGGGATTTAAATAATTTAGTGATAAGCTTAAGGAGAGTGTGCCCAAGTTCTATGATGTAAAGATTTTGATAACCTAGGCTGAGGTTGGACTAAAATATTTATATGGGGTGATGTTGGGCCCCTTATCTCATTAAGTATAAGATTCATGAAAACATGAATTTGACATCGATGTGAAAGAATAATTTTGCATAATGATTAACATTTTGGCATTTTGGTTCTAGTTAGAGGATGCAACACATATCTTATGACATTTGATAGGTGGCTAACTGGCTCCCAGATATTCAAGGCATCTTCTAAGATTGGTGATACATGGTGACTATAGCATAAATTATATGAATTTATGGATATATTATTCATGATGACCAAGATCTAGCTTGACACTCAGAGTTCACCTTCCACCATAGTTAAGGTGCTCCTAAAAACTATTTAAGGAGATCAAACTAATTGGAGCAGGGAGATGAAATAATTGTAGAAAAGATCTAAAAATTTGAATCCTTAATAGACATAGCTTCAGAAACCAATATACTTAAGGGTAGTATGGATTCCATGAAGGCTCCATTTGTATTTGACAATGTCATCTATGAACTTATGGGTCATTAACTAGAATGAACTAAACATATACTCTACCATAAATTGTATACTCTATTTTAAACTTGATTAATGATGAAGACTATTAGATTAACACATAATAAATTTGGTCTATGTGTCTTTTATATTGATAATTAAAAGTGTAATGGATGTAATGTCATATTTTAAATACAATTATACTAATTAGTGTTCATGCAATTCTTTTGGTTCATGCCATTGATTGAGTCCCTATAATATATGGTGATGTCATCATAAATATGTAGAGAGAATAAGTATAGCTCATATTCCAAGTAATTCCATCTTTGTGAGGAGCATGAGTCTAGCATGAGTAATGTGAGTTAGTGTAACCTTATAAACCTTCAAGCACCCATGTGAATCTAGGATTAGTCCACTAAAAGGCTTGCACCTATAAGCCACTAAGCTTAGTTCATGAAAGGCTTATGCCTATAAATCTACTTTAATATTTATTTGAATTTATCAAGTCCCGTAATTGATTTCTTACACCATGGCATAGCTAGCCCAATATGGGCCCCGATTCCTTCTCAGCTAAACTTTGGGTGAGAACATAAGGTCTTTGAATTATGTGGATTGATGACAACATAGCTTAATGTTGAAATGTTGAACACAAAAGTAATATACCCTACTTGCACCTAGTTACAATAAACCAAGAACCAATTTTGACAACTTTGTGCACCCTTCTCTAGAACAACATCTAATTATAGAAATAAATTTACCCTCAGGACTAGGATAATAATTGATCCATAAAATAGATTGTATGTCTTTCTAAGTATTGCATATGTTCAAGTTGAGTGGGTTCTATTGTTGGACATTTTGTTGACCTCTGATCAATTGGTTGCACTAGGAGAAATAATCTATGCTAGACTAAAGTCCCAAATGTTCTATCTATACCAAAAGTCATTAGATGGTAGTTTTTACATGATGTCTTATTTGATGAATGTTGTTATGAGAAATATTTAAGAAAGATATTATGAGTTGTGGAAACACTCAAAATTATCTAGATAACAATATTCATGAAGATCATTAATTTATGTCCATTCATAGATACAAGTATGAAATTGAAAAAAAATCAATAAAGTTTACCCTCAAATATATCATGAAATCCATGGGATTTTATGCCCAGGGTATCCAATAACATTATCATGACACACCATAAATGAGAATACTATTGGTTCTATCTAAATGTTACTATCATTCATATTGAAGGTACAAGCACTTATCTATTATTGCTACCACATCATGTTTCAAATAAGATTTCTGAACAAGAAACAATTTTTAGGTTTATAATAGTATTAATGAGGAACTAGGTCAAAGGTACCTAGCTTATTATTTCAATACTCCCATGAGCATAAACCAAATGTAGTATGTGGTCAAATCACATTTCAACTAGGATAGTAAAATTAAGGTTAATTACAATATGAAATTGGCACCATTCAAAGAATGGGATCCAAAACAAGGGCTAGAGGATACCTTTAATAGATTTAAGAAAATAATAATGTGCATGTTACTTATGCGAATTAAGAATAAGACCATGATCCCATCTTTTGGAATGCACCTAATTATTTGACCACATGGAAGAATATGAAAGATAAGTTTATGTCCATGGTTTAGGCTAAGGCATTACAATATAATATTTAGGTCAAGAAGGAAGAATATGAGAGGGAATTGAATCACTAATAAGCACCATCCCAACCTTATGTCTCTTAAAAATAGGATCAACCTCCTTCTCCTCTATAAGATCTTACAAATGAGCAAAAAATTGACTTTGGCATCCAAAGAGAATCTAATCCTCAGTGTAGAAGGGATATTTTGAAGGGTCTTCTAAGTCCCCATGTTCCTTCTTCAACAACATCTCTTAACACTTGAGTTATGTTAACAACAACTAGAAGAGATAGGTTGGCAAATTCTATAGGTGAAGAAAGGAAGAGCAATTTTTTGATGAATCTTTTTCCTCCCTTAAAAAATGTGACCCAAGTGAGTCTTATATATTTATTATAAGATTCTTTCTCTTCCATTCAAACTATTCCTAATTTTTCCACATCTACTATAGATATCCTTTCATCACTTACATCCATTGATGAGGATAAATTTACTCATGATACCTATACCATTTCATCTCCAAACACATTTCATTCTACTTCCACATAAACTACTATCATTCCTTCACCACCATCTCCTATGATGCCTCCTTCTACTCTTTTTCCTTTAGTTGTGTCACCTTTCATTCCACATTCCACTCTCCCCATCATCACCTACCATAGGAAGCCAGAGGATTCTCATACTCTTACTAAGATAAAATATTCGGAAGAAATATAATCTATTGGTCTATGTACTATTGAGGAGTATCCTAAGAGGGAAAATCGAAGGAAGCTAAGAAATAAAATTAAGGAATTACTCATGCAAGGTTGCTTGTGGAAGAAGAAACAAAACTAGTATCATTAGTTAATTACCTAGA
Organism: Torreya grandis; assembly: GCA_037957365.1. NCBI lineage: Eukaryota > Viridiplantae > Streptophyta > Pinopsida > Cupressales > Taxaceae > Torreya > Torreya grandis. The sequence goes on from JARHVA010001578.1 coordinate 582,604, forward strand.
TGATGAAGATGTTTATGAGGAAACAAAATAAGTAGAGAAAGGAAATATTGAAGAGACTCACCCAGATTATGAAGAGGTAGAGTTTGAGAAAGACAAATCCTTGAGTTTGAGAGAGAAACAATTCCTCACAAAACAACCAAGCTAAAGGATTGTTGAGGTAGTATCTTCTACTATTTATTCATCTATCAATGTTGAAATACCATTTTTAAGTCTACCTTTTTTTATATCTCAAGGTTTTATATTTATTTCACTTAAGGATTAATCAATTCTTTCCCCTCAGTTAATAAAGATCCCTAAGAAGAGGGTTCATTTTGAATACCAAGTAATTATGTCTATTTTTGATCCTTATAAATCACCCATTTCAAAATTAAAGGTGTCACAAATAGGAGTGCCCATTCCATAGGCCTTACCAATTACTTTACCATAATGATAATGAATATAACCCCTAGTTTGGTCAATTACATAGATAAGATCTCACCAAGAAGATAGTCATCTCTAAGTGAGAGAATTATCCACCAACCCCTTCTATTTCTCACTTAGATTAATACTTGCACAATTCAGTAATTAATTAAAACTCCTCCTATAAATCCTCCACATTAATCATCTCAAGGAATAACTCTAATTGAAGAATAGGGTTTGTCATAGTTCCCTAATGGGTGAAAGAGATTCATGAAGCTAGGGATGAAAGATAAAATCTAGTTGTAACTAAATTTCCAATAGTCTCCACCACATTTGATAAGAAGATTGAAACAATTCATAAGGTGAGAAAGAGAAAGGATGTTCCCAGTGGTATAGGTGAAGAGATGGAGTTTTAATAGAGAGAAAATATTTATCCTCTTAAAAAGAAAATAAATAAGAACCCAAGGGACCATACAAAATATAGAGAGAAATTAAATGATTTTGTTGTTTCCACAGGGGTGTCCTTAAAGGAAATGCACCATAGTAGTGATGATGAATTAAGAAGGTGGAAAAAAAATACAAATAACCCAAGACCCTCAATAGATTATTATTAATGTGCATAGTGTAGCCAATAAGTTGTATGATATTTTGTGTAGTATTTGGACCTGTAGAGTAGATGCCAAGCCTAACTAGGTAAACATCACCAAGTTGTATCATGAGATGAAAGAATAAAAAAAGGTTTAGTTTATTAATTATGTATTCAAGGAATAAATATTTAAACCATTTGAATTTAATGTCTGATATGGACATGGCATGGTACTCGAATTATGTTAATTCAAAAAGAGATGCCTCTCTCGATTCGATTAAATAGTTAAAGGAATTATTGTAAATTTTCAATATATATGAGAGAGAGGCCTTGGAAACTTTAAGATATATGAGGTTCACTTATTTGATTACTCCTAATGGCAATTTGGTCAATAAGTTTAATTTTTGGAGCCTCTTTCATGTAATATTAGATAATTTTAAGAAGTTGAGGAAACCATCTACTTAACCAATAAGGAGGTTCTAAACCTAGTAAATTTTGCTAAAAATAGAGTAAATTTTGGCCAAAATTGATTGACATATAAATATTTTTCCTAGATGGATCAAGCCACTCTCTTAGACCATTCAATGACCTCTTACCTTCATGACTAATCTTTAAACACCAAAGATAGTCTGAAGATGCTTTGAAGATGTTCTAAGATGCTCCAAAGATATTCCAAGAGGATCCAAATATTATCTAAATATGTTTTAGGATGATCTGAATATGTTCCAGTATGCTCTAAAGAGGTTTTAGGATGCTCTAAAGATGGTCTGAAGAAGAGGCAGTCCCAATACAGTGGATGATCCAATAGTGGAAAGATAAGACCAACTCCATGACCCTAATCAACGATCCCATCCTTATTGAGTGCCTTCCCCATCATATTTTATGCCTCTACAATCATTTTTTAATGATAATATCCTCTCAAAGAAAAAATTAGTGTTTTGGCTCTCCTAACTCAAAAACATCACCTACAACCAACTCAAGTTCCTTGAGAGATAAGTGTGAGAGACATTAGATTATGAGGAAATTATTTGGGAAATATGAAATTAATGATTATGGGGTGAAGGTAAATAATAATTTTTAAAATATTGGAAGCTATGGGGATAGGCATTTTTAAATTTCAACTATAGCCAATACCCCAAATCTACACCTATAACCATCTAAATGGCAATTTCATTGACTAATTCAATCATTTACCATAAAGTGAAACTCAAGATATTTTAATTAAATTTTAATATTTTTAGGTATAATTTTCAAGTAAAATAATAAATTTATATCTCAAATCCTTCATCAATACCACTTAAATAATGGCAACTCATGAATATACAAATCATAGTCAACTTTTGAAGGCAATTTTGAAGGCTTTTGAGGTTTAGGGGCACCTACACATGGAGTCAAGACCAAAAATTTGGTAAAAATGGTCCTTGTGACATATTATATCCAAATATGATTTATATTTTGCATGAAAAATAAGGGATATACCTATTATTTTGTTACTTACTTGAAGCACTTTCCAAGTCATTCACACAGGTAGCCTAGGCCAATCTTGGAAAAAATGTGATTTTAGAGAATCTAAATGAGGATTTAGTTTCTAATTTTTATTTAATATTATAATTGTAAGTATATTCCATCCTTAATACCACATAAATATTTGAAGCATACACTATTTTGATATAGACCTCCTATAGTCATAAAATCAGGTAGCCAACTAGATAGTTTTAGGAAAAATAAGTTTTGGGGCATCTAGAGGCACAATCAAGTTATGAAATTTTGTATTTTGGTTGTAATTAATGGTTTTGTATTTATATTAACTTGTTTTTTTCACATAAATAGTGTAAGTATACACTATTTTATCATAGTCCTATGCCTATATTTTAACAGTCAACATGGAGCTAGGTAAGCTTCTTGAAGGGATTTAAGGTATGATGGATGGTTTAAACTTCATGGGAGAGTTTTTTAGGGAATTTTAAGGTTATTTTAATTCTTAAAACACCTTTTTATAATTATCAAAATCATAATTTCAAGTCAAAATTAAGAGAAGTGTAAAATTTAGGATTTTTGCATGTAAGTAGAGATAGTAAAAAAACACTTTTAAGAAGTTTAAAGGGTTGGATGATGTACTAGAATGTTTTTAATAGTTTTTGGGGTACATAATAGTATTATTTATTATTTTTAAAAAAAAATTCTATATACCTCATAAAACTCAATAAAATGGCAAGACTTAGATCTATACACATTTAGAAATTTGACAAGACAAGTTGAGACAACCCCAAAAGATGCATTTTTGAGTTTTAATCAATGAAATGAATTGAAAATTGAAAATTATGTATTTTTTGGTGTACTTTAAGTGTTAAAAGTGGTCTCGTACACCTACTATACTTCAAGATAAAAAACCAAGCTTTCATATCTCTATTAATGGAGTCTGTGCTCAAAACTAGGTCTAAAAAAGCCTTTAGTAGAGGTTAAAAGGAGGATTTATGTATGTAAAATTACTAAATAATTTGTATAATAACCACCATAATTTTTTTTGTGATTTATAAAAGGTGAGAAATACTCCAAGTGGCTGAAATTAGCAAAGAGACCCCTCATAGACCTGAAGCTAATTTAAAGAGCTTACAAGTAAATCACAAGCTAAGAAAGGTATGAAAGGAAGGGTAAGCCCAAAAAAAATAGTATTGAGTAGAAAATAATATAATTTAAGATCCAAATAACCATGGAGAGGCTTAAAACTATTTCAAGTTGCTAAAGATCTTGTCTTGACCAGTTTTGAGTTTTTGAGCTCATAGGTCCATGAAATGACCTAGAATCACTTGGAAACCACCTAGAACATATACAAGACTCTCTAAAGCTCATGGTTGACCTATGTTTTAGAATAATTTTTCATTTTTAGGTAATTAATATGCTTAAAATGGACTTGGGATTAGGTTCTTGCCTAGCTAGTTGAAAATGACTCAAGTTTGGAGCCCTCCATCAATGGAGTCCAAGAGTTTTTTAGGTTTAATGGTTTATTTTACTAGTTAGGGGAGAAAAAATGAGTTGATAAAAAATTATAACATCAAAAATAGAACACGTAAACTTAAACTTCAAGGTCAATTTAAGTCATAAAGTGCTAAGATCACTAACCATCATGTCAAGTGACTTCTAGAAGACAAGTGGATTGGGACGTAGAAGTTCAAGTGGAGTTGATATTTTAGTCATTTTTAGATATTTTGATATTTTTATTAGGAATTAATTGGATCACTAAATTATATTTATAATCTTTGAAGACTTTTCTAAAATCTAGTGGAGTCTGGCATCATCTTCTTCAAAGATTATTTGTCTTATAGTGAATTTTTAGGCCAATGAGAAGGTTTAAAGACCCTTTTGACCTTTGGAGGTTAATTTTATGAAGTAATATCAATGATTAATTAATCAAAATGTTTTTTAGATTCCCTAAAAGGTGGTTGAGGGACATTTATTGAATTTTGAGAGCTTTTTTCTGCTATCTCTCCCCTTTTCTCCTATATCTCCCATTTCTTCCCCATTTTTATAATGTATACTCTCATTTGACATGGAAAAAACCTATAAAATTTTGTAATAAATACATTTTTAATTAATAATAATATTATTTAACCTATATATTTGCCTTTAACTTGTGCTTACTAAGCTTATGCATGATGGTTATTGGAGACGCTATAATATGCAAGATACTAAAATTAGGTTTGTGGTGGCCAACTCTATTTCAAGATGAAAAATAATGTTCTAGAGAATGTGACGTATACCATCACATGGGAAAAATAAACCACTAATGTGATATGCCTCACATCCCCATCCTTTCCTGTATGCCATTTGAAAAATGGGCCATGGAATTTTTTTGGCCTATTACTCTCACTATGAGGTGCACAAGTGAATAATATATTTTGGCTACCATAACTTACTCTACCAAGTGGGCTAAAGAAACATTGACCAATTATTATATAGATACCACATGATAAATATTCATCTAGAAGAATATCATCAATTTTTATGGATTCCCACTTAACTTGACTAGAGACCATGGTATGTACTTCATCAATGAATCCTTTTAGATCCTACTGATTGAATATATGGTGGCACATAATAAAATGACACCATACCATCCCCAAAGAAATGGAACCTTTGAGGAATTCAATAAGATATTAGGAACGTGCCTCATAAAGATATGTAATGTTAGTTGTAAAGATTGGGATGACCTATGTCAGTAGTATTATGGGCCTATCACACTATGTATAAGTTCCTAAACAAGGATACACCATTTCAAATAGTGTTTGGCATAGAGCCCATTTTGCCTATGGAATTCCTAGTGCCCTCATTATGTATCATGTGTATTTGTGAATTGGATGACCAAGAGTATTAATCACATACCTGGAAGACTTGGATCACATAGATGAGACATGTGCCCAAATGAGATGTCTCTAATAAATAAAAAGGGTGTTACATAAGCTATGGTATGATAAGCACATAAAGTGCAAGGTATTTATAGAAGGTGCACTAGTCTTTCTATATTATTATAAGCAATTTAAGCACTCAATAAAATTACATATTAGGTAGATGGGACCTTATATCATCCATATTATATTGAATACTAGTGCATACAAATTGTGCACATTGATAGGTGAAATGCTCCTTGGGCATTTCACCAAAAATAGATTTAATTTATACAGTCATTAGGATTGAACTTATGACATTAGATACTTAATTTTTGGTCATAAGTCATTTACTTTGTTTTGACCATAATAAAAAATATCATAATCCAAATATATCCTTATATTTGTTTTAGTTATTTTTAGTGAATAAGTGTGACACTTTAAGGCCCATGAGAAAACTCTTTTGACACTTAAATGCATAAATATAGTTAGGTGAGTTGAGAATGGTTGCTTTCTAAGCACATGAAGCTATACACCTAAGTTTTTGGGCATGTGTAAATTTTTACATGTTTAGAAAGTTATGAGTACAAGTTGACAAAGGGAGGTGTAAAATATGCCCATGTGAAAGAAATAAAGAAGAGAGAATGAAGCACTGGAAGACTAGTGCAAGGACTTGTATGGGGTAGGGAAGGCCAAACTAAGAGACATGTAATCATAGAGAAATTGACCAAGAAAGAGGCATGATTTTAAGGAAGTGTGTCACTAAGAAGAGATGGAACTAAGGAGTTTTTATCATGTGCATGTAAAACACTACACCTAAGTTGTCATAATAAGGGTGAAGGTCATGCCATGTTGAACCAAGTGAAAGAGAATGACTCTCAAGATTGTTGGTACACACCCAATGGCTAGTAATTAGTGAATATTTTAATTACCTATAACTTAACTAAAATAAACCATTATAAAAATTAATTTTGTTATGGTGGAAGCACAAAAATATGACATAAATGTGCATTTGGTAGTCTATTTTAGCATATTTCATGGATTTAATAGATTCAAATAAATCCATGCACCACCAAGCCATTAATTTCTAGCCATTAATAAGGTAGATAAAAACATAATATAAATGAGAAAATGACATACTATAATAGGTTACAAACCTTTGTGATAATTCAAACCAAAAAATAGATTTGAATAGAGTTGAAGCAACTCAAACAAGAGAATACTGCTAGTGAAAACCAAAGCATATATAGCCCCTAAAGAAAGAATGGTTGAATAGAGACAATATTATGTTTCACCTTAAATTTCAAATGATGTGAGGGGATTCAAATTAATAGATCAACGTTAGATTACATTTGAGTAGAATGATCAAGATTCCATTAATGACATAGGAAACTTGAGAGCCAAAGACATAGTCACAGTTCTTGTGACTATGAAGAAGCACCAATCACAATTTTAGCATTAAAAATATCAACTAACCATGATTTAATAGTATTAGGTTCATAATGGTAAAAAAAAAGGATACTTTTAGGTCCATCTTAGGCATATATGTTACAAGGTGTTTCCCTTGGTTAGCTTATGTTGTGCAATGCAGCACTCAGGTTCGTGACATGGTTTAACCACCTTCAATGGATATGTTAACTCTAGCCATTATATTAGGTACTAAAAGGTCAATTTTTTTCTCCAAAGAAAACTAATGGTCCAATAATTAGTACTAGAGCCAAAGGTACCAATTTTGAATCCTTAACTTATGTTGAGGGGATTGTTGTAAGGTGTTAGTCTTAGTCTCCTTATATTGTGCGATGCAACACATAGGTTCGTGACATGGTTTAACCACCTGCCATGGATCCATTATCTTTGGAAATGATATCAGGCATTAAAAGGTCAATATTTTGGTACAATGTAAACAAGTGGGCCAACAACAAAAAGATGTAAAGAAAGTGTAAGTAGTGAAATAAATAAAACTATAAAATGAGAGGTATAATGAGTATAAAGTGTAAGTGTCATGATAATAGATCTATAAATATGTTCAAATATCACCTTTAGAGAGATGAATTTTCCCTAGAGTTCATGGTAGGGTAGAAATGTGTGTTATTTCACATATATGCAAATTGAAGGATTATAACCACTAGATGGGGAGTAATGTGTAAGAACTAAACCAAGACTGGATGGTTGACATAGGGAATAAATCAAAGGCTAATTCCTCACTATTCAATGTCTTCATCTAAAAAATATTGGCAACCATGGGTGCAACTCAACTATTTGAGCTACCAAGATTTTTCAATCTAAAGGAATTGGTACAATTCTTTCTCTTATGTGTACATGACGACCATTTCTACTTTTTAAGATAATGCATGAAGATCTAAGTGATCCTGATTATTAGAATCATGGGGCTACCAAGTGTAGGGATAGAAATTCATCAAATGATGAAGATGAAGTGGAGGTTAAGAGGGTCATGAAGCTCCTAGGCTACTTCAAATTAGGATTCACATTCCCCATCAAGGACATCTGAGACCCTAATATGAAGGTAATAGTGCACCTGGTTAGCTACAAAATATGCTCTGGTGGATAGTGTTCTAATATTAACAAGACCTTCTTGTGCATCACCCACCACATATCATAAGGGGTAAAATTCAACATCTTCAAGTTCATTATTTATGCAATTATTAATAATGTGCAAGAGTGTCATCGAATGTGCAAAACCTTTCAGTGGGGATATATGTTGATATTGATAGTAATGGAAGGGATAGGTGTGTTAGATGGATATTATGATAATCTATTGGTATTCTCTCCCACCCATGAGTCCTCTAAAATGAAGTATCAAGAATTCATTTACCCACCTAGAATCTCATATAAGTACAAAACAAGGGTGAAAGGGTGGTGTGATAGGTACATCAAATCCTTTGGGATAGAATAGTGCATCCCTTAAGATCCTCCCCCATACTTATTAGGAACAAAAACCTTTTTAATAATACATCATTTCTACATGGTGCACCTAATGCTCACATATGTGAACCTATTTAAATGGCTCAAATTTCCTTATTCATTTTATTCCAAGTATTTCATGGCAACACTAAGAATAATTCCTAATCCACAATAGCTAAAGATCCCAGTAAAGACCATGGATCAAGATAGGAGTAGGATGAAGTACCAGTTTATGTACCATAGATCCAAGGCCACCAAATATGAGGAGGATGACTCTAACAAGATGGATCTTCATCCCTTCTAGAGAGAGATAATAAATAGTTGAATATTCAACCTCTACTACTAAATGAAGCTATGCAAGAAGGGTGGAGATCTAGGAAAAGATTATGATTACCCCTTAGTAGTCAGTGATGAAGGAAAGGTTACACCAAAGATGCAAGAGAAGACTCTCCAAAAGAAATGGGAAGAGATTATTGAAGAAATCATAGAGTGCATCTATTTGAAAATTTATTTTGAAGAGAAAACTACACCCCCAACTCCTAACAATAATGTGACCTTCATTCTAGATAGTACTTCTTCTAGGAAGAATGAAAAAAATGAATAAGGAACCCATTGCATTCCCAACTATAAATTTGGGGAGAGATGGAGAAAGAGATGACCCTCATTCTTGAAACTAAGGAGGATATTAAAGAATATAGAGCAGGGACATATATCCTATAGATAAAATAAGGGGAAGAGGAGCCAAGCATAAGGGATATATAAGAATCCCTACAAAGTAGCATGACTATCATGAATGAGGAAATAGAGGATCCAATAATCCCCTCATCTAGTGAATAACCATCCAAACCACCTCCATAAATAGTAGAGGATAAGAGAAGGGTTTGGAATATAATGGGCTTGAGTAAAGAGGACATTAATAAGCCACTAACACTTGAAGAGAAGTGAATAATTTCTAATGAACAAGAATTGGCTAAGTTGGAGAAAAATGCTGTGAAGGGTCCCATAAGTGCATGACCAATAGTTAAAATGGTGAATAAAGTGCCAAGTACCCCCACTAAGAAGGTATAAGAAGATGCACAAGAAGCATGCCCAAGTAGTAAAGGAGTGCCTAAATAAAAATAAGGCAATACTGGCACCTTAGAAAAAGAAGCAAAGACAATGAAGAACACCCAATATTAATAAGGTGACACTGGTGCTTAAGGAATTTACCTAGAGGTGAGTAATGAGAAACCTTAGGAAGAAGAAGAATATGAGGGGAAGAAGTATGATGAATAAACCCCCAAAGATCAAATAGATGAGTCATCTAAGGAGAGTGTCAAAGAGAGTAGTGGTTCCAGTGAAGAGGAGGAAGTATAAACAAAGATGGACATCATTGAGAAGGATGAAAAAAAACTGAGCATAAGGGAGAAGGTGTATAAGGGATGGGTGGATGAAGAAGTTTATATACATGACATTATGCCCCCTTAATTAGCCACAACTAGGATGTGCAAAAATATCTAGTTTGCATTTAATCAGTATATAGATAAGCCTCATTTTGAGTCACCTAGGTTAACTTCTTCAAGCCTAATAGAGACTGATGAGGAGAAGAACCCCTTCTTATTAACCCTTACACTATGAACCCAATTTGATCTAGGAATGCATTGATTAAAATTGCCACTGAAGTTACACACTAGAACATCATGAATGATGACAAGCCAAGAAAATGGAAAAAGCTCCATAAGGAAGCCAAAGCTGAAGTATAGGCCAAAAAATTAAAGATACATAAATTTTGTGAGTATATAGAGATTCCCAAACCATCCCTTTTGGTTAGTATCAATGCTTCATACCTTTTTGATGTCGACAAAATCTACATGTTAGTGGAGTATATGCTCCTAACTTTAAAACCTAAGCTAACACATGAAGAAGAAGAAGATCATAGCATCATGATATATAAAGATCTACATTATAAGCTTGAAGAGTTAGAAGACCTATTTACTTAATAATGCATGGATTCAGCACATGCCATGTTTTTAATCTTCTCCAACCAAGCCTTATTTATATATGCATGCCTAAAGTAGTCAAAGGAGAAGAAGGAAAAGCTAATGGTGAAATTGTACTTGATAAGAAGGTCAGAGAGAGAAAAAATCATGGGAAACATCAATGTTATCAACAAAAAAATTAAGGACCAAGATGAAAACCTAGAATTACTCTTTTACGCTCTATGACGAAGTCCTATGATCAAGGAGAAATCTTATATGGGAGTGTGGAAAAGTCTAAGGCCAATGTTGAGGCACTATAAAAGGAGATAGATAAAATGGATGTGTTCATGCTCACTATTGCTTCCACTAAAATAAATAACACCACTAAGGAAATCAAGCTTGCCATTAAGGGGTTTGAAGACTTTAGCACTAAACTCAAAGGAAGTGCAATCAATTTTTGCACACCTAAAAGATTGACAACATAGTCCAAATATGGACTAATTTTTTGTATGGGGTAATGTTGGGCCCCTTTGTTCTTATGTAAAGGATTTATGCTAATATGATATCAAACTACATGCAAGGGAATAATTTTTTAGTGATTGGATATTGGGTTTGTTTGCACTAGCTAGAGGGTGTAGTTTATATCTTACACCAACTAGTAGGTGGCTATCTAGATATTAGATCTTTAGGTCATCTTTGGTGATTTGTCATATCATGATGACTATAGTGTATATTTCATGAGGTGATGGAGCTAGTGGTTATGATGCCCAAAGTTTTATCTTGGCACTTGGTGTACACATTTCACCCTGGTAGAGATGATCCTAAGATCTATTTAAGTTGCTCAAGCTATTTGAAGAAGAAATAAAATTATATTATAGTGAAGCTTTGGTAAAATGATCTTAAATATTTGTATACATTTTCTTCAATAACCATTAAGGTGTAGGAATAGTTCAAAATCCATGAAGGATCCATTTGTAAGCACCCAAGCTCATCTATGAGCCTCTAGGTCATTAAGTAGTATGAGCTAAGAATTTAATCTATTATAAATGTTATGGAATCTATACTTCATTTAAATTATGATTAAGGACAAATATTATTGTAGTAAAACATGATATCTAATTTATGCATCATTTGTATTACTATTAAAATGTGTAATAATCATAATTCCATAGTTTTAATACATTTATGTGAAGTTTATGAATGCTCTAGTTCACATAGTTAATGGAGTCTGTATGAACATTAATGATGTCGGTTGTAAATTACATAAAGATGAAGTATAGAGTTTATGCCATATGTTCTTGTCCTTGTCAAGGGTACAAATATATCATGAGTAGTCTGAGTATGATCCACCATTTGACACTTCAAGTGTGCATATGACATTAGGCTATCCATGAATTTTTTTCACCTATTGATATACCTAAACTTTTCATTGAATGGATCAAGTCCCCTTAAATAAAGTCTTGTGCCATGGCATAACTAGCCCAATATGGGCTCTGATTGCTTCTTAACTACACTTTGAGTGACTGCATAAGGCTAGTACCTTATGTGGATTGATGCTGATGTAGCTAAGTGTTCAAATGTTTATCGCAAAAGGAATTTCACATGTTTGTGCCTATTTGTAATAAACCAAGAAGTGACTAAAATAAATTTATGCACCCCTAAACTATAAAAATGGCTTTGTGAAGAAGTATTCTTCCATGGTTATTGTCCTTTTTTCTTATCTTTTTAAAGGTATTTTTTAGCTATTTATAGGTATGAAACTATTGTTTTATACCATTAATGGATGATTAGTGAGTTTTTTAACCAATCTATACTTTATCTCTTGCTTAGTGAGCCTAGTTTTAGAAATACTAGTGCAAATTAGCTAGTTTGAGAGATTGTGTGAGAAAAGATTGTATTTATGCTCAATTATTGATTGTTTAAAGCTTATTAGAGTTTAATTTAAATTGGGACATCACCCTTTTAGTTCTCTTAGTCACCCCATACCCCTTTTATCTATTTTCCAAATAGAAATATTAATTTAGATGATCTACTAAGAGGAAGTTAGCCTTTTTTGGAGGTTTAACCTCTTTATAGGATACCCATAGCCTGAGGTTGCTCCACTAGTGTAGCTAGGAGTGAGAGAGATTGAATAACCCTCTCATAGGGTGAAATTATATGCTATAATAGTAAATCATGATGATTCCTCAATAGTTGGCTTTAAGAGCCTATATGAAGAGCAAGATAGTTTGTGGCTGAAGCACATAGAATTATTAAGCCTTACTCAATTTTGGTATTTTAAATAAATAATTTTAAGTAGTGGGCACATTATTTGAGAAACTTTTATAAAAATAGAAAGCTTAATATTTATTTTTGATTACTTAGATAGTTATAAGTGTTATTACAACAACTCAGAACTCTCAATCTTCTATGTGTGTTCTTATCCTTGTTAGGGACATAAGTCTAGCATGAGTAGTTTCAGTAAGAGCCATTATTTGACACTTAAATCACAAATATTAAATTATTATATCCATGAAAGGTTTGTGCCTATATATATACCTAAATTTTTGATTGAATAGATTTTGCATAACTAGCCCAATATGGGCCTTGATTCCTTCTTAGTTGCACTTTGGGTAAGCACATAGGGCCTATGCCTTATGTGGATTGATGATGATGTATCTTAGTGTTAAAATTTTGATTGAAATTATAATATACCATGATTTCACTTGGTTGTAATAAATCAAGAACTGACTAAAACAAATTTGTGTGCCCCTAAACTACAATAATGGCTTTGTGAAAAGGTGTTCTATGTTTGTTGTCCTTCTTTATTATCTATTTTAAGTGTTTTAAAGATATTTTAAGGTATTAAATTATGCTTTTCCACCATTAATGTATGTCTAGTGTGATTTTTAAAACCCTTCTTTACTTCATCTGTTGCTTTGTGAGCTTATTTTTAGAAATACTAATGCAAATTGTCTAGTTTGGGAGAATGTGTGAGCAAATATTATCTTTATGATTAATTATTTCTTGTTTCAAGATTATTAGAGTGTGATTTAATTTTTTTCATCACACTTTAGTGATTTTATTCATCCCATACCACCTTTTTATCCCTTTTCTAAGTATAAATATTACTTTAGATGATCTACCAAGAGGAAGCTGACCTTCTTTAGAGGTTTAACCTCATTCAAAGATACCCACAACCTGAGGAATATCCAATAATGCAGATAGAAGTGAGAGATATTAAATAACCCTCTCATATGTTTAAATTTTATTCTACAATAATAAATTGGGATGAAGGCTCAATAGTTGGATTTAAGAGCCTATATGAAGAGCAAGATAGGTTAGTGGCTAAAGCACATAGAATTATTAAGCCTTACTTGCTCAATTTTAATATTATAAACAAATAATTACAGGAAAGAGGAACATTATTGGAAAAAATTAAATAAAAATATAAAGCTTCATCTTTAATTTATAATACTCATCTAGTTAGAAGTGTTACTAACATCTCAAGACTCTTAGTCTTATGGTGTTCATTTCACCCATAGTTACTCTTATGACAACTTCAATTTCTTATTTTTCAACTCTTCCATATATAAATGCCACATCAACATCATGATTTGAAATGATCATATATGTGCATGCATATTGGATGTTGAACTATAATTCTTAATCTATTTATTGTATATACATATTGTATTTTTTTTGGAGAATCTAAGTTTAGACACTTCCATTGTGAATGCATCTTTTGCATGATTTTGATCCTATGGATTTATTTTTGAAATTGTAATTTTATTAAAATATTGAAGAGATGAGGCCTTCCAATCCCAAAATTTTATATATATGTAACCCCCTGGTCTCAAAAAATGGATAATTTTTACTATTCAAACTAATAAAAATCCAGAAGAGTTTACTTGACTTTGTTTATATGTGTAAATCTTGATTCTTATCAAATTATGTAGATTAATTTAGATGTCCTATTATTATAGTAAATTAGTATTTATATTTATGTATGATTTATCTAATTTAAATACTATCATTCATTTTAATATATAGTTTATTTGAATATATTTTACATGCTAATCATAATCCTTCTTAAAGATGTGCAATAATAGTGTAATGATTGGGAAAATTTTGACTTTTCATGTTTGATTATATTGTATTTGATTATTAGTATGATATATAAACTTTGACACTTCATATTTTCCACATTTGTATTATGTGTTTTGGGAATTTACCATTTGCACATCAAGAAAGTTTCCTTCACCTTGAAGGCACTACTAGGTGATAACTTAAAGGGCATTCTAATAAATTTAAGGAATATCTTATGAGATACATTTCAAACATTCCTAAGAGTAAATTTATCCTTCAATGTATCTCCTAAGATATAACTTTAAGTTACCCATGAAGATATTTTAATGACCTTGAAGGCATCTCATAGGAGATACTTCAAAGGCTAGTGTCATACATTTAAGATGATGTTGAAGGTATATTCCAACATGTACATGAGTAGAATTTTTCTTCACCTTGAAAGCAATTTTGGGTATTGAAATAAATTATTCTTACCCTAACTTACACTTATCTCAATTTTAGAGCTCCACCTCAACAACCATATTTATTGAAGTAGTTTAAATTTGAATTTTTTTGGAGTTGTTTGGTGTTTAGAGAGAAAACAAAATGGCAAATGGAAGGATAGTTAGTAAAAGACAAAAAATGAGACAATAATATAATTTAATTAATGGGATAGAGAAGAAATTAACATAATAGAAATAATCATAAAAATAGAGTAGTAGACTATAGAAAAAGAGTAGCAATAGAAGAATGTGCCTGGAGAATGTAGAGTTGCATCATGAAAGAAGTAGATTAACACAATAACAAACTGTGTAAATTAGATTAAAACATAAGCCTGGAGAAGAGCAATATAAAGAATATATAAGGTAGAATTAGTTTTAAGAAAATAAGGAAATAAAAGAAGAGATAATAGTAAGAAAACAAGTAGACAAAGCCTAGTATAGTGTAAGTGGAAGAAGAAATATAATTAGTAGAATATAAGGAAAGTATAGATGTTTTTTGTAATCATTTTATAATAGTTATAGATATCTAATTTTATTAATTAAATTAATTTGTATTAGATTTAAAAAAAAATTAATATATGTATTTTGAGTGGTTTTTATGTTGATACTCTACCCTCTCCTATTCTATCATTCTTGCATGATCATTTTGTGTGTTTCTATCACTTGTATCAAGCTTTGTAATTAATCTACAATTTAGTTTATTTCTATGCCCTTATAGACCTAGAACTACACATTATATTTTTCTAAAAATAATTGGTATTAGATCCCTTAGGTTGTAATCCCATTTATACATTATAGCAGATAGTTCTAGCTCATGGCAGTAGTCCCCTGCATTTGATGGAAGGAACAATGATGTGTAGAGCATCAAAATGAAGACAATATTTAGCTCTTAATAGCTTTGGAAGTTCATTGAAGGTGGATATAATGAGGATGTATACATATCATCCCTCAACATATTAACCTAAGAACAAAGGAATACATTGAAAGAGAATATTAGAAATGATGCCAAGACACTTAGCTACATACAAATGGCACTATTTGATTCAATCATTCCTAAGATAGAAACAATTATCCATTCTAAACAAGTATGGGATATTCTTCAAAATGCCTATCAAGGGAGTGACAAGGTGAAGCTTATCAATTTGTAGATGTTAATAAGGGACTTTGAGACCCTAAAAATTAAGGAGAATGAATTTATCAATGACTTCTTCACAAGGATAATGAATGTTGTCAATCAAATCAAAACATGTAGCGATACCCTTAAATATCATAGGATCATAGATAAGGTGTTGAGGATCCTTCCAATTAGATTTGACCCTATACTGGTTACAATTGAAGAATCAAATAATTCAAGAAATATTAAAATAAATGATCTAATGATTTCCCTCCAAACCCATGAACAAAGTATGAATAGGTTAGCCACCTCTTCCTATGATCATTAATTCAAGACCAATGTGAATGTAATAGGAATGGGTAGAATATTAAATAATTATTTGGAGTAGAATTTGGATTATAAATCTACACAGGATATTTGTCTATTATTCATGAATTATCTACTCATTTTTTCATGTATAAGCCTATTTTGTCTTATCTCCATGACTTGTAATAGGTTAGAATATGAACAAACTCCACTTTTGGGACCAAGAATAAGATAAATAATCATATATTGGAGACATATATATATATATATATATATATATATATATATATATATATATATATATACTTTGATTTTTAAGAAGAATGATGTTCCACTTTTAAAAATATCAATAAAGACTTATTTAGTTATGTATACCTATGTGATTTCTTAATTTGTTCCTTGCATGCATTGTCATGTATAATGTTTGATTACTTTCTATCTAATTTAATCTTAATACTCTATTTATATTAATGAATCATTGGTTGTTCTTACCTTCTACTTAACACATGATAATTCACACTTTCTATGTTTTTGTTATCCAACCTCTTTTTATGAATATGATACACTATTTTGTGCACTAAAGTATATCCTAGCTATCCTCATATTTAGAATGTTATGATGCTTCAATAACCTCTTATAATAATTGTGTGGTGAGTGTGGAACACTCCTTATGGAGTAAAGTATGTTAATATTGTTACCAAGGTAGAGAGACATAGAGACATGGTTAGACCAAAGAATATGCAATTTTACAGAAGAAAAATACTGGTCTTACCATACTGTAAATCATTTGAGAACATATTTATGGAGAGATTTATGAATTTTTTTGGTGCAAACTATCTAAATTTATATCTAACTAGTTATCATAGCTGGAATTTTATTATTTTAACCTAGGAATAGAAGAAATAATTATTTGGATTGAAGAAACGATTGATTGGTTACATAAATTAGAAATTGATTAAACAAGAGCAACAAATTATTGGGTTGATACTATAGTAGATGGATATTTAATTGAGTTTATAGTAAAAGGACACATATATTTTGAATCTACAAAGGACTTGTTTGTTAGAATAATTAGAAGGAAATTTTTGTAGTGACTACCTATCTTTGTGCAGATGTTGGTTGTGGATAAGGCCATGTTTTATTATTTTAACCCAGGAATAGAAGAAATAATTATTTGGATTGAAGAAACGATTGATTGGTTACATAAATTAGAAATTGATTAAACAAGAGCAACAAATTATTGGATTGATACTATAGTAGATGGATATATAATTGAGTTTAGAGTAAAAGGACATATATTTTGAATCTACAAAGGACTTGTTTGTTAGAATAATTAGAAGGAAATTTTTGTAGTGACTACCTATCTTTTTGAAGATGTTGGTTGTGGATAAGGCCATGGTATCTTGCTCCACCAATTAGAGCATATATGATTACCTCTTGTATTAGTAACTAAACATGGAATTTAACCAGAATGATAAGTAACTAGAAATATGAAACAACACAGGCTATGAGAGACAATACACAATTGTATTAATAATCACTCAGAAGAAAAACAATAAAGAAGATGCCACTTCTTCTTCCACCTCAAAGGCTCACCACACCTCAAGACCTTCTTCCCTCTCTCTCTTAGTCCCAACACACAACTCAAATACAGAATTGTTGTTCACCTCCACTAGTCAGTAACACACTACTAGTACACCAAGTACACAACCGTACACCAAGTAGATCTCCTGCTCTCTGCTACTACTTGTAAATCAACAGACCTTACTCACCATTGTAGATCTCCAAAAGAAGCCATGCACACCTACTGACAAAGATCATACATATACGAAGAACCCTTCCAATTCTCCAAACCAACACCCACACTTGGTACTGTGGCACTAAGAGGAACACACCATTGCTCTCCTCTCTCTGAAGGAGCTTATTTTGCTCTCTTACTCTCTAGCACTAGTTTATAATACAGCCCATGAGTTTATTATATAGATCTCATGCATAAAATTAATTAGACTATCTTAATTACAATAATTAGGCACATAACTCAAGACTATAACTAGCCTTTAACATGTAAACTAACAGTCCAAAAATAGACTCTCCAAAATCAACATGCAAACTACATGTTCAAGCACAAGCTGCTGACATCGGCTCCTCCCTTACCAATGTCGGCTGACTGGTAACTGATGTCGGTTGCTTCTTCACTGCTATCTGACCGACGTTAGTTGATTAGACCGACGTTGGTTGCCCTGTAACTCATTCTATAGCTATCCACAACCTTTGTAACTCCTCTTGTTTGCATCCTGGTGAAGCTTTTAGCTCCACAACCTAATAATCTCCCACTTGGAGATAAATAGCTACACCTGTACCTATACCTATATACTATCTAATTCATTCCCTAGCTTGTATCCCTCTTCAAGATCAATCTTGAAGACCAACCACCACACATCTTATGATGTTACACCTGTCATCCAAGTAACCTGCCACATCCGAACCTACAACTCCATGTAGTGAAGACCTTGACCCTGCATAACAAGAATCCCTACTAATAGTCCCTCTCAGATACCTAAGAATCCTCCTTCCTTGAATTGGCTCCAAACTCTCTGACAAATCCCACTGCTTGGGAAAACTTAGGTCTACACTAGACCTTATGTGATTTCAAACCCTGTTCTAACCTCTGCTTGAACTATCTAGCCCTTGGTGTGCTTACCGATTCTGCATCTTGCATCTTGAACCCCACCAACACCATCTTCACATCAGCTCCCACTGGAGATCAACCTATGATCTTCCATGTCTCTTATGCCAAAGAATTTTGTTGCTCCAAATTCCTCATGACATGCCACTGAACTAACCTTACCTTTAGCTCAACAAAACCCTATATGTACGAACCTGCTCCAAGCTCATCCTCCACATACAGTAATAAGATAATGTTACAACCATCATCCACCTGGTAAGATAAACTCAATGGTTATACTGACATTGATAAAAGATCTACTTTGTCATCTACCTGGTACCACCTGTCAGCCCTATACCACTATCATATAGCTTCCTCAAGACCATATACCTTGGCCTTCCGTCTCATGTATCCATCCACTCTCTTCTTCAACTTGGGAATCCATCTATCTCTCAGTGCTTTCTTCTAGCTAACAACTCCACCAACAAACTCCTGTTTGGTTCTTCTCCAATGACTCACACTCCTCATCCATGACAAGCTCCCACTATTTCTGGATTCTACCTGCATTGCCTCTTCACATCTTCTTGGTTCTTGGCCATCAATAAGCAATATAAAGAAGGTGAACAATGAATATGAGGTTCACTTACCCTTTCTGACCTTGATATGAGCATTTGAGACCTTTTTAATAGCTAGTTTTCCACCCACCATCCGTTCCAGTGACCGATCTCGTCCATCTCCCAGTCTACATCTGATCGATGTCAGTTCCCTGCACTGACCCTAACTGTCGATGTCATTTCCCTGGCTGACGCCAGTATCCCTTATGCCAACATTAGTTCCTTCTTAACCGACATCGGTCTTCCTATTGCTGACATTGGTTACTTTATGACTGACATCGGTACCTATGTTCACTTATGAGTGATGACTTTTTACCCGTGAGCTCTCCATGGATCAAAACCCTGTTCAAATCAACATAGCCCTGCTCAGAATAATTTAGTCCCCTCAACTCATCTCTATCTGCCATCTCCTCCATGAACACCAAGGCTTTCCATTTCTTATGTTTATCAAAGATATTTGTCTTCCGCTTAAGAACATGCATTCCCCTCCTACATATGTGACCAAGCCTACAAAGCCACATCTCTGCAACAGAAGGTGAATCAGTAATATAGGTAGATATAAAAAGGATACCTGCTTTCTTACCACCATCTAATTCAATTGCATCCACTATGAGAGTTACTATGCATCTCCCATCTCCTAACTTTCCTGAAGAAATTAGACTCATCTCCAAGACTGGTACCTGCATGACCTCCTTCAACACCTGTGTGTTATCCATCTACATTTTTAGCTTCACTTCCCTTTTGCCAATCATTTGACAAGGCTCATCAACCCCTAAATAAATCTCTCCAAAGTCTCCAAAGACATACCCATGAAAAGATGCTCTATTTTGGGCTGCATGGAAAGAGGCAAAAGAATCTGTAAACAAAGATTCTACTTTATCCAGAGCAACCTATGTAACAACACCTGCAACATCTACTTCTACATACTGATCTTCTACTGACAAATAATCTCCCTTTACCTGCTCTTTCTTTCCATCAATCAGACCATTCATGCTATTTAGTTTCTCCATTCGTAGCTTACTTTCTTCTTTCATTGCTATACTCCCACTCAATCTGAAACCCTTGTGAGTGACCTATAATCAACAAACACTAACCAGATCTAAAACCACCTGTAAGTCAACCCAACCAAAATCTCTGATACCACATGTCAGGATCTTGCTCCACCAATTAGAGCATATATGATTACCTCTTGTATTAGCAACTAAACACAGAATTTAACCAGAATGATAAGTAACTAGAAATATGAAACAACACAGGCTATGAGAGATAATACACAATTATATTAATAATCACTCAGAAGAAAATACAATAAAGAAGATGCCACTTCTTCTTCCACCTCAAAGGCTCACCACACCTCAAGACCTTCTTCCCTCTCTCTCTCGGTCCCAACACACAACTCAAATATAGAATTGTTGTTCACCTCCACCAGTCAGTAACATACTACCAATACACCAAGTACACAATCGTACTCCAAGTAGATCTCCCACTCTTTGCTGCTACCTGCAAATCACCAGACCTTACTCACCATTGTAGATATCCAAAAGAAGCCATGCACACCTGTTGACCAAGATCATACATATATGAAGAACCCTTCTGATTTTCCAAACCAGCACCCACACTTGGTACTATGACACTAGGAGGAACACACCATTGCTCTCCTCTCTCTGAAGGAGCTTATTTTGCTCTCTTACTCTCTAGCACTAGTTTACAATACAGCCCATGAGTATATTATATAGATCTCATGCATACAATAATTAGACTATCTTAATTACAATAATTAGATGTGCAACTCAAGACTATAACTAGCCTTTAACATGAAAACTAACAGCCCAAAAATAGACTCTCTGAAATCAACATGCAAACTGCATGTTCACACACAGGCTACCGACATCGGCTCCTCCTTGACTGATGTCAGCCGACTAGTAACCAACATCAGTTGCTTCTTCACTACTATCTAACAAATGTTAGTTGATCAGACTGATGTCGGTTGCCCTACAACTCATTTTGCAACTCTCTGTAACCTCTGTAACTCCTCTTGTTTGTATCTTGGTGAAGCTTTTAGCTCCACAATCTAACACAAACTATCTAAATTTATATCTAACTAGTTAGCATAGTTGTAATTTTATTATTTTAACCCAAGAATAGAAGAAATAATTATTTGGATTGAAGAAATGATTGATTTGTTACATTAACTAGAAATTGTTTAAACAAGAGCAATAAATTATTGGGTTGATACTATAGTAGATGGATATATAATTGAGTTTATAGTAAAACGACACATATATTTTGAATCTACAAAGGACTTATTTGTTATAATAATTAGAAGGAAATTTTTGTAGTGACTACCTATCTTTGTGAAGATGTTGGTTGTGGATAAGGCCATGGTGCCTATTCTAGCCAATATGGAATAGTCACTTCAGTTTTATGGGGTTGTGTGTGAAATGATAGTGAATTATGTTTATATTAGTATATAAGGCTTGAACCTAAATCCAAAATAGAGTCATAAGGGAAAAAGACTAAAAATAAAATTCTAGATTTAGAATGTTAGAGATGAAAATAAAATATATGGAGTAAACAGAAGAAAACCTATGTGACTATGAGTAGAGTTAAGAATATAAGTAAAATAGATGATGAACAAGTAAGAATATGTGATGAAAAAGATGAAGAATGAAGGATAAATAAAGAAGATGATGAATTTTGGTAGACAAAAAAGAGTGATGAAGAATAAGAGGAAGATGATATGTTCGAAGAAGAAGGCCATAATAGTGTATAAGTAGAGCAGTTAGATGATAGATGTAGTGTGCATCTATAAGAATGGGTATTATAAAAATAAGGACATCAAGAATTAGGCAAAAAAATAGAATAATTATTTAGTGTAATCACAAGTTCAAGAATATAATCAGAAGAAGTCATAGGAAAGAATCATTCACCAAAAGAGCACATGTCTCCATAGCCCAATTTCTTATATTCCAATAGAAGTTTTCAATAAGGAAGAAAGGAAGATAGTAGTTAAGAAGATTCATTTTTAAAATAAGTGATTTTTTTGGTACTAAAATAGAAACAAAATCAATTTAAAAGTACTTTACAGCTATGGTCTTTTTTGAAACCAAGCAAACAAAATAAAGAAACACATAAAAATAGAGTGGATAGGTTGACTCTCCTAGTGTGTAGAAAAATATTCATAGTACATAAGCAAGATCATATAGAATATAGCCTCTTTTTGTAACAAATGTATAATGGATCCCATTGACATTAGTTTATACAATGGGTGTTGTAGGATCATTTATAAATTTGGAAACATATGATGGTTCTACAGACCTTGAACAATATTTACTAACCTATGAGATGAAATAGTAAGCTAAGGGTATTATTGATGAGGCTATTAAGAAGTGTGAGTTAATAGGGGAACTAAAAATAAGATAATTTGAGTTTATATATTGTAGATAATTTAAAAGGTAGGTGTACAATAAATTAAGGAGTGGCTTATCATAGATATCAAGGTAAAGAAATGTATAAGTCAAACTATTCTAGAGTTGAAAGAGATAAGATAGAATTCGAGAGAATCAATTTGAAACTATGATCATAGGTTCTCTAATGTTATGAACAAGGTGGAATTTACTTTAGAAAATAAATATAAAGGCACATGGTTTGTTGAAGGAATATATTTTAGAATTATATTTTCTATAACATAGACTCCATATGTTATTAATAAATATTCTAGTGCTACTTCCTTGCGAGTGGAGCAAATTGAAGACTATGGAGAAGCTCCCATCATCAGTTGAAAGATTGAAAATACATTGAAATTTTTTATGAAGAGGATGGAGAAATATCATGAGGTAGATAAAACTAATTTAAATATATGGTACATATAGTGTGGGTAATAAGGACATAACAAGAATGAATGTCCTAAGATTAAGAGAAAATTGTATGAAATCTATCGAGTAATAGGGCATATAATAATGTAATGTCATATCCTATAATAGTATACCAAGAACCCATAAAATTTTTATTGTAGTTTATGTAAGTCGCATAATCATGATGAAAATAATTGTAAGTATTTGTAGGATCTCAAATAATACATCACCAAAAATGTATTTGTCATCTTGGTGTAACAAGTGTCCGTAATGAAACAAATAATTCTAGGCCTAGACATTGATAAAGGTTGTGTGACCCAAGCTGGTCAACAATAGATTCCTAGTTTGCCTCAATTGCAGTCTTAAGGTCAAGCCAATTAGACCCCTCCTTCACTAAGTTAGACACCACCATCATGGCAATACCAATATGAAGCATCCTAAACTCCAACAATGATACATCAACAACAAACTAGTTGGACCCCACTATCTACACAATAGTAATTTATAATTGGAGATAATACCTAGTAGCATCAACATTGGAATATAGTGAAACAATAAGGAGGGTATAAAGGGTGTTATTATTCAAATAGAGGAGAATTTAGGCGTGGATACAAAGGAAGTTACCAAGGTGATAAAGGAATTAACTATCGGTATCCTCCTTTGCAATGTTATTTGTGTGGAGAGTATAATCACATGAAACACAATTTACCTTTAAATCTCCAAAGATAGTCCTACTATGCATACTATAAAGTATATGGCCAACATAAGATAGAATATTTTCCTTTCTTGAAAAATCAAATAAAGGATAAGGCCATGAGGAATGTTAATATGGTGAATGTGCAGCTTAAGGAAGATGCATTCTTGAGTGTTGTTAAAAAACACTAACACATATAGAGAGAGGTTTGCCTCCTCTTTAAATACCCCTAAACTAGGGAACCTAGAAAGAAAAATAGGATAAATACCCAGACCCAACTATATAAAAGGGGCTTAGGTATGAAGCTACATAGATGTTGAAAAATATTCAACACCAAAACACTACTAAAAGATATGTTATAGTGATAGATGCTGAAATGTATGATCAGATCATGTGTAATATGCATCAGGATGGAGTTGTTACTATGTTGACATATTTATTGAAGCTTTTAAGCACACTACATAATTGAGACATCTCTCAAAACATCACAAACTTGCTACATAATCTACTAGAGTGTGCATAGTGAGGCTAATAAAAGATAGAAAATCTTTTTTGGTATGTCAAAACAAAGAAGCCATGGTATGTAGATGCATGAATTGACATTGAAGTTATGAGATATAAAATTTTGAATGCTATCTTTGATTTTGGTAGCATAGTTGACATGATTCCTAGATCTACATGGGAGGTTATTAGAAGGCTAGATCTAAGTTACAACCCAATAACTTTGAGATTAACAGACTATATAAGAGTTGAGCTCATTAGGATATTAGAATACATTGAGATTAAAGTCATAGAACTAACCTTACGAGGTGATTTTAAAGTCATTGATATAAAGATAACAACACATTAACCTATGCTGATTGGAAAGAAGTGCGAATATGATTATCAGATGACTATCAATACTATGAAAAATAACTAAAGGCACATCAAAAATATAAGGTTTTTTTCATTCCTATGAATAGGATGCATAAACCTTAAATCATTTTTTCTAAACCAAACTATCCTTATATCATGCAAGAAACCAACTGGATGAAGGTAAACTCATAAGAGAACCTGAAAGCTGTACATGAAGCTGAGTGAAAATTCTTGTATGATCATAATAAACCTTAGGTATAATCTTTACTCATTCAATATTTGAATACATATGAACAATATAATCCTAAGATATCATTTACTCAATCATTTACAACCCAATTTATCATAGAGGATTGTGCATCCATATCTATTAAATCTTATACTTGCTTAGAAGATGATTTTATCTATCAAGTAGATAATCATATGTATGATTATATAGAGCATGGCAAAGAAGGAATCTTGCCTTGGTAAATATCTTCATTTATCACTGGAGATTTAGACATGCACCTACTATATTGGGCTCATGGTGATCATGAACTCTAACATATGAGAATGGTCTTTGCACATGAGAGATAACTTCCTATGTATTATGTGAATGAGGATATTAATTAATTCATTAAGTGCCTATAATTTTATGTACCTACCATTAGTTAATATTTCAATTTCATGAACTAATATTTGAAAGGAGTTGTAGTGACATGGTGGACATTTCATGGAAGTGATCATATCAATTGGGATGATGCATGCGAACTCATGATTTGAATATTCTAAATACCATAGGTCATCAAAAGTAATTGGCCTTTCTTCTAAGAATGAGATTACCCTAAAATATGTATTCATAAATTTTTTGAAATCTAGACTGAGGAACATGTGGTATCAAAATACTAGGTTCACAACTTTTATTACACACTTGCCCCTTTACCATCAACATGTTATATGCATCAAGAGCATAGGAGGGAGACAAAGCATTAGGCACAGGTGTAAAGTAACTTCATACATTTTTTGTAATATGAAAACCCTCTGGGTCATAATGTGCTACTAAAAATCAAATAATTCATATGCCATGGGTACGTAGAAGATTTAAACACCATGATGGAATCCACTACGTAGAAGAATATAGCTTGTGATCTATATACAACATTAAAAAGATATAAAGCTACCATGATAGAAGAAAAATCTCTCATTAATCCATGCCACCAAATAAAAAATGAATAAGAGGATATTGAATAATCATATACTGAGTGATATTGATCTGACTAATTTATTTGAACCTAAATGACTAGTAGAACCAATAAATGACCTTGTCATAGAACCTACTAAAGAAGACAAGTTTCATAACATATAAATTATATAACAAGAAATTAAATGAATGATATAATAATATATTGTTGAGGAAAATCATAATATTTACTATCAACCCATTAAAAATCATGTAGAAAACATTAGAAGTGAGGAGATTTCTAAACTAGCACATATAGGTGATTACTAGACCAAAGATAAAGTTTTTAAAGCTATGTAACTCCTCAAAGATTATCAAAATGTGTTTCCCACTAAATTTTTTGAGGTTTCAGGATTCAATTCATCTCTAGGTTAAATTCATATCAAACTTAAGGAGTGCACATGACCCATAAATAAATGGTCATACAAGTTAAATCCAAACATGAAATTGAAAGTGAAGGTTGAACTTGATAGAATGCAAGATGTGTATATAATCTATCTTGTAGAAAAGGAAAATTGGGTTAGTCCCATGGTAGTGTAGCCTAAAAAAATAAGGGAGGTTATAGTATGTGGTGATTATTAAATTTTTAATGATGCATGTGTGAATGATCCATTTTTTATTCCATTCACATATAAAGTTTTGGAATCTATTGCAATTCATGAAGTTTACTCTTTCATGGATGGCTTCAATGGCTATCGTAAAATAGCCATAACAGAAAAAGATAGAGATAAAATCAATTTTACCATGGAATGGAGATCCTTTGCATACAAGGTAATGCCTTTTAGTGTCAAAAACACATCTAGCATTTTTATTTTATAGTAGTGACTGCGTTCAAATATTTCATTCATGACTTCCTAGAAGTCTATCTCGATGATTGGGCAATATTTTATTGGTTTAAATAACATTTTTATAAAATACACATCATGTTATAATGTTGTCAAGATCTATGCATTGCCTTGAATTTAAAAAATGTTTATTTATTACATCTTTTGGTGTCTTACTAAGTCACATAGTGTGTAGTGAAGGCATTTTGGTAAACTAGGCCAAAATTGTAGTCATTTTGAGTATGCCTCCACTGATTAGCTCCATATAAGTGTGATGTTTTCTTGGCCATATAGGGTATTATCAAAAGTTTATTAAGGGATATGCATCCATTTCATCACCATTGGATTATTTATTATGTAAATTTGTAAATTTTATCTAAACTATTGAGTGTCAAATAAACTTTATCAAACTAAAGTAGTGAATGGTTACTGCACCTATCCTTGTCTTTCTAGAGTGTAGAAAGCCTTTTCATGTGCATGTTGATGCTTTGGGTATCATAGTTATTACTATACTTTCATAAATAGAAGAGGGTAGACCTAACCATCCCATACATTTTTTAAGCCATAACTTGTCTAACACATAAAATAATTACACAATAACTAAAAGGGAGGCATTGGATATAGTGTTTACACTATAAATTTTTTGAAACTATCTTTTTATGACACCATTTAAAGTTTTCACAAATGATCAAGCTTTGTGGTACCTTATCAACAAGTTGATACTATGGGAACAAATTTCTCGATGGTTGATGCTATTTCTAGAATTCCAATTTTGTAGTAATGTCAAGCTAGGAAGAGAAAACATGGGGCTAAATCATCTTAGTTGCATCAAAAATGTGGATGAACTAAAATAACTATAGGAGGATTCTCTTGGTGCCCATATATTCTACATTTTTACAACCCTCAATGTTTTTGAAATTATTGCTAATTTACTTGAATAAGGAGTATTCCCTATGCACTACCAAGAAAGAGATAAGAATCAATTTGTCACTAGAGCTTTACCATATACCATTATGAATGGGTTATTGTATCATTTAGGAAAGGATGAATCACTACATAGGGTAGTTCTAGAATAGAATGACCACAACTTTTATAAAAGGCACACCAAGGAATCTTAGGAAATTTTTTATAGAGAATCTACCACCAAGAAGTTGTTACAGAGTGGGTTATGATGGCTAAATCTTTTTTAGTATGCACATAGAGTAGCACAACACTGTGATGTATGTCAATCCATGGGTAAAATACTATAAAGAGATGAAATACCATTGGAACCTTTGTTATCTAAACAACCTTTTGAAAAATGGGGCATTGATTTGTTAGACCTATAAATCCATCAAGTAAATATAGTAAAGCAAGATATATTATCACTATGAGAAATTAATTTGCCAAATGGGTTGAATCTATTATGACACCTAGATATGGTATGAAGGATGTATCAAAGTTTTTGTACAAAAATATTATTACACGTTTTGGGTGCCCCATTAACCTCATTAGTGATAAATGGGCACACTTAATGAACATCATAAAGGATCTTACTAAATAATTCATGATTTATCATCATAAAAGTACTACATGCCATATACAAGCTAATGGAAAAGCTAAGGATTCTAATAAAGTGTCAGGAAAAATATTGATAAAGATCTATGATGATAAGAGGGATGTGTTTCTATACGATATTTTCTTTCACATTCAAAGAGAGAAATGAGAAACTAAGAGATAGTCTAGGGTTAGAAGATACCCGGATGAAGTCGTGCACACCGAAATTAGATGTTGGAAGGTACTCCTCTTTGGCTATGGAAGAATGACACCTGCATAGAAAAAGAGACTAAAACACAAAAAATGTTAGATGAGGAGATGGTGGGATGTCAAGCAAAAGCTTGATCCCTGAAGTAAGAAGACTTCCTTGAGGGATATCAACCCACTGATTACAAATAAAATATTTGACAGAAACAGAAATAGTGAAAGACAGGATGAAAGAAATAAAAGACAAAAAGCAAAATGCGTACTTGATATGCAACAAATTTCTCTACACAGTCACTGGTGTCGATCTCTATGCCAGCGTCGATCAAGGAAGGGAGATGACGTCGGTTAAAGTGCTGGTGTCGATAAGGGTAATGACTGGCGTCAAGTGGGGCAGCAGTTTTTGGATGGGGTCTGGTCGGGTCTGGACAGGGTTTTAGGATTGCAGAATGGTCTGAAGTTTCATCTGAGGGTTTGGGAGCCAATTTGGGAATCAGAGGGATTATTTGGGGGTTTGTGCAAAAATTTGGGTAGAGTTATAGACTATATATTCTGGAAAGGGTGGATAGAGGTGATACAGGAGGAAGTCAACTCAGGTTTGTAATCTGAATCTAAATCGGGGTGGTGATATCAATTAAAAACAATAACCAGAGAACAAAATAAAAGCATAGAACAAACACTTACCTATAACATGCTAAATATAGAGTAGGAGACATAATTGATGTTGTCAATATGTTGTAGAAGTTCGATGTAGCAGATCTCCAGCAAGATGACTGAAGCAGAATACCTGTACTGGAGAGAGAGAGAATACGAGAGATTTGATTGCAAATTGATTGAATGCAAAAATTGGCTAATCATTCTGAAGG
This sequence comes from Torreya grandis, assembly GCA_037957365.1. Taxonomy (NCBI): domain Eukaryota; kingdom Viridiplantae; phylum Streptophyta; class Pinopsida; order Cupressales; family Taxaceae; genus Torreya; species Torreya grandis. The sequence continues at coordinate 612,152 of JARHVA010001578.1, forward strand.
TTGAATGAAAGAATGTTTTGAAAGAAGGTCTGATAACTGATCAATAAATTGATTGGCAACTGAATAACGAATAATGGATAATAGATAATGGATCCTACATTTGGGTCAAGAACGTAGTATTAAGGATAACCGACGTCAGTAGGACCACCGACGTCGATCGAGTAGTGACCAATGTCAGCAGATGCAGAATGGGGATAGAGGCTAATTTTAGCTTTTTACTCATTTTTACATGCTACCAGGGTCAAGGCTTGTGGGAAAATGATCGACAGGGGTTAGACACAATTTCGGTGTCTACATTTGCCCCTTTTTGTCTTGTTGGTTGTTCTGGATGAACTGCAAGACAAAAATAGGAGTTGGTTACCCCAGGTGTGGGATAAGGTCGATTCCATATCGTTGGTTGTTCAAGTGAACTGTAAGACAAAAATAGGAAGAGTATTGCACTAGATGAGATGAGGTATCCCCCCTCAAAGTAGAAGTTGAGGGAAGGAGACCTGGAATTAGGTGTTGATTTGACAAAGAGTGGATGAAAAATGGTGAGGGTGAATGCTGCAATAGTTGTAGTTATGTGCATACCACTTCACGAGATGGTCAGGTTAAATTGTCACAGGTCAAGTGTCAAGGAGTGCCAAAATTGAAGTAACCAGGCCCCAGCATGAGTCGTAGCTGATCAGGTTATTCAATCTAAGCTGAAGCTCCAATGGTCATCATGTTCTAGGTATTTTGGGCTCAAGAAGTGCTCCTAGAAACATGAAAAAGTCAAAAGTAGTAGGGATCAATCATCTTGTGATCCTATACTTGTGAGGGTCATAAATAGTCTGTGCACAATTTTGATAACCATACATGGGTAGCATACATGCAAAAACAACCAAGGCGAAGTCGTCTTAGAAGTGGTCAAGGTCGGAGGAGATAGGCATGATCTCTAAAGTGGTTGGTCGAGACAAGGTTGAGATAGATAACTAGTCAAATAGATGGGTGGATGAAAGAATGTGGCTGAGCTAACCTCAGAAGATGGTCGTGTGATCTGAGTGCTACCTACATAGCCCCTGTGGTTAGGGCCTCAGGCCAATGTAGTTCTCCTAAAGAGGGAGGAAAAGTCAAAGTGGTTGATTGCTTATGGTCTAGGTCAAGTCACAGGTTAGAAGAGGATAGGGTTTGTGCATTGTGTAGATGAACAAATGAGGATGGTTGAGCTAACCCCAGAAGACAGTCGTGTCATTTGAGTGGTGCCTATATAGCCCTGATTAAAAGGGGCCTCAGACCAATGTAGTTCAGGCTAGGAGACAAAGAGGTCGAGAGTTGGTCTTGGTCAAGAGAATAGTCTAGCACATCCATATGTCTGAGGGAACATGCTTGAAATGATGAAAAGAAGGCAAAGGTTGTTCACCCTTAGTAATTGTCCACATTAAGTGAAGGACATATGGTAAAAATGAAGTGAGTCTATTTATGTGTCAGCAAGTAATGGTTTATGATGAACATAAATTGAGTAGTCGAGAGTTTCCATGTACATTGGTTTCCATAGAAACTAGTGTGAATAGGTTAGGCGAGTGGTTTGAGCTTGAGTGTGACAAATGATATAATGTGACAAAAGTGTGAAAAAAGGTAAAAAGCATAATCACCATTTCATTGACAAGAACCAGAATGGCAGCATAGATAGGGGTTGTTAGAACTAAGAGCCCCATTCATGCATTACGTCATTGACTAGATGTTGTGTTAGAATGGTAATCGAATCACTTTGACATTAAAGTGAGCTTGAAGTCCCTTGAGCAGGTGTTAGGATAGGAGGAAATAGGGTAACCCATTTTAAGAGTAGAGATAATCTTGCCCCTTTTTATGGGAGACCCTGAGACAACTATAAGTCAAGTCCATGACTCATTTTTTTTTTGGCACAAACTGATCAATGCAAGAAGCCTGTATAGAGATGTCATTGTGCTTGGTGGTTAGTTGTGAAGCTGATCAATGTGAGAAGCTTCTAAGATAGTGCTGTTTATTGCTAGATTAGTCATAGCTATCCTTCGAGGGAGTGGTCTAGATTTTTGCTTAATATAAGGGCTTTTGAATAGCTGTCCTTTGAGGGAATAGTCTATTAGCTACAACAATGATAGTACAACTATCCTTCAAGGGAGTAGTCTACCTTTTTAATTTGATATTGGTATGGTGACCACGGATATTTGACATCTTGATTTATTTTTGATAGAAATTTGAGTCATGGACAAGACTATGGAAGTTCAAAGGCCCCCTTTTATTAGGACAAAGCATCTGTACTGTATAAAAGGGTTATAGAGGAATTGTTAAGAGGAATAGGGATGAAAGGAATTAGGACTAAGAGGATGGGGATTACTCAAGGGATGAGCTCAAGTTAAATGTCAAGTGAACGAGTACATGACTAGCAGTAGAACAGTCGCAAATGCAATGCATTAAGAGGCTTAGGTTCTGGTCGTCCATCAAGAGAGGACAGATGATAAGTCCCTGATCCATACTTGTGTGTGATGATGAAAGGTCCAAGCCAATTAGGGGCAAACTTGCCTCATTTACTTCGCTCCATATTAGTCACATGCTGATTCTCTTTGAGGACGAGGTCTCTGATATTGAAATCTCATTCTCACAGATTTTTGTCATAGGCTCACTTGATGTAATTTTGATAGACATGGAGATGATTAAGGGCAGCAAGACGGTGCTCGTCAGGTAACTCAAGTTGAGCTAAGTGATCTTGATGAAAGTCATCATTGGGAAGGATGTCATGTAGAGAAATGTGGAGAGAGGGGATCTATACTTTGAGAGGTAGGACAGGCTCTGTTCTGTACATGAGAGAGAAAGGGGTAGCACCCGTAGAGGTTTAGATGCTAGTGCGATAGGCCCACAAAGCAAAGGGAATGTGAATGTGCCAGTCCCTTCCTATGTCATTGACCACCTTCATGAGAATTTTAGTGAGAATTTTGTTGGAAGCCTCAGCCTACCCATTTACATGTGGGTAGTAAGGCAAAGAGAAACTGAGCTTGATGCCAAATGAGTCGCATAGCTTTTGGATAGTTTTGTTCTTGAAGGACTTGCCATTGTCGGTGATGATCTTATGAGGGACACCGAAATGATAGATGATGTGGGTGCTAATGAAGTTGATGATCTTGTCAGCTTTTGTGGAGATGAGAGGAATGGCTTCCACCCACTTGGTGAAATATTCAGTGGTTGTGATGATGGATTGATGATGAAGAGATGAGTGGGGGTTAATCTCACTGATGAGATCTAAAGCCCACTGAGAAAAAGGCCAAAAATCTTGAGTGATTTGTAAGGCGTGGCTGGGGAGATGAAGCAAATTAGAGTGCTGCTGACACTTGATGCAATGCCAAACATAGTCGTTATAGTCTTGATGAAGGGTAGGCCAATAATATCCCAGACAAAGGATGCACTTGGCAATCGAATTCCCACTGAAATGTCTGCCACAAATCTCATCGTGGACTTGCTTAATAGCCTGAGATGCTTCAGTGGAGGTGAGATAGTGAAGAAAGAGGCTGTTAAAGCCTTGCTTATAGAGAAGACCCCCTAGCATGGTATAGCGAGTGGTATGCTTGATAAAAGCTCACTGTGCATTGCTAGAGAGGTTGGGAGGAATGACAGAAAAAGATAAGAAGTACACAAGTTGCTTATACCAATCATCTCGTGGGCTAGAGTCTATAGTGTTGACATGATTAATGTTAGGAGAGATATAGGAAGGAAACGACACATGATGCACCATGATAAAAAGTTTGGATGCAGATGAGGAAGATGGGATATGCAAAGCGAGAGAAGCCATGGTGTCAGCAAACTTATTCATGGATCAAGGAATAGTTTGCAGGAGGTAATGGTCGAAAGATGCAAGGAGAATGTCAGTATGATTTTTTTACCTTTGAAAATTTTCATTTTTATAGAGGTATGAACCATTGACCTAATTGATGATGAGCTGCGAGTCACCGAAGATGTTGATGGACTTGATGCTGAGAGAGAGGGCGGTTTAAAGTCCCAAAATTAAGGCCTCATACTGAACCATATTATTGGTACAATCAAAGTCCAGCTTAAAAGACAGAGGCATGGGCTTCCCTTCGAGTGGGATGAGAATGACCCCAGCACCCCCACCGAGTTGACATTTGGAGCCGTTGAAGAACATGGTCATCTAATATATGGTGTCATCAATGGAAAGCATGGTGATAGATTCGTCAAGAAACTCACACTTCAAAGGCTAATTGTCAGGAAGAGAGGCATCTGCTAGTTAGTCAGCAATGGTTTGCCCCTTGATAGATTTCTACTGGATGAATTCAAGGTCAAACTCAGTAAGCAGCATGAGCCACCAAGCCATACGTTGATTTTGATATGGCTTGGAGTGCATATACTTGAGAGGGTCGGTGTGGGTGATGACAAAGGTCTTGTGGTTAAGAAGATAATAGCGGAGCTTGGTAGCGGTAAAGACTAATGCCAAATAGAGTTTCTCAGTATGGGTGTATCGAGTTTCATAGTCAATCAGTGTTTGACTAATATAATAGACTGCTTATTCACGGTGATGATTGTCTCGATGTGCGATCATGGCACCTCATGAATGGTTGGTGGTAGAGATATAAAGGTATAAGGGTTGGTCATATTTAGGTGGAATGAGGACTGGTGGAGAGACCAAATAGCGTTTAAGGGCTTCAAAAGCCTCTTAACAGTCCTTATCCCATGTAAAGGAGATGTCCTTCTTAAGGAGATGATGAAAAGGTTGGCAGCGATCAGAAAGCTGTGAGATGAAATGGTGAATGGACTGGAGCTTCCCTTGCAAACTATGAAGCTGCTTGAGATTGGTCAGGGGCAGCATTTCGAGGATAGCGCAAATCTTGGTGGGATCTATCTCGATGCCATAGAAAGAAATGATGAAGCCAAGAAGCTTACCAGAGAGGACCCCAAAGACACATTTCTTGGGGTTAAGGTGAACATTATATTGAAAAAGATGAGAGAAGATGATCTTGAGAATGGTCAGATGGTCACGGTGAAGCTTGGACTTGCCTAGTAGGTCTTCCACATAGTCCTCCATGATTTTGTGGAGGAGATCATAGAAAATGTAGGTCATGGCACGCTGATAAGTGGCACCTGCATTCTTCAAGCTGAAAGGCATGACTCGATAGCAAAAATTCCCCCATGGGGTAATGAAAGTGGTCTTATGCTAATCTTTCAGAGCAATCAAGATTTGATTGTATCTTGAAAACCTGTCCATGAGAGATAGCATCTCATGGCCAGCCATGAGATCAACAAGCTAGTCAATGTTAGGAAGAGGAAAGTCATCTTTGGGATAGGCTAAGTTAAGGTCGTGATAGTCCATGCAAATCTAGATCCCCCCAGTTGCCTTGGTGACTAGGACAATGTTAGAAACCCACTGCAGATAATCGATGGGATGGATGAAGGAGACAGAAAGGAGGCACTGAAGCTCCTCTTTGACAAGGAGGGCAATGTGAGGATGCATCTTTTGAAGCTTTTTCCTGACAGGCTTAGCCTCTAGTTTGGTGACAATGTTATGGGTAGCGATGGTGGGGTCGATGCCAGGCATGTCACTATAAGTCCAGGCAAAGGCCTTGCTATGGTCAGAGAGGAACTAGGTATAGTCAAGTTGTTCCTAAGCATCTAAAGATTGGCTAATCTTTAAGACATAAGGAACATCAAAAGAAGGAAGGTTGATGTCAATGGTTGATTCATTTAACATAACTTGGGTATTAGGAGGGAGGGAGTGCTAGATGAAAGAGTCATCGGTGCCCATGTAAGAAAGAATGGCATCATCGTCAACACAGTGGATAGTATGAATGGTTGCTAACTCATCTTCTATCATGCTAGGAAAAATGAGAGGGAGAGACCTGGACACCCCATTGAGCTAATAAGTCAGGGGTTCTAGGTGGATGGTGTTTATGTAAAAAAAACTAGGAGGAATGGAAACCACTGACTCCATAGGTGGAGGAAGAATGGGCGAGCATGGAGGAGATTGGTCAATGGTTGGTTCGAGACAAAGGTCTGCAAGGTCTTGACTGGGGTTATGATATCCCAGGCCATATCATTTCTTGGCATCGTCATCATTGAGTGGCTTAATAGGCTGATGGGAGCCCTGCTCATAGCGTTCAAAACTAAAACCCTTCCATTCACACCTATAAAGGTAAGTGTGTGCACAGGTGGGGTTGCCAAGAAATGAGAAATCTGATGTGAAAGGTTGAGGTGAAGAAAGAGGATTGCTATCATTGGGAGCTTGATCAAGCCCCCCATAGACAAGGTTGGTTCAGAGCTGAGGAGGACCATAAGGCACGATCATCATGATTTAATGGTCATAACTAAGGTTGTGATGAAGGCATCCATACTCTTGTGGAGTTTGGAACATGTCTAAGGCTAACAAGTGATACTCCCCCAATGAAAGTCTTTGGAAGATGTCTTCCATGGGGTCTGTGGTCATCACTTGAAGGGGAGGTGTGAGGGTGACCGCCTGTTGCAAATTGGTCGAAGCTTCTGTAGATGGAGGCGGTGCCGAGATTGATAGCTTGATAGGAATGAGGACGTCATTTAGACGGTAGGTGGTGTTACAAGTTTTGACGGGTGAAGGGTCAGTGGGAATGGTGTGGACTTGTCCATCATGCTTGAATTTCACATAATGGTGTAGGGTGAAGGGGACACAGGCCATGGCACAGATCCAGGGTTGGCCCAACAACATGTTGTATTGAAACTCTCCTTCGATGATATAGAAGAGCTATGGGACTATGTGTGGACCAATGCGGATGTGAAGGATGACTGTGCCAATGGTCATGGTGGTGGTGTCATTAAAGGAGTGCAAGATTGCATCAGTTTTGGAGACGCAATTCTTAAGAAGAGCCAACTAATCAAAGGCATGGGTGGAGATAATGTTGATGCTGGCACCTCTGTTGATCATAACATGTTTAATGTGTGTTCGATAAACATAGGTAGTGATGAAGAGGGTGGCATCTTGATCTTCTATGTTAGATGTGGGAATCTCAGAATTGCTAAATGTGATGAAAGTAATAGGGGCTAAAGAGTGGACAAGGGCAGCAAGTGGCTGGGGGTCCTTGGGTTAGACCTCCACTGCCTGCAGGGCTCTGATGAGGGCTTGACAATGTTGAGGCAAGGTTTGGATGAGGTCATAAAGAGACATCTTCATAGGCATTTGGTCAAGTTGTTTCAACATGGAGTCATGGATTGGTTTGGAAGAAGAAGAAGAAGAGGAGGGTTGAGATGCACCAAGGATAGAAATTTTAGGCTTTGGTGCTAGAGGTGGATTGACGAAAGGATAGGTCCAAGGAATGGCAGCTTTTTCTTTCACCTTGTCCTTTTGTGACCTAGTGGTTATGTGAATGGCATTGATTTCAAAGATAGGAGGTGAAGGAGATAAAGGGGTCATAACCTATTGATGAGATGTTGATGGGTTTGAAGAGGTTGGAGGGTTATGATAAGGAGTCAAGGGTCGGTCGAGAGTGTCCTCAAAGAGAACAGTGTCTTTCTCTAAATAGCGGTGAATGATGGCCTTGAGGGCGCAGCAAGTCTCGGTATCGTGTCCTGGTGTACGATGGTATAAGCAAATCTTCGTGTCATCGAACCAGGAGGGCTTAGACCTGAGGGGTTGAAAAGGACTGATGGGTGGAAGGGTTATGCTGGAAGTCTACAAAAGTTGGTGTAATATCAGACAGTATGAGCCCATTAAAGGGTCTGTGCTCGGTGATGTGTGTGATACTGGTGACTTTTGCTTGGGCAGAGTCGGAAGAGGCTTCTGTACCACCTTTTGGGTTGACAGTGCGGTGACAGGTGGAGATGGCACTTTGTTCATGGGAGGTATTACCTTTTTGAGAGAGGGTAGACTGGAGGTAGGTAAAGGAAGCAAAGGAGGCAACTGGTTTTGATTAAAGGTTGGAGTGGGAAGGAGTCTGGTCAGGGTCGAAGGATGGGGGCCCAAAATGGAGGACAATGGTGACAAAGGAGGAGGCATTCACCTCTATGGTTTAGTAGTCTTCTATGACTTGGGTTGAAGACTACTATTAGTCGAGGTCTGGTCTAGGTCCACCTTCATTTGCGAATGAGTGAGGGTAGAGACAGGGTGAATGCCAAGTGACTTGATAGGTTTAGATGGGGTAGATGTGGGTTTTGGTTTTGATGGGGTCAATTGAGGTTTAGAAATGGGAGTCTAGTTTTTATTAAGGGTCTTAGGAGATTTTGCCATGGGAGGATTGGTTGCATGAGACGAGAGGGCACGAGCATGCTGAAGAGCTTTGAGATGTTCCCACAATACTTGATGTTCCACTTTCCTTAAAGGGAGAAGTCCAATTTTCTCCACTAGTCAGGAAAATGGCTGAGAAGATGTTGAATGGGATTTGGGTTCTTGAGAAGATGTTGACGATTGTGGGACCGAAGGTGTGGTAGTCTCAGTCCCAAGGCATGATGAAGTCATGATAGGTTTGTCCTTGGTTGGATATGAAGGAGAGGTAGGTTCTTCCCTAGGTGGACAAGAAACCAGAGAATGAGGCTCCTCAAGCAGGTAAAAGGTAGGGATGATTGTGCCCTCCACTTGCAGTCAAGGAGTAGGAAGGGTTAGGTCCTCCATGGGCAGCAAGAAGGAGGATGGTGAAACCGGCAGTGATGGTAAGGTTGAGGCATCCTCCAAGATGAGAGAGGTTGACGGAGAACTAACCGGAGAAAGAGGTTTATCCACATGTGATGGACTGATGGATGGACTCACCTCTTGAGGTTGGTTGGAAATGAAGGGCGAGACCGTATTGACTGTTCAAATGTTGTGTTCATGAGTGTCGTCAATCAAGGTCTAGACATTGTTTTGAGTTGGTGGATGATTGGGGAATGGTTGTTTAAAGATGTCGATACCCTAATTAGGTGGTGCATTAGGATTGTCTAAGATGAGGTCACCCTTTTCAAGCATGTCTTGGATTATGTTTTTAAGGGTTTTGCAGTTTCTCATGTCATGTCCCTTAACACGGTGGTAGTTGCAAAAGTCATTTTCCCTATACCATGTAGGGATGGCACGTGAGGGATCAAATTATGGAGGTGGTTGGATCTGGGGGAGATTGAGGACCCCCTATTTGATGAGTTTTTCTATCACAGACGCGTATGATTTTCTGAGTGGAGTATATTTTCATTGTACATATCTCTACTGGAATTGGTGGGTGGCACTCTGGGACATGGATGGCTCAGGCTGGTTAGTTGAAGGGGAAGAGGAGGAAGATATAACGACTACAACATTTGTTGAAGCTTTAGATTTAGGATTGGATGAGGAAGGCTTAGAAGAGGGGTCATTGGTCTTGGAGTTGGGACTCTTGCTCCGCAACTTGACTTTATTCTCCTTAATGGCACGTAACTCAAGTTTGCAGGCCATCATGAAGGCTTCGTCAAAAGTGCAAAAGGTTTGAACCCTTAAGGTGGAAGAAATATGTTTGGCACAGGCTTGGGAGAAAAGTTTAATAAGTTCAGGTTGGGGTAAAGAAAAGGAGAGTTGATTGATGAGGCCCCTCCATCGAGCAACAAAATCAGCAATGGATTCATCCTCAAATTAGCGGATAGAATAGAGGTCTGTGATTGAGACCTTCTTGGTGATGTTGATCGAGAAATGATCAAGGAAGAGCTGGGCCAGCTGAGTGAATGTGAAGAGGGAATGGTTGGCAAGGGAGCTGTACCAGTCAAGTGCAGCACCTAAGAGAGACATAGGAAATGTGCATAAAAGCAACACATCGTCATGGGTGATAAGGTAACAGGCATGTCTAAATGCCCGTAAGTGCTGTTGTGGGTCTTCCTTGCTTTGAAAATGAGAAAACTTAGGAAGTTCCCACTGGCTGGGATATGGCCTGATCAGGACAGAAGGATGAATGGGCTCATTGCAAATTTATTCGTATGAGAGAGTATTGTGTGAGCCAGAAATGGCGGTCTCTAGGCTAGACATCTTGTCCATCAGCATTTTGATGATATCTACTAATAGATTGGCAGGTGGAGTGCCCCCTAGATTGTAGGGTGCTTGAAAGAGGCTAGAAGAGGCATACAATGTAGTCAGTTGTACCAGGAAGGGTGCAATGTATGGATGACTAGTCGTAGGGATAGAAGAGGAGATTAAGGAGGGTTGGGTAGAAGGCATGGCTAGGCTTGATGTTGCCATGGGAGGTTGGTTAGTGGTAACATGGGCCAATGGATAGGTAGCCACCCTAGTGTTGATAAGAGAAAGGGTAGGTGGAATAGAGATGACCATATTCTGAAAGGGGTAGAGAGTGGTTGAGTGGGCTAAGGTTGATAGGGGGCCAAAACCCCGGTGTAAGTGGGCCCAAAGATGGAGGGAGAGGCCACACTTGGATGGTTGGTAAAAGGATGGTCATTGGTCGAGGTAATAGCCTGGGTGTCTAAAGGTTGAACTACGGACGCTGTTGATACGGCCACAATCTCGAGAAGAGAGGTTAACATTCTATAAATTGGATTGCCCAAGGAGTCTCATGTTCGGCTATTCACGAGATAGTGCTGCAAGGCTTTGACGTTGAGGTCCAAGAATCATGCAAAATCTTGGTCCCCTTCTAGGACAATAGGAGTCTGGGTCGGGGATGGTCTAGTAGGAGTACTTTCAGTTTCTGAGTGGAACTCCATTATAGGACTGGTTATGGATGGGGTAGATGGAAGCAGGTGATGCCTCACCTGATCGACTAAAGCCTTGGCTTGGCTATGAGTCAGAACCATTCAAGGTAAGAAAGAATGTCCTCACAAGCTCAAACAATCAGATAAGAATAGAAAAGATGAACACAAGTAAATCCTAAAAAGAAAAACCCTAGGAGTAAATTATTAGGATTATAGTGGCTTATGCCTTAGAATATGTGTAGAGGAAGATTGGCTTTTGATTTGGGTCCTAGAAGAAGTAGTATATGGATGGTTTTAGGTTAGTTATGGTGCTCAAAAGTCTGTGTTAGGTTCTATACTTGGCCTAGTGCTAACGACCAAGCTCCCCTCACTTCATGAGTCCAGTGATAAGCTGGTCTCGCTTAGCCAAAATATACTTCCCCTAGAGATTAGACTCTGCCAGAGAACAGAGTGGGCTTTCCCCTTGGTGATGAAATCCAAGTAAGATCATCGAGATGGGTAAGGTATCTGCTGGGTGATGAAATCCCAGTCGGGCCTTGTCTCAGGTAAGTTAAGATGTTTGTTTTGTGCAAGTGGTTTGGTCGTGTAACATAAAGTGGACTAGATTAATTCATGATGTGATTATTAATTACTAGGTGTTGTCTAAGAAATGCAAGCAAGCAGAAGTGAAATGCAATGTGTTTTAAGTCCAAGTCAAAATGTGAAGTTGGAATGAAAACAAGTTGAGAAAGGGTTGAAGAATATGATTTTTGACTAGTCTAGAAGTGCAAGAAAAGAAAGAAAAGTTCATTTTAGTCCTGCTGATGGTGTCATTTAGAAGAGATGAAAGAGGTGAAAAGGGAGAAACCTAATGCACCTATATGAAAAGAAATAAAGAACCTAAAGAAGGCCATAGGGTCCCACCAGGTGTGACAGAATGTTTCTATATGATATTCGCTTTCACATTCAAAGAGAGAAATGAGAAACTAAGATATAGTCTAGGGTTAGAAGATACCCAGATGAAGTCATGCGCACCAAAATCAGACATTGGAAGGTACTCCTCTTTGGCTATGAAGGAATGACACCTACAAAGAAAAAGAGACTAAAACATGAAAAACATTAGATGAGGAGATGGTGGGCTATCGAGCAAAAGCTTGATCCCTAAAGTATGAAGACTTCCTTGAGGGATATCAACCCACTAATTAAAAATAGAATATTTGATAGAAACAGAAATAGTGAAAGACAAGATGAAAGAAATAAAAGACAAAAAGTAAAATGCATACCTGATATGTAGAAAATTGCTCTACACAGTCTCCGGTGTCGGTCTCTATGCCGGCGTCGGTCAAAGAAGGGAGCTGACGTCGGTTAAAGTGCTGGTGTCAGTAAGGGTAATGACCGGCGTCGGTCGGGGCAGCAATTTTTGGACGGGGTTTGGTCAGGTTTGGATAGGGTTTTAGGATTGCAAAATGGTCTAAAGTTTCATCTGAGGGTTTGGGAGCTGGTTTGGGAGTCAGAGGGATTGTTTGGGGGTTTGTGCAGAAATTTGGGCAGAGTTGCAGACTATATATTCTGGAAAGGGTGGATAGAGGTGATACGGGAGGAAGTCAAGTCGGGTCTGTAATCTTAATCTAAATTGGGGTGGTGATATCAATTAAAAATAATAACCAGAGAACAAAATAAAAGCACAGAACAAAGACTTACCTGTTACATGTTGAAGATAAAGTAGGAGACATAATTGATGTTGTCGATATGTTGCAGAAGTTCGATGTAGTAGACCTCCAACAAGATGACTGAAGCAGAATACCTGTACCAGAGAGAGAGAATACGAGAGATTTGATTACAGATTGATTGAATGCAAAAATTGGCTAATCGTTCTGAAGGTCAAATGAAAGAATGTTTTGAAAGAAGGTCTGATAACCAATTGAGAAATTGATTGGCAACCGAATAATGAATAACAGATAATGGATAATGGATCCTGCGTTTGGGTCAAGAACACAGTATTAAGGATAACCGACGTCAGCAGGACCACCAACATCGGCCGAGTAGTGACCGACGTCGGTAGATGCAGAATGGGGACAGAGGCTAATTTTAGCTTTATGCTCATTTTTACATGCTGCCAGGGTCAAGGCTTGTGGGAAAATGGTCGACAGGGGTTAGACACAATTTTGGTGTCTACAGGATGTTTTGGAAGATCACATTCTTGCAATTATTTGGGCATATTACATGCATTATAAGAGGGCTATAATGTTTAATCCATTCTAGTTAGTCTATAAGCTTGAAGCAGTTATGCCAATGGAATATTTTGTATCCAATATATGCATTACAATGGTCATGAGACTAGGGGATTATGAGTCTCTCACTAACAAACTTATCAAACTAAAGAGGATAGATGAGTATCAATGTAGATCATATTGGATGTTAGAATTTCATAAGTAGATCTAAAATGCATGGCATGATAGGAATATGTAGCATAATAAATTTCATAAATATCAACTAGTTTTTTTAAATGATAGTCATTACAGAGCATTTTTAGGTAAATTATACATTAGATGGAAAGGGCCTTATGATATACATGAAATATCACAACAAATAACAATAATTTTGAGAGATATATATGGAGTCATTTTTCTAGCGTGGGTGAATGGATATAGGATTAAGCCCTACCACCAATAGTCTTAATTAACCTCATTATGCTAAGTGAGTGCTGAGTAGCATTGATTAGATTATGATTTCTCCTTTCTGCATGTTTTCTTATGTATTTCATTTTCTCTATGTGTGTGTGTTTTTAGATGATTTGTTCACTTCCATTTGGGAAATAAGATACCAAGTATAATTTATAACCACCTTACATAAGATAATTCATGTGCACCATTATGAGTGTTAATAGGAGCAAAAGAAATCAATTAAGTCTAGGAAATATATGGACAAGTGACATCAACTAAGATCTTTGCCATTTAATAGGAATCCCTAGCTAGTTAATACTAGAGTCAAAGTTTGATTTACCTAATATTCAATAAATTGATGGATCATCAACATCATCCACTCATAGTATTATATATATAGTAAAGAATATAATGTCATATCTCCACACATGTGCCAATGACTATCTTAATTTCTAGATCAGATAAGATTTACCATGCTAATAATTACATTCATGTCGAATCAACATCTCAGGATGGCATTTACATAGAAACTAATAGCCATAAAATATATAAAGGCATACGCTTGTGAACCAAGTCTACAATTCATCCTTTCAAATATTTTCATGAGTTGAATTTCAGAGAGTCAAGCTAATTATACTATGTAAAGAGCTAATAGAGTTTCAGTTCATCACTCAACAATCATGAATACTTCACAACTCATTAGGGGTTTGATAGAAATGTAAACAGAAGTAATGGGTGTTGATATGGCACTTTGACAAACAAAATACAATGATCTATATCCCTTTAATTTTATTTGAGTAGTAGATCAAAAATTATTTCACCCAAACCTTATCGATGTTATGCAACCACTGGCTCTCATAGTACCACACCATTCCCATAACATAGATATATGTGCTTACTTTGAATTCCCCCTTTTGGGAATTTGGGGGAGATTGTACAAGTCTTACTCCACTAATATAATTATGATAACATCTAAATTATCCCAAAAACCATGATCATCATCATCACAAAAGCAATGGCTCAAGCTTTAGACATGTTCTAGTTAGGGGAATCCCTTGCTCCATAGAAGATGAGAATGTCACCTATTATTTAGGAGGTTAGATATTTATATGTTCAAGCATCTAGAGGGATCCTAATTGATGACATACATGATGTTATAGTTCACATCTTGGTAGAATTCATCAAATAGAGGTTCTGGTAGACCATCGAGTCAACCAAGCAAATTCCAAAAGGGGTCATGGATATTTCGCACTATATGATCTAAAAGAACAACTAGTTTAATTATCTTAAATACTTCATTTAGGATCTATTGATAAACATTGTAAAGTGTTTCACATCTCCCAAGTAGATATTTTAGTACCAATTCTTCATTTTTTATTATGCTTCACATAGTAAGAGTCCTTCAAGGGAGAGGTGCACCCCAACACTAACTATTGACTAGTGTAACAATTCATCAACCTCATCTAGACACTTGAGCATAGATTACCAACACATGAGGTCAAATTCAAGGCATGGTGGGAGGAGTGACTAGAACAAATCACCATAAATCCTAGGGTACCACTACATGTAATGCAATACTTGTGCCAATATGTTACTATCACCTTGTTACTAAAAAGTGTATTTATACATATCCATGAATTGATAAGGTCACCCATTAGATCTCTACCATTCATTTTTACCATGGCCATGGCATAGGCTAAAGTCACCAAATAGAAAGCCTTTATAGTGAGGCATATAACACCACTCTAAGCTATACCACATACTGTAACTTTCCCTATAGCATAGAAACAAGAAGAAACCACCACTTCATAACCATAGAAGGTAAAGCACAAGCTTTCCACCAAGCATCAATATGTGTCTCCCCACATTGAAGTTCAAGATAAGGAGCATTATGACGTAGTTAGTTGATCCTAAGGTGCCCTAAATTACAAGCTCGTGTTACCTAATAAAAATGGGGATGGACAAATAATAAGTCTACCATATAATGATTATTAACATAGCTAGAGAATTTTAAGATAGAAAGGAGGAAAAATAATTCTTCTTTTAGAAGGTAGTGTGCATGGTCCAAGTGCACAAGAATGTTCCTTTGAATTTATGGGTGGGCCTACCACCATGTCTTGCATCCATAGTCAGCATTATTGAGTGGGAATAAGCTAATAAATTATATTAAAGAGTTGACTTATTTCAGCATCAACCTTATTCTACCTTCATAGTTGAGGATGTCTTTGTGCCACTTCCAAAAAACCCAATAAAATACCTCGTGCATAGACCACAAATTAGGCATAAGGATAGGGTTTAACCTACCTTTGAATAATGCACATTCAGTTAACCAACTATGGTAATGTAATCACAATGTAATCTATCATCAAATTTACCACCACCTAAACATAGATTGGTCATACTAGGGCATAAGAAAGCACAAGTTTCCATCTCTATGATTTAGCCAAGTGATTTTCCATCTTCACCAGAAACCTAAGAGGTAGAAGAACTCACACTCAAGATACCTACCATAGAAGAACAATAGGATTCAAGGGAATAATTAGATTACATAATAGAATGATGAGTCAAAAAGGAGGAAAATAAATTCAATAAGGAATAGGCTCAACAACAATAAGCTCAATAAGCAAGTAAAAAAACCGAGAAATTCAAAACCATATAAAAGGCCCAGTATGCATAGGCTAACTGACAGAAAGATTTTAAGGTGGTTAAGAAGATGTAATAAGTTGTTGATGCAACAAAAGAAGAATATGAGTCATAAGATTAAAAGAATAAAGTAGTTAAACTCACTGTTAAGGCTAAGATAGAAGAAGAAAAACAAAAATAAGATGTAGTGGTGTAGGAAATGAAATTCAAGGAAGATACCATGCACACACAACAACAATCCAAGGAATATACAAAGAAAAAGAATATGAAATCCTATGAAAACATAATTCACAATAATATGTATAATAAAATATCATTAAGTCATAGGCACATGCATAAGTACAGTTAGAAACATAGGCATAAGTGCAAGCACAAGATATGAATGAACAAGCCAAGGATACTGCTCTAGTAGAAAAAAATTAAGAAGAAGAATGTGCATAGAAGATTTAGTTAGAGTAAGAATAAGATAAATAAGAAGTTATGCAAGATAATCTGAATAAGAAAGTGGAGGAGGCCAAATAAAATAGGTTGAAGATGTTGTGGAATAGCTCAAACTTGAATTAGAGGCCATGATGCAACAACAATAGGTACTTGAGAAATAAAAAGCTAAAATAGAGTAGCTATAACAAGAAGAGGAACCCAATATAGCTTAAATAGGTCCACAAATCCAATAATTTCCTTTGGGAGAAGTTTGGATTTAGGAAATCCTAATTATGGTTGATCAACATACCATATTATCTCTTCTACTCATAACTATGCCATGACCTAACCCTTTAGTGACTTAATGCACATTGGTATCATCTTTGTTCTAGTAGGAAGCATCTTTAGATGTCTCTATATTACTATTTAAGAAAAAACTAGTTGTCACAATAGCATTCCAAGATTCCATTACATAGAAGGCCACCTCTTTAGAGTAAGAAATGGATCAATCAAAGGGTAAGAATGTCAAGTTGAAGGCTTGTCTCCATGAAGCTGCCAAACTTATCCAAGATGCCTATCTCAAGTTTTTCACTCAAGAAATTAGGGACCAAGTCATGTTCAACCATCATAGACTTAATACTCTAGCATCTAAGTTAACTAAGGACTAGTGTAAAACCCAGAAACTCTACATAGTCAACACATAAGATAAGAAGTTAAAATTGAGGTTGTGACTCTCATCACTTTGATGGAGGAGTATCAAATCATATTGGACACTACTACACTACAAGAACAATAGGTTTCATGTAGCTTTCTAGACTAGAATCAAAAAGTGGATAAGTCTCTATCCAGTTTTAATGTAAACTTTATAATAAACACCACCACCAGAGAAACCATGGTCAGTCAAACTACCACTAGGGAAGAGAATAATAGATCACTCTAGGAGTTATTCAATACCATGGATAATATTCATGACAACCTCCTTAGCTAGTAGAGTCAAATTTAATTTAGTTCCTTTGTTTTCCTTTAAGATCAGCATCATACAAATAATATGGAGTAGTTGAGTGGCAAGATTCAGACAAGGGTCATCAACAACAAGGTAGAAATGAGTATAATTTATGACATAGATCTCAATAAGATCATTGTTTACCATGCTCCATTGTGCACCCTACTATGGATGATTAAAAAAGTGATGCTAGATTGGCATGCCTACACGACCTATCTAACTCCATTTTCTAAAGAAGTTTCCTAGATTATCAACATACCTATATAAAACACACCTTTAAAGCTCTAATAGATCATTGCTCAGATAAGGCTATGTAGTCCAAGTCTAAGGACTCTTCATTCAATCATCATCTATGTCTTTGACACCTACATCAATATAAGTACTATTCAATGTACACATTTTAAACATGTTTTGTATAAACATTTTGTATTAGGGATGATTTATTAAGACAAGTGGGGATAGGTTAGTTGAAAACCCATAAATGGTAGCCACTAAGTTGTGCCAGTCTATTGAAAACCCATCAAGGGTGGTATGTTGGTATGATACTTAGTTGAAAACTCGAAAGAGAAGCTAAGTAGCATAAAGGTGAAAACTAGAAATGGTGCCTTGAGAAATTATTGTGACTCTCATTGGTCTAACCATTTATTTAGCCTTTGTCATTTGTGTAATTTTAGAAGATTCTATGACATTGTCTCAAGATGAGATAACATTTTAATTTTGGGAAAGTGTTGGGAGAATAATTTGGATTATAAATTTATGCAAGATATTTGTCTAATATTGATGTGTTATGTACTCATTTTCTCATGTATAAGTTTATTCTTTCCTATCTTCATGACTTGTAATAGGTTAGAATATGAACATAATCCATTTTTGGTACCAAGTATGATAAGAAGATTAATATTAATAGATTGGAAAAATCTATAAATACTTTTATTTTTAAGAATAATGAAGTTCCTCTTTTGAAGAGATCAATAAAGACTTATTTGGTTATGGTTATTTATGTGATTTCTTAATTTGTTTCTTACATGCATTCTCATGTATAGTGTTGGTTTAATTTCTATCTAATTTATCCCAAATACTCTATTTATATTAATGAATCACTAGTTTTTCTTACCTCTTACTTCATGATAATTCACACTTTCTATGTTTTTTATCCCACTTCTTGTATGAATATGATACATTATTATAAACAATAAATTATATCATATCTATCCTCATCCTTAACATGTTTTGATGCTTCAATGACCTCTACTAAAAAAAATAGAGGAAAAGGAAGAACTTATAGTATTCAATAAGGTGGAAGGCATAGCCATCAAGAGCCACATGGAAGAGGAAGAGGAAGGAGTAACAACACTTATAGATTAGGATCTACACAAAGGTATGATAAGTCTAATATCTAATGATATTATTAAAAAAGGTGTAGACAATATGTTAGTGGGTGTAGAAAGGAGTATGATATGAATAGATAGAATTCAAATTTATCAAAAGCATAAGAGGCTGAGCCTAATAGGAATGAGAAAGATGGAAACATGTTCATACCTTGTAACATTGTAGAACAAAGTAGTAAATAAACATGTTACTTAGATAGTGATTCTATCAACTACATGAGTGAGATCAAATATATGTTAAACCACATTGATGATTCAATCAAATGAGAGGTAAATATTAGAAATAATGAGAATGTTCTTGTCATGGTAAAAGATAACATATCTATTCACACTAAACAAGGAGACAAAGTGCAAATTTAATATGTTTAATATGTGCCTGGGTTGAAGCACAACCTTATTAGAATTGTGTAGCTTGTTGAAAATAGATACAAGATTAGATTTGATAATGGTTAATGTGTAATATTTGATAGGAGTGGATATAATAGGCACATTAGAATAGTCAAGATGATAAGCAATCAGTTATTTCTATTGAGAATTAAATGTGAGCTTACAACAACATTTAAAACTATATTAGATGAGTCTACTATTTGAAACCTAAGATATGCAAATTTGATCTTTGGAGAGTTTAAACTTCTTCACAACAAGTAGATGGTGAGAGGTATTCCCATTATAAAACAACCAAATAAAATGTGTGAAAGATGCATATTAGGGAAACAACATAGGAGTTAATTTCCCATGGGTAAATCATGGAGAGCTAAATATACTTTAAAGATGATCCATTCAAAATAATGTGGTCCAATAAAGTCCCCTTCCTTATCCAATAATTTCTACTTCATGACATTCATGAATGATTTTATCCAGAAGATATGGGTGTATTTTTTGAAGAATAAATCAGATGCATTTGAGACCTTCAAGAAATTCAAGACCATGGTATAGAAACAAAGTGGCCACTACATCAATATTTTTAGGATGGATAGAGGGAGATAGTATATATCTAATAAATTCATGAATTTTTTTAAGGATCATAAATTTTGGATAGTCTCACTATGGACTCCAATAGGGTAGCTACAAACTTTGATAGTATAGCTATGGACTCCAACAGGGTAGCTAAAGACTTTGACATTCTAGATATAGACTTCAATAGTCCAACTATAGACTTTAATAGGGTAGTTATGGACTTCAACATTACATCCATAGACTTTATCAAGGTAGCTAAGGAATTTGACGATAAATCTATAGGCTTTGATTCTACAACTCTGGACAACCACATAATGAGTCCAAAAGGATATGGATAGATAAATCTAAATTAAAAGGATGTTTTAAATGTTGGTAAAAGTCCTATAGACCATGGTAATAAGGCACATAATAAAGGTGAGTGTTAAAATAAATCATTCTTTCCCTCACCTACCCTTTTCTCACCTTTAGAGTTCCCACTCAACAATCATATTTATTAAATAATTTAAATTTGAAATTTTTGGGAGCCATTTGGTGTTTGGATAGAAAGCAAAGTGGTAGGTGGAATGATAGTTAGTAAATGACAAAAAATGAGACCAAAATAAGTAGTTGTGTAAGTTTATCCATCAAATTAGTTTGTATTAGAGTTTTAAAAACAAATTAATATATGCAGTTTAAGAGATTTTTATGTTTATACTCTACCCCCCCATGTTCTATCATTATTTCATGATCAATTTGTGTATTTATATCACTTGTGTTAAGCTTTGGGATTAGTTCAAATATTAGTTAATTTTTTTGTCCTTATCCACATGGGCCTACACATTCTATTTTTATAATAACACTTTGTGATAACTTAAAAGTCATTATAATATATTCAAGTTATCTCATAGGAGATACCTTTCAAACATGCACCATAGTGGATTTATCCTTCAAGGTATCTTCTAGGAGATACTTTCAACTTATCCACTAAGGTATTATAATTCCCTTAAAATAATCTCATAGGAGATACCTCAAAGGGATTTATCACACATTTAAGGGGACATTGAAGGTATCTCTTAGGAGATACCTTCAGTATGCACATGAGTATAATTTTCTTTCACCTTGAAGGCACTACTAGATGATAGCTTGAAAGGCCTTGTAATAACTTAAAGTTTACCTTCAAATTATCTCCTATGAGATACGTTGATTTCACTAACTGTATTGATGATGAATTTGAGTGTTTATGACTTCAGCGTGTAGTTGAATGGTATAAATGAGTTACATTAAAACATTGAAAAAAACTTGGAGAATAAACCTTATGGAAAATACTTGGTATTATGGTTATGATAATTCTACAACATTTCATTACCACCTTATTACTGTGTTGATATTTATTAGATAGGATTATATGCTTTATTATAAATTGAGGATCAACCCTGAGATGTTTATATTTTGTTAGAGTATAACCATATAAATTATTAACATCATTAAAAAAGTACACATGACTTTAACTATAATACCATATCATACTCAAGAACTTCTATTATCACTAGCAAATCAAATTTTAGATAGTGAAATTATGTGTGCAAACTAGGGTGGCAAAGCCCTTGTAGTTATGGAATAATAGTTTGTAGTTGACTATTATTTTGGTATGTGTTCTAGTTACTCAAATGTTCTTTGTAATATCAATTGGTGTAATTACTATCATATCTCTATAAATGTTCATTATATTAATATAATATAACTAGTAATATAGTTTTTACAAGTTTTTTGGCCATATGCCTTATGGATTTTTATCCTTAAGCCAAACCTATATTTTTCATCTAGTGTGTTTTATTGGGAAAGGGTCCCTCCAAAACTAATATGACTAAAAAATATTTAAGGTCTATGATCAAAAGGCATTTCCTATTTTAAATAGATGAATATGACTAGTTGAGCTATATCAACTGATCCAATTATTATTTCTAACATTAGGTCTAATCAAGGGACTTTGTGTGCTCGACATCATTAAGATTTGAAGGGAAATATGAATTTAGTTAAAAAATGTGATGATCAATTTATAAAACCTAGTAAATAGGTGCTCATGTCTTCAAATCAACTAGTTAGTAGGATTATAGACATGCCAAAAAAAAACATTAGATAAATATAACCTTAACATTAAATCTAAAAACATTGTGGCTCTAGTTTAGTATAGACTACTTTACTAGCCTACAATATATATTTATAAATAGATGATTTAATTTCATCAAAATCATAAATCAAATGGATACATCAATTCCCAAATTATATTTATTAAAGTAAGCCTTGATTATTATATGGTTGAGGTAATAGATGATGTATTGATCTGGGTGAGGCTCTTGTATTGGGATAAGATAGGTATTTATAAAGCAAGGTGTTTTTCTTGGTTAGAAATTCAAAAACATGTCCTTAATTAGGATATATTGGTTAAAATTAGTTTAATGGGCCCTTCTTATTTTAGTCTTTACAAATATGAGGAAGAAACTGCCAATCATCTGATTTATTCTTTCCCCTTTATTTCTTGGTGTCAGGCATGGATATCTTTTAAGCTTGAATGGTATTTGTCTTGACCTTCCTCATTATTAAATGAATTTTATTCTTTACCAAATAGGGATTATAAAAATTCATTTCTTAGACTTTGGATAGTCAATACAACTATTTTGGTGTGGATAATTTGGAAGGAGATAAATCATCATATTTTTAAAAGAAAAGAGAGATCTCTTGATTTAATTTTAAAACAACTATAGTTTTATATCTTAGAGGTGATTTATTCTTAGATTAAAATATAAATGTTTGTATTTTAGTGTAGGATATGATAATGTGTGATAAATCAACGCTCATTGTTCAACCACCTATTAATGTCTTAATAGTAAATTCAAGTACAAGTAAAATAAAGGATAAATCTTATTAGTTCCCCCTAATCTAGGGTGGTATAAAATTAATTTTGATGGATCATCAAGATGTAATTTTGAATAATTTATAGTCCTATACCTATAAATGGGTAAGCCTAAATCCTTGAATCTTGATTCATCATTGACACTATGGTTATCATTCATATCATGAGTTTGTGAGGGTTATTCAAACAATGCATGGTCTTGTCATGCTAAAACTTTCCATTATCATTTTTTATACCTCCTTTCCATCTTGGGTAAAGTGTTTTCATGATGATAAAACATGATTTTATGGTCCTTGATCACTTTTATGGATTCCTAATAGTCAAAAATGCCATTGTGAAGGCAAATGGAAAAGGTAATCTAGTGACAATTCATGAACACCCTTGATCTGTCTAACAACATGAGGTATGTTATATTTAGAACTTTCAAGTAACATCATGGAAGGTGTGTTAATGTAAATTTGAGGCTCATAATAGGTCATAAGGGTCTTTTATATGTTTTTATATAATAATTCAGTTGATATACCTTTTAAAAGTCATATATGTGTGCAAAGTCAATAATGTTTTTATCATAATGAGACTCAATCTATCCTTGATATACCACTAATTTACCTCACACAACTCTAATGGACCTCATAAACCTCATCAAGCCACCACTAGACTATTTCATATCTCATTGAATCCGTTATCACCATTGTCAATGCCTAATTACTCCCAAATGGCCCCCACACATGTCAAATAGTGACTTTTTAACTCCCTCAATTCATAACATTAGGTTAAAAGTTTGATATTAATCTTATCTTCCCTCCAAAACACCTTATAATGATGTTTTAGGTTTTAAACAAGGAAAATTATAGAGAAAATGGTAGTTTGCAGAGGTTTTATAAGTAGTATAAATCCATATAGTATAGACCAGCTCAGGTGGAGTCATGATTTTGTAGAGGGAGGTAAAATATTTCAAATGGAAAGGAGATAAATGTATTATAGTTTCATTAAATCTTACAAGGAAGACTCATAGAGCTCTTCATGTTTACACTTATATTATATAGAGGAGAGAGAATGGGGACCCAAGCTCATAACCAGAGAAATTACACTCAAGTAGATTACACCCATGGGAATTTTTATAGGGATTTGTATGATAATATTTATTAAAATTCATTAAGAATTTAAGGAATTTGTATGTCCTCAATTGCCTAGGCTAGCTTGGACTGAACAATTTTTAGGGATTTTTTTATTTTTCTACTCAAACTAGTGATGAATGTTATTTATTTGGGTATTTAAAGATCCACCCATATAATTATACACATTTTATTCACATGTGTGATATCATATTATTATCATACCTTCATGAATAGCTCCAATGTGTGATCTATAGGTAAGTCTATGCAATAGACAAAGGTTTGTTGCCTTCATAAGAGGTTGTTAATTGGGTTGAATATTTTACAAAAGTGTTTTAAGTTTCCAATGCCTTATTACTCATATTAAAGGTAAAATGGAATTTTTTAATCCTATAATATCCCAAGAAAGAATAAATTATGCATATTTGAAGATCACTATGTGACAAAGACTATGTGTGTATCTCACTGGCATCTACATATCTTTAAATGTAACTCAAAAACATAGAAAGAGGTTTTTTTATTAATGATGAATCATATTTATGCCATTGACAACAAGATATGAGTGTTCATGGTGGCCTAATTTGAATATAAATTATCTTCTTTATTTAAAAATTCACATAGTCCTTTTTAGCAAAATTTAATGTCATTTTCAAAAGTTAACATTTTTCTGATTTTTTGAGGTTTCACTTTAGGACTATATATGATTCTTCTTTACCACCAAATTTACATGTTTGCTTAGGTATGTGTATAAATTTCTACAAGGTTCATGTGTTTTGTCATAAAAAGGATCTTACCCTCCATTTCACATCAATTTCATGCTCTTTTAGTCCTTTATGTTTTCACTACCATTTACACTATGTTACACTTATTTTCATGTCCTACACTTGATATATCTCCACTAACACCATCCTCCAATCATCAAAATTTATTTTAAAGGTTATATCATGTAAATATACCTCCATAACCACTTGGAACCATAAAATTAATGAGATATTAGTATATTTGACCCATATGGTCATATGGTAAACTAAGAATGTAAATGTGCACGTACAGCTAGCCCTTTTAGGCTTATTATAGTAGGATCCCCAAAATACACCATGTAGACCATCCAAGTCATGAGTATTGGTGAGTATCAAGGGATGTGAATCCTAAATAATTTAATGATGATATGAAAAATTCACACTAGAGTTTCAAGTACTATGTAGACCATCTTCTTTTCATACAAGCCTGACAACCAAGCCTTGTAGATAGTCATACTAATAGGGGGTTATATGTGACATTACTAAGGCATATTAGTGTCTTCATCTTAATTGGGATAAAATTAAATTTTATTAAAAGGAAGAGAAAAGTTCATATTTTTTAATAAGATAACACTTTATGTTCATCACCTCTAAGAAGGTAGAGTAACACCTAAGCAAGCTTGAAACCACATAGGCATATGCAAACATGAGACCTAAGAATGAGGAGAATAAGGTATGGAAATAAAAGAGTGTTGGAAATCCACAACATAGGAATGATAATGAACCTAAACACATTATGGACATCTCCATGGTCACAAATACCTCAATAAATAATCATGATAAGGCCATACTCAGAATGTCCATACTTAAGAACATAGTCAACATGCATCTAAACTGCTAGTCTGAGCCAAAATGATTATCTAAAACCTTTATGGTCATGTCTAAGCCCTAAAAATTAGTGAAAATGGTCATAATTACCCAATAAATTCACTAATATATTCACTTGGGATAGAAAGATAATCAGTATACCCACTATTTTATCTCAGAGCAAAACCTTTCTTTGATAATTGTCTAAAGGTTAAAAGGGTGCATTCATGACATGAAGGGTCTATAGGTAGTTTGGTATCCCAAAAAGTTTTAATTTTAATTATTTAATATGGTTAAAGTTTCCCAAAACTCATCCAAAATTCTAACACCTATAGTTATAGTCAAAAGCCTTAGTGATAGGCCAACATAGTCAACTATATAATCCAACTTATAGACGCTAGTGCCATCTTGAGGTTTTTCTAAGATATTATAATGAGTTAAATAGACAATGTGAGGTGAAGATGAATAAGACTTTTTAATAAGGTTTAATGTTCTAGTAGGTGATAAAGTTGATCAAAGTGTTATCAAACCCTGCTCAATCTAGTTAGCCTACACACAAGCAATTCAAAGACCATCTTCAAATGCTCATCCACTCTACCACATACATCCTCAAGGCTAAATATCATAGGGATTATTACTTCCACATATGGACTAAAATTTCCTAAATGATTGGTTTGTAGTTAGGGGATAACCTTTATCAATGAACCTAAATAAAATAATCACTTAGAATTACCTACAAATAACCCTCATACCACCTTCTAACATTCATATCTCTAAGAACCCTCTACATGGGAACCCATCCCATTCATGGAAGATGAGAATGTTGGTGCCAAATACATTCATGAAATTTTTTATTGGTTTAGATTTTCATATTACATGAACCATCATTAAGATGGTGGATGTCTCAAACCCTACACAAACCCTAGAAGTGACTAGATGGTGGAATTTGACCTTAGAACCCATGCATATTAGATAATTAAACCATGAATTGACTTTTTTTGCCTCCTAAGGTCCTCTAACCATCATAAAAACCCATTGGTTGGCATGTGAAGTGGTAAAGATTTATATAGTGGGACTAGAAGTGCTAGTTTAAGCTCAAAGGCAAGGATATTGTGATTATTTATGCGCACAATAGGTTTGAGGAGTGAAAATGAGTCCTAGAGCATATACATAGTTCTTCCAATTTTATTTAAGGTGACCTCTATGAATGGTTCAAAAATAATATAGGCATAGACATTGGAATTCATGACCATATACACCCAAAATAAGATAAATGATGCAATCAAGCTAATGATTCTATTCCATGAGGTTTCTAAGGTGATGTTCAGGTTATACATGATGCAAGAGTGCCTTTTAGCCCCATGATTCATGATTTATGTCTAAAAATATACCAATATATGGCTTCCAAAATCACTATGTCATGAAAATTTGAATAAAAAAATAACTTTGGGAATAATAATTCTTCCAATCAAAATAGGGAAGGACATCATAAAGTTTGGAGACCCTTTACCTAGTTTAGACCACTTGAGAGGACACTACAGTAGACCATTCTATTTACAGACACATAAAAGTCACTCAAAAGGCATGTTATCCTCATAAGGAGCATCTTCAAAGGCTCATCATATCTTTTATTCCATTTCATGGGGAGTCCAAAATTTTTGAGAAGGTGGGAAGTTTCATTGACTTAAATTTAGTGGAAGTGGTTGAGAGATCCATGTTTTCATCTCCATAAACCATACCTAAGATGCCCAAACACTCTTAAACCTCCCTCAAACCCTAATAGTGACTTAAATAGAGAGATTAAATTAAAATTCCATTAAATTTATTATTAATTTTTTATATAACACTTCGATCATGTTTTCAGATCATAGGGGCTCATGTTCATGACACTTGATGGTACAAAAACTATATGCTCACTTTTTGAAAATGAAAATTTGTAGTGTTTTGGGCATAATATGTGTTATAAGTAATAAATATATGTTATAAAATATGGAAAGTGTAAAATAAAGACTTATTATACTCATTTAATTCCATTTTTATCCATAGAACCAACTGAAAGTGTCTCTATTAGCTCTTCCTAAACTACTAGTCTATGAAGCAGTTCAAGTGGCATAGTCATGTAGGACTAATGAGATTGTAGGTGAAGAATACTTTATATATAAAAATTAAATTTACTAAGGGATTAAAATAATAATGATATAAGTCTTTTAAAATTAATTAGGATCTTTTTTCAAATGTTTGATCATTCAAGCAATGTATATAAGTAGAAAGTTGAAGGACAAGCAAACATGACTACTTATTTCATAAGTAGAAGACTCTAGTAGGAAAATAATGGCATGGTATAATTTATAAACCACACTAAATCATTAGTAACTATCACCCAAGGGATCATAACCCAAAATTAAGGCCATTATGATAGGTTAGAGGTAGTTTCAAGGACCATTCTACATGCACATTGAATTAAGACTACCTAATACCTCTTGAAGGACTATCTACACTCCATTTTTCATTATATAACTACTAATGGAAGGAATATTAGGATATTTTAATCATGTTTAAGGATTTAATAAAGTCAAATGAGGGATTTAAATCCTCCATACCTTCCCAAAGCCCCAAAGTGGACTCATTAAATTCATATCAATGCATGGGGATGGTGAATAGCTATGTTATCACTATCATACACCACATTGGCCTCATTCATGGCCTATCCAATTCCTATAATATTTAAAATTATCCTTAAAACTTTATATTTAATTAGGCATTGAGATCTTGCTTTGGCATCCCTCTGTTAGGTGTAGCAAAGCTCTACCAAATTTACCTTGTACTCATTTGAGTCAATAGAAGATATTTGAAAATCTCTTATGGAATGATAGTGTGATTCATGAAATTTTTATTTGTATATTATATGCATTATGATATCATATATAGGTCCTTTCATGCACATAACTTCATGTTACTAGTCTACTACCAATTGTATGAAGTGTTAGAAAGTAAGAGTGTTCTTAAAGTGTCATAAGTCAATAGTATATTTTATAGGTCTAGACCTTTATCCTTAAAGTTGTAGAATCCTATGGAGGTAGACCTTTATCCTTAAAGTTGCAGAATCCTACACAACCTCCATATGAAACATTAATGATCAATACACCATTAAAAATTTTATATGTTATAGTCTCCATCAGGTTCATTTATAGTTTCAAAGGATATGATCAAGAGTGGATCTCTAATCAATTGGTGCATCACACTTAGAGCAAGTTATTTCATAAAAATTCATCCTTTTACCATTTCATTGTGATAAGATTAGGTATTAGAGAGATTTGAATTGAAAAATTAAGGTAGATATTCCCATAAAACCTATAGGTTCGACCTTCACATTAGGCATCCCATAGTCTATAGGTCATTCCAATATTAGCCTAGGTTTGAGGTAAACATGAACAATCTTCTCTTCAGTAAGTGTTTAACCTAGATTTCTAATAGTTATATCACACTTAGTGGGACTAGATATCAAGGGCCTTAGAGACCTAATTTGATAATCTTGACAATGTGGGAAGACATTTGGAGAACTATGAGCAACTATGGGGCAAATCAAAAGGTAGTTTCATGCACCAAGTTTCCATTAGGTCATCTTCAAAAGGTAAGTAGATTGATTTTGTTAAATTATCATTATACATATCAATGAGAAAGAGGATTCCTATAGATAATCCAAATCCCACACCCCTAAATTCTCCCAAATCTCCCAATCCCACTAATTCTATCCATACCTGGCCTACTACATGTCCACCAATCCTAAGACAAGGCCTAGATTGTAAGAATGTGTAAAATTCAATGGTGGTAGCCTTTTAAAAATTTGATGATTACCTGGTTGTTACCTTAAACAATTTTCCATATTTCATAGGGGAAAACTCCACCACTCATGTAGAACATATAGTTGATATAGAAAAGCTATGTTCAATACACAACATTACCTAAGAAAATATAGCCATGAGACTCTTAACAAATTCCTTGAGAGGAAAATATATTCAATGGTATATAGGTTTTACTCTTAGCTCCATAAATACTTGGGATGAATTTATTGAATTCCTTTATAAACACTTCTAAGATAGAAGTGACCATCTGTCACTAGTTGAGCAACTCACCTCAATTAAGAGGCCACCCCAAGAATCTATGGTTGATTTTAACTATAGATTTCAAAAGAATTGGGATAGAATCCTTGTCATTATCATTAGTTCACTAAATTATGCCTTCTTTTACTACCTTAAGGCCTTAAATTCTTATGTTTTTGTAATGAAATAATCCATGGATAGGACCACATTATCAGAGGCATATGAAATCTCTATAATAATATACAATTGCTTGATATAAGCAAGAAAGTTGACTCATATACCTTTCATGACCCTATTCCTTGATCTCCAACCTACTCCCCCCACTATTTATCCATTGTCTACTCCAAATAATCACGACCAATCTGATGGTATCCTTAGAAAGATTAAAGGTTTTTTAAAATCCCAAAACAAAAGTTTGGTAGCCTTAGAGAGGTAACAACATACCTCTTGTAGACCCCATCAATCCCTATATAAAGTTCCAAATCTATCTTATTATTATAATAGAACCCCTTATCCACCCAAAAAAAAATCCTAAGGTCATATCACATAGGCTATACCATATAACAACTATAACCCTAATGTTATAAGCAGTTTAAGGGCATTGATGCCAACACAAAACAATCTTGCATAAGAGGGTGAATGGTCATCTCCATGGGGGAAATCAAATTAGATGGTGATATTTACAAGTGGAGAAACATATAATAATTCTTATTTATAGTAGGATCCTCTATTTTAAGATCATGACACCATGCCTCCTCCACCACAAAGACCTCCAGTGCCTCATGGTGACATGGCTACCTATTGATGTGGATTTTAGGCACACCATAGTCAAATGAGATATCCTCTAATGTTTGAGGATATCAATGAAGGTAAAATACACTCTATGGCATGATTTTTAGGTTTGTGGTATATTACAACTTGTTTATGGAATATCAGGTATGGCATGTAAGTTATTGATGAGGTTTTCGGATAGAGGTATGGTTCTTAATAAGGGTATTGAATTTGTATGTGAGTTATATAGGTAGTTGGTTTCTAGTCTAAATTGGGTAGATCTCAAAAAAAACTCAAAAAGGATGGAAGGGTGAGGTAAAAAGGAGGATCTATTATTTTTAGGAACTATTTCCCTAGTTAGTTTCTAAAAGGACAAGTGCTCTTAGAACCTATGTTTGTTGCTAGTAGTAATTACACACCAATAGTCAGATGTGGCTAAGATGTCTAAGGAGATAATGATGCAAGAAATTCACAAGCCTTAAACAAATGTTTTTCCTTTTAGGGTAGCTATTGCACACCCTTAATTAGGAGATTATGGCTTAGGCTAATAATGTATCCAAAGTAGATTTTACAAATACATAGAAACCTACATCTAAGAAAACACTCATGCATAATAAAAAATATGAATCAAATAACTTGATAAACTTAATTAACATAATTTACCAATGTTTAAATTATTTTTGAACATCTAAAGATAATTAAATGAATAAAAAATTGTCCTATATTAAAAAATTCTCTAAAAAAATCTATGTTGGATTATAACTATTTAAATATGTTTGGGGAAGGGGTCACCTCATCCTCCAATCATCCAAAGTTTTTACATGTGGTAGTTAGAACATGAGTTATAACTATAGTCAAGACCATATAAGAGAAATATTATAGTTATCAATTAAATAAGTTGACCTTTTCAAAGGCATGTAATGTGTGCATGTGTAAAAAATATAAATTTAATTTGAATATAAAAATATCAATTTTCAAGGAAACTATGCACTATTATAAATTTATGCATGCACAAAATCATTAACCTATCAAGGTTGCATCATATGAAGTGTTACATGTACTTTAGTTGGTGTAGTAGTTGCAGTGGTTGATGTATCCTTTTAACTTGACCAAGGAGTCTTGAATGTTCCTCTTTGGTCATCTAGAATTTATTGTTAAAAATTTCCACCTCTATAACTTTATTTTTGTCTATACTCAACTCAGATTCTATCTCTTCTAGTGTAAATTCTTGTAAAATATATTTGAATTCATCCATTGCTTCTTGAATGAGTTTATCAAAATTAATCATATTCATCAATTTTCTTGTGGTGTCCTTTACATTAGATAGCCTCAAATCATCTAAAATCTAGAGGATTTGGCCCTCATTTTCCTATTATTTGGGGATTAAGGCCCCAACTAGTTGTAGCTACTCCTTTGCTTCTTTCTACCTTATGATAACTAGTTTCAAGGCATTGGATGTCTCTAGTGTTGTCATTAAGTCTAGATGACTATATAATGAGTTAACTATGTATGTAACTAACATATTTAACTTAGAACTATCATCTTTCAATGAATTATATAATTGGTTGGAATTATTTACATGAGGTGCCATTTCAACCTTCGTAAATTCCATTTCCTCTAAAGAGTTGTAACATCGAGAAGTTTCTTATTGCAACTCAACTTCTATGCCTACAGGAATATGTACAGTCTTCACTTGCTCCCTTAGTTTATCCACCTCAGCCTCTAATCCCTAAACCTTAGCTTTAATCTCCCATCAATACATATTTATTCCCTCATAGATGGATATTATAACATCCATATGGGTTTGGGCCAGGTCTGCAAAAATTTTAATGTAAGGAGATTGCCTAGGATGTCTATTTTCCCTCTTAGTAAGGTAGAATACTTCATGTCTTTCTTCAATACTTATTTTTGTGCCTTTATCATCTTATATATTCCTCTTCTTCACCCTATGTATAGTATCAGATTGGGTTCAAATAGAGTGGAGATAGAAGGAAGCTCCATGATCTTGAAGCTAGGCATTTGGGAAGTCTTGTTTTTCAAGTCTACATCCCATGGAATAATGCCCAACTATGAATAATATGTGGTTTTAAGAAAAAAAATCCTCAACCTCCTCTAATCCTATCTATTTTTTTGGTACTTCAACAATTATGTTAGGTAGGGAAGGCCATATAATCTTGGACCAATCCACTCCTCCAAATTGAGGGAGTGTATGGACTATGATCAATTGGGGTTTGGTCTTCCTTACCCTACCAAAACTTGTCATAATAATTTCTTCTATAGAGGTGGTGGATATAATTGGAAGGGTAATATAGGTGGACTAGACATGGGGTTATGGAGTGGGTAATGAAGTTTATACCTTCCTCAACACCTTCTTCTTCTTTAAGAATTTTATAGTAGAAGTGATAGAAGGGATAAAGTAGGTTAGCATGGTGAGTGGGATGAAATTGGAGAGTTTTAGTCATATAAAATTCAAAATTTTCTAACTTGAGAGTGGCTAATGACACCTAATACATAGTTCCTTCTTGTTTTCTCTCACGACCTTCATATGCATGTTTTCATTGATTCTTAGTCATATGTAGCCTCCCAGACTAAACCCTTGCAGACCCATATTGCTCTTTACATGCTTAATGCATCCCCTTAGGTCTTGTAAACCATGGATAGTGCCCAAACATGGACTATAGTGTTGAAACCTATGGTGTCTTATTCTTAGTGTTATTGTTCAAGTACATTTTGGCTTCTAATAATCATATTATTTTGAATCCATATCTTAATTCATGTCATCCTAACATGAATTCATCTAGCTCATGATCATTAAATCCATATAAAATTCCATTCAAATTCCATTTATAAGAGTTGGCACTCATTTACAAGAGAGATGCAAGAATACAAGAAAGACTACTCAAAAACATTTCCCTATTCTCTACATAGAACCATCTAATAGTATTTCAAGTTTATTCAAACCTTTACACCAATCCTTAGTCATTACAAGTACACCCAATTTCACATTTACTTGAATTTTCATCACACTATTGCACCAAGCATTTCAATGGGAGAACTAAATATAGATTGATCCCTCCTCAGAGTATTGGTATGTAGGCAACATGCCCACACATGGGGTGTGAAGTACGTCTAACATATCCTTTACACAATAACCCCTCCTTTCCTTTCTCCAAATTTTACATTGAAATTTAAGCACAAAGGAGACCTACGGTATTGAATATTGAATTAGGTACACTATGAGCTCTATGGATATTTAGGCTTTGATATTTCATGGGCAAGGTCACATAGACATGATGCACAAAACCCAAAAAGCTTAGATCACTAGGATAATAACACAAAGATAGGACTATAACACTAGAACCTAGGGTGTCCCACTTTTGGTTCTCCTATCCAATTAAGAAATGAGCTCCAAATTCCTATTTGTGATAGTTTCCCAAGCTTACAAACAAATTTTTAGACCCTATCTCAATCAAAATAGTACAAAATAAGATAAGTTTGATTTTCTCTCTCTCATTACTATTTTCAGAAAAGCCCTAACTAGAGTCAAGCTTCACAAATTAGTATCCTAATTATTTTACATTATTTACTGATTTTATCTACTCATACCCATTTTTTATTTACTAATTAAACATCTAATTTGACAAAAATAATAAATCATTTGGTGATCCTGACTTACTTTAAATTTCACATAAAAACCCTAAAAACCCTAGGGTAAATTCCTAACTAATTTTTCCCATTAATTTTTGAACTTTTTCTTCAATATTAAAATAAAAAATTCCTCTCAAATTTTTTAATTTTATAGTAAATTTTAAAATAAACTTATTTCAAACCCTAGTTTCATCAACTAACTCCCAATAATTTTCTAAATTTTTAATTACATATTAAAATCAGAAAGTCACTTGAAAATTTCAAAAATCCATAGTAATTAAAAAAAAAATTGAAAACCCTAGTTGCATCTACTAGGTCCCATTAAATCAAACACTTTCCCATAAATTTCTGAATTTTTCCTTGAATACTTAACTTAGAATTTAAATTTCAATTTCAAAAAAACATAGTATTTTGTAAAAATATTTTAAAAAAAATTGTCATGTCCCCTTCTAATTGACATCTTTTCGAGCGGATGATTAGCCTATTATGCGACCCTCGTAGGCTGATAGGATGGATAGAGGGTCTTGATAGAGACGGTTTGGAATTCGTTCGGGCTCTTTCGGGCATGAATTATAGCAAGCACACCTTTCGAGGTGTATAAGAATCTCTCATGGGAGAGAGTTTGGATTGATGATTATTGATATTGATTCTTGTTAAGAAATTCTTCTGTGAAGACTAAGCCAAGGGTTCCAGTATTCCATCTGCAGTGGAGAACGTCAACTCTTCATTGTGCGCGATTCAGAGGCTGTGAAAGATCAGCTGATCTATTGCCAAACTGCATTGAAGAATGTCAACTCTTCAGTGTGAGCGATTCAGAGGTTGTGAAAGATCAACCGATCTATTGCCGAATTGGGAGATAACTTCATCCAGAAGCTATCACATGTACTTACAAGTTTGAGAGATAACTTCACACAGAAGCTATCACGAGGGTTTACAGGTATTTTCATTATTTGGGTTTTGATTCCAGAATTATACAAATATAGATCTTTTGTATTAGCCCATAATCCTACAGATCAGGATCAAGCATATAGGTTGAGCAATATCAGCGGCCGTACGACTTCCGTATAGATCTGTGAAAGTCCATACGCATCTACAGAAAGTTTAGGTACCGACATCGGTGAACAGAGACTTACAGAGATCGACATCGGCCGACTCATCACCGACGTCAGCAAGAGGACCACTACAGGTCGACCGACGACGGCAATATAACCGACGTCGGCGACTGTGTTTTTTACACAGTAGGCCGAGACGTGCCAGATTCAGCCCAGTTTGAGGAATATACAGGCTATAAGGCCGAACTTTCGATATTCTTTGTATATTTGACAGAGGGTCTCCATTGTAAGCTTATGAGCAAATAAATAAGAAATTATACTGTGATTTATTCATCTATTTGAAGATATTTTGCAAAAATTTAGATAAGCAATTTGGAGCTTTTGTTTTGATATTCAAATGGATATTATAGTGGTATCAGAGCTAAATCCTGCCATCCTGAGGGTTTAGAAATTTTATGCAGCCACAAGAGTTGCGACCACACGGGTATTATACACGCAGTAGAGCTTTGCTTGAAGGTACCCAGCTGTTAAAACAGTAACAGATTACCATGAGTGATAGACATGAGGGTAGCCCACCCAGGGGCCACAGGTATGATGCTGATCAGGACACCAGAGAATTCCACCGTGCTATGATGTCAGGCCAACAACAGATGAATCAGACACTACAAGCACTTACTACTATGATAAGGGGAATGAACGCAACTGATAGACAGAATGGGGAACAAGGAGATAATAGGAGTGCTAATATTAATCAGAGACCACAACAAACCCATTCTAGGACAGTAGGTAGACCTACATGCCCTACGTTTATTCAAGAGGAACCAAATGTTCCAGCAGAGGAAGAAGCAGGAGATCCCTCATTTACAGATGTTTACATGGCTGCAGATGAGGAGTGGAACTTATTACCTCCTCATGTATGAGAGAGGACGTCCCTTGATCATTTTATTAATCTGAGGAGAGAGCACTATAGATTGGCTAGACAGGATAGAAGACCTAGATACCAGAACAATGATCTTAAGCATGCTACAAGCAGGCTCACACTCGCGATGTTCGATGGAAGTGGTAAGGTCACAGCCCAGGCTTGGATTAGTAAGTTGGAAACCTTTCTCACATTGCGTCCGATGGCCGAGGAAGATGCTATCAGATATGCAACACTACATCTTGAGGGAGTAGCTCACGATTGGTGGCACCACGGGATGGTGACACTCCATCATGATCAGATCACCTCTTATCAGGAGTTCATGGACAGGCTAGTAGAGCATTTTGACAGGAGGGATCTAGAGTCCTATTTTCAAGAGTTGGCACAGTTACGTCAAAGTGGCAGTCTAGAGTCTTTTATTGGTGACTTCCAAAAGTTATCAGTTATGGTTCCTAACATATCAGAAAGGTGACTTGTGGTACTCTTCATGGAGGGACTGACAGAACCATTGAGAGGTTGGATCAAAGGCTTTGATCCTTCTTCCTTACAGGAGGCTATGAAGAAGGCACGTAGCATGGAGATGGCAGCCCCATCAAGTAGATCTAACTCTAGAGGTACTTCTTCATCTAGGGATAGTAAGGGGTTCAACAGGAACAGAGACAGACCAGGTTTCAACATAGATAAATTAGGGGTTACGAATAATTCAAAGGCCAACCCAGCAGTACCATCGTTGGATAGAGATGCTCTTAATGATTTATGCAAGAAGAAACTTTGTTTCTATTGCAAAGGTCCATATGATGCTAATCATGATTGTCCGTTGAGGCCTAAGGGCAAAGCAAATTGGGTGATGTGGGCCTATTATGAGGATGAGGAATCAGAAGATTTTGAACATCATGATTGTTCCTAGGAGCCGAACGCTGAGGCTTCAGAGCCTAAGGTAGAAGTAGAGTCAGAGCTCCAGATTCAGGAGGCACGTCTATCTAGCATCCAGCACGAGGGATCATTCAGACTCTGGGGAGTTTTGGTAGGACAGAGGGTCATTACCCTTCTTGACACGGGTGCCACACATAATTTTATTGATACTAGATTTGTGGAGAAGCGTGGACTCACCACAGAAGAGTTTGAGGGCATTAGAGTTAAGGTAGCTGACGATTACACCCTTAGATGTGAGCAGATGATCAGAGAGCTCCCATTACGCTTGAACAACTATGAGTTCAAGGTGGATTATTATGTGGTCAACATGGGAGATATAGACTTGGTTTTGGGCATGAAGTGGCTTCATTCCCTTGAAGTAGTCACTCTTAGTCTTAAGGATATGGAGATCCATTTTGATGTAGATGGGAAGACTCACATTCTCAAAGCAATACGAGATGGCAACATCAAGACTATTTCTTTACATCGGATGGAGAGGCTCATGCGACATGACATGGTAGAGTGGGTTGTCAAGTGCACATTGGCACCAATACAGGAGGGACAGCAGAAGACTGAGTATCATCCTGACATTCAGCAATTGAGAGTCAAGCATGATAAAGTATTTAGTGACATTCCACCAGGGAGACCTCCAGACAGGGGCATTGAGCACATTATTGAGCTTGAGGAGGGCGCTAAGCCCATTATGATTACTCCATATAGGCATCCTAAGTGGTTGAAGGATGAGATCGAGAAAACAATTAAGGAGTTACTGGTTATGGGTCACATTTGGCCTAGCAAATCACCATTTGCTTCTTCAGTTATTCTAGTAAAGAAGGATGGCACCCTACGCATGTGCATTGACTATAGAGCCCTAAATAAGAGAACCATTAAGAACATGTATCTTATTCCTCGTATTGACAAGCTTATTGATGAGCTTCATGGTTCACATTACTTCACAAAGATAGACTTAAGGTCAGGGTATCATCAGATCAGGGTTCGCGAGCAAGACGTGGAGAAGATAGCTTTTCATTGCCATTGTGGACACTATGAGTTTATAGTGATGCCATTCAGGCTCACTAATGCACCAGCAACATTTCAGTCCACCATGAATAGAGTCTTCCATTCACTGCTGAGGAGGTTCGTACTTGTCTTCTTTAATGACATTATGATAGACAGTAGGACTTGGCAGGAGCATTTGGCTCATCTGGAGACTGTACTCAGCATCTTGGAGAGGGAATCCTTGTATGCCAAGGAGTCAAAATGTGATTTGGGGATGACCAAATTATTATACTTAGGTCATATTATCAGTGCAGGGGGAGTGCAGATGGATCCTAAGAAGATCCGTGATATCATAGATTGTCCTATTCCGGCAAACCTAACACAGCTAAGGGGATTTCTAGGTTTGTGTGGATTCTATTAGAGGTTCGTGAATGGTTATTCATGACATGCAGCTCCTATGATAGATTTGACTAAAAAGGGGGCTTTTTGTTAGACACCTGAAGCACAAGAGTGTTTCAAAAGGTTTAAGGGGTTGATGACTACGTGCCCAGTTCTGGCACTACCTAATTTTTCGAAGCCGTTCGAGCTTCAGTGCGATGCTTCAGGCGAGGGCATCGGAGTGGTACTTATGCAGGACAAGCACCCCATAGTATATGAGAGCCACAAGCTCAGGGGACTAGAGAGACTATACATCATATATGATAAGGAGATGCTCGCTATCACGCATGCCTTAGCAAAATTTAGGCAATATCTCGTGGGTAGCAAATTTTGTATCAAAACAAACCACAACAGTTTGAGACATTTCTTGGGGCAGCGAGACCTTAATGATCATCAGTAGAAGTGGGTGAGTAAAATACAAGCATATGATTTTGACATCTCTTTCATTAAGGGCACCCAGAATGTTGTGGCCGATGCTCTTTCACACAGGCTGTATTTGAGTACCATGGTCCACATTACCGAGGATTGGTGACATATGATTATGGCAAAATATGCCAAGGATACATGGGCGTCTAGCATTGTTGAAGGATTGACGGTTGACACCAGATATACTCTTGTGAATGACTTGATCATTTACAAGAACAGGGTTCATTTGATCCCAAGATCATTGATGAAGAACATTATCATGCGAGCTTTTCATGATATACCTACTGCAAGACATCCCAGATATTTTAAGACTTACAGACAGGTTAGGGAGAGATTTACATGGAAAGGCCTTAAAGTAGATGTTCTTCAGTATGTACGTGAGTGCCCTGTTTGCTAGCAGAACAAGCAGGAGAACACGTACCCAGCAGGATTGTTGCGGCCACTTCCAATTCCTGACAGGAAGTGGGAGTGTTTGTCAATGGATTTCATTACGAGCTTACCTAAAGCCCAAGGATGAGATTGCATATATGTAGTTGTGGATCGGTTAACGAAGTATGCCCACTTCTTTTTGATTACTACCACACATACAGCTACACAGGTGGCAGAGGTTTTCTTTTGAGAGGTATTTTGACTGCATGGATTACCTCAGAGCATAGTGAGCGATAGGGATAGTCAGTTCCTGAGTCACTTTTGGCAGGAGGTGTTTCGACTCTATGGGACTGAGTGTACACCTAGTACCAGCTACCATCCACAGACTGATGGACAGACAGAGATAGTAAACAAATGGGTGGAGGGCTACCTCAGGAACTACATTGCAGGGCAGCAAAAAGCTTGGGTCAAGTGGATTCATTTGTGCGAATATTGCTATAAAATGACTTTCCACATGACCATTCAGATGTCTCCTTTCATGGCATTATACGGGTATGAGGCACCGAGTTTTCTAGATTTGCTACTGAGCAACAGTAGAGTGCCGAGTGCTGGAGACTTACTGCAGGAGAGTCAGGATACTATGAGGACTCTCAAGGAGAATATTGCTAAGGCACAAAATCAGTAGAAGTAGTATGCAGATCAACGGAGGACCGAGAGATCTTTTGAGGTAGGGGATATGGTCTACCTTATGCTGCAGCCTTACCGACAGTCTACTCTTAGGAAGAGTGGGGTAGAGAAGCTCAAGCCACGTTACTATGGTCCTTTCAGGATCCTGAGGCATGTTGGAGAGGTGTCTTATGAGCTAGAGCTTCCTACAGAGAGCAAGGTACACAATGTCTTCCATGCATCACACCTCAAAAAGGCGTTAGGACACTGTGTGATACCTTCTACAGTTTTACCTCCCTTAGATGATGAGGGAAAATTGATCTTAGTACCTGAGTCCATCTTGGAATCTAGAGGGAGATAGTTGCGTCGAAGGACTATCAGGGAATATTTGGTAAAGTGGAAAGATTTGCCAGTTGAGGATGCGACATGGGAAAGCGAAGATATTCTACAGCATCCAGAGTTGAGATTGCTTGAGGGCAAGCAATTTCAGGAGGGGCGGACTGTCATGTCCCCTTCTAATTGACATCTTTTCGAGTGGATGATTAGCCTATTATGTGACCCTCGTAGGCTAATAGGATGGATAGAGGGTCTTGATATAGATGGGTTGGAATTCGTTCGGGCTCTTTCGGGCATGAATTAAGGGAGATATTAATATTTGATTGATTTAATCAAATATTAATTATTTGATCTAATTTTAATTAATTATTAATTATTAATTAATTATTAATTAATTATTAATTATTAATGATTGAGTCTAATTTGAGGATGCAAATTCTAAATTAAGACTTGGTCTAATTTTAAGACCCTAGTTCTAATTTAAGGGAGTCTAATTTAAGGGAGTCTAATTTTAGCAAGCACACCTTTGGAGGTGTATAATAATCTCTCATGGGAGAGAGTTTGGATTGATGATTATTGATATTGATTCTTGTTAAGAAATTCTTCTGTGAAGACTAAGCCAAGGGTTCCAGTATTCCATCTACAGTGGAGAACGTCAACTCTTCATTGTGCGCGATTCAGAGGCTGTGAAAGATCAGTTGATCTATTGCCAAACTGCATTGAAGAATGTCAACTCTTCAGTGTGAGTGATTCAGAGGTTGTGAAAGATCAACTGATCTATTGTTGAATTGGGAGATAACTTCATCCAGAAGCTATCACATGTACTTACAAGTTTGAGAGATAACTTCACACAGAAGCTATCACGAGGGTTTACAGGTATTTTCATTATTTGGGTTTTGATTCCAGAATTATACAGATATAGATCTTTTGTATTAGCCCATAATCCTACAGATCAGGATCAAGCATATAGGTTGAGAAATATCAGTGGCCGTATGACTTCCGTACAGATCTGTGAAAGTCTGTACGCATCTATAGAAAGTTCAGGTACCGACATCGGTGAATAGAGACTTACAGAGACTGACATCAGTCGACTCATCACCGACGTCGACAAGGGGACCACTATAGGTCGACCGACGATGGCAGTATAACTGACATCGGCGACTGTGTTTTTTACACAGCAGGCCGAGACGTGCCAGATTTAGCCCAGTTTGCAGAATATACAGGCTATAAGGCCGAACTTTCGATATTCTTTGTATATTTGACAGAGGATCTCTATTGTAAGCTTATGAGAAAATAAATAAGAAATTATACTGTGATTTATTCATCTATTTGAAGATATTTTGCAGAAATTCAGATAAGTAATTTGGAGCTTTTGTTTTGATATTCGAAGGGATATTACAAAAATCCCTATTGCATATACTATCTCCTATTTTTCTTCTTTAAGTATCACCTTAAATGTTTGGGAGCTTTGTATCCTTTTTATGTATATTCCAATGCCTTCTTTAGATTATATCAATTTAATATGTTCTACTATTATCTAAGTTGTTTTCCTTATGCCACCTAAGTTCCTTGCATCTCTTCCTTCAATGAAGTTTAAGACTTAGTGGCAATCCTCTTGAATTCACCTAGATTCCAACTTAACCAAATAATATGGACAAACAACTAGTTCATACTCTATCTATAGATTTTACACATCAAGATTACACCAATTTTGATTAAAATGATTCAAACAATAAGCAATATGATAATACCAATGATGATGTACACACTGATGCTCATGTTCCACCATAATGTACTACTGATCCACTTCCACCCACTATTGATAATGAAGTTGTACTCAACAAAGATTTTATTCTCTAAAGTTTTAGAGAAAGACTTAGGGAATATTCTCAAGTTTATACTCTTATATTACAATCTCTCATGGAAATAGAAAAGGCCAAACAAGTTGAGTTTTTCATTCCTATAACTAAACTAGTTGAAAATGACACTATGGGGGAAACTATATCTCAGAAAACACCTATAGTAGCCCAACCTACCTCTCTTCCACTAGTTATACCTAGTACATCCCTATCTCTTGATGTGGCAACCCTTGTGTAAGAGATAATATCCCTTGAATCCAAGGTGAAACATCTTGAGCAAGGTGATTCTAGACCTACATAGGCTTTGGATTCTTTTTCTCTACTACATACACCATTGGCATGACATATTGCTTCTACACCCTTGCCACAAGATTTTGTTCAACCTAAGCTTACTTTTTATGATGGAAAGGGTGATCCAAAGACGCATTTGAGATATTTTCATGTAACATGCTTAGATTATGTACCAAATAATTAGCTACTTACCAAGCTATTTCTATGGAGTGTAAAGGATTATGCTTTATAATGGTCCTATAATCTATTGAATTAATTAGTTAATGCATTCAATCCTTTATCTAACATGTTTTGAGCATATTCCAACATCACAATAGGTTTTGTATTGGTTCACATACCTTGTGAAGTGTATTATTTCCTTTCTCTTCCTCTCTTTCTTACCTACATTTTGTATGTTCCTATTTTAGATATAATGTATCTATTAAGGATTTATATACTCTATGTTTTTCATTGTAGATTCACACTTCACACTGTGATCTCTCTATTCACATCCAATATCACACAACTTCATGAGTTTCACCTTTAAAGGTAAGTTCAGATATGCTTTCTATTTTTTCTTTATCCTAGTATTTCAATATTTTGCATCACTAGAATAAAGTAGGGGCAATTTTAGTCATATAAAATGGAAAATATAGTAACTTGAGTATGGCTAATGACACCCAATCTATAAGTCCATCTTTCTTGTTCTTATGACCCTCATAGGCATGTTTTCACTAATTCTCAGTCATCTATAGCCTCCCAAACTAAACCTTTGCATACCCAGATTGCACTTTCCATGCTTAATCCATCCCTTTAGTTCCTATTATCCATGGAAAATAACACCTAAACTTGAACTACAACACTAAAACCTTGAGTGTCCTATTTTTGGGGCTATTGTCCAAGTGCATTTTGACTTCTAATGGTCATATTCTTTTGAATCCTCATCTTGATTCATGTCAACCTAACATAAACTTATTTAACCCATGATCTTTGAATCCCTTATAAAAGGCCATTCAAAATACATTTATAAGGGTTGGCACTTGTTTACAAGAGAGAAACAAGAATACAATCAAGACTACTTAAGAACTTTTCTCATTTCTCTACATATAGCCATCCAATAGATTTAAAGCTTATTTAAACCTTTACACTAGTTCTTAGTGATTCCAAGTACACCTAATTTTGTATTTATTTGAATTTTCATCACATTATTACACCAAGAACTTCAATGGGAGAACTACATATAGCTTGATCCCTCTTTAGAGTATTGGTATGTAGGCAATGTGCCCACACAAATGGTGTGAAGTGCATCTAGTGTATCCTTTAGACACTAACCCATCCTCTCCTTTTTCCAAATTTTACATTCAAGTTTAAGCACAAAGAGGAATTAAGGTATTGAAGACTAAATAATGTACTCAATGAGCTCCATATAATTTTAGTATTCAATATTTCATAGACATGGTCACATAGACCTGACGCACAAAACCTAGAAAGCTTAGATCACTAGGACAACAACACTAAGATAAGAATACAACACTAGAACCTAGGGTGTTCCACTTTTAGTGTTCATATAAAATCAAGAAAATAACTCTAGATTTCTATTTGTGATAGTCTCCCAAGCCTGTACATAGATTTATAGACCCTATCTTAGTTGGAATAGTAGATAATAAGATAAGTTTGATTTTTTCTCTCTCACTACTATTTTTAGGAAATCCCTAATTATAGTCAAGTTTCACAAATAAATATCCTAATTATTTTACATTATTTATTGATTTTATCTACTTAGACCCATTTAGTATTTAGGAATTAAACATCTAATTTCCTAAAAATAATAAAGAATTTTAGTATCAAAATTGGTGATAAGGTGTCTTATGCATAAATTACATTAAAAAATAGAAATCAAATGAGCATCTCATAGACTATGTGCTTTGATATATGTCATCTTAGCTAAGATGACTAGCCTCATGGTAGATCAGAAGTTACAAGATCTCTTTGAATAGAGCCTTCTTCTACCATTACATGAATCTATTATGTTTTAAAGATTCTCTTCCTTCGATAAATTTTGTCATACACTAAAGGAAAGAGAAGTAAAACTCATTTCAATGGGAAAACTCAAGCATACAAGCTTCCTAGACACAACAAACAAGAGTAATAACAAATTCCCATATGAGGTCAAAGTAAATGATAACAAGAATCAGAATCAACCAATAGTTAATGTGGCTTCAAATCCCCCTCAATGTGTGGTTTTATAAGTACCTCATTGGTGTGCGTTTACCAATCTACTAGTTTCTCTAACCAAAGTTTTACAATAGTTATTAGAGTTTAACATAATCAATCTCCCTCCTATTTTAGAAGTTGACCTATAAAAGCCTCTCCCATAGGGATATCATCAAAATGAATTTTATGATTTTCATAGGGCACTAGGCCACACTACAAATAGATGCATTAGTTTGAGACATAATATACAAGACTTGATAGAAGATAACCTATTTAATATTATCACTTCAGTTGATCCTC
This sequence comes from Torreya grandis, assembly GCA_037957365.1. Taxonomy (NCBI): domain Eukaryota; kingdom Viridiplantae; phylum Streptophyta; class Pinopsida; order Cupressales; family Taxaceae; genus Torreya; species Torreya grandis. The sequence goes on from JARHVA010001578.1 coordinate 656,692, forward strand.
CATAAGAAAAGCCAACACAATATAAAGCTTTGAAAATCTTCTTAAATCTATTTCCATAACATTCTAAACAAGAGAAAGGGGACACATTAGGTGTTCACCACACATACCATGCACATCCTTCACCAGTTACATACCAGGCACCTTTAATTGAGTCACATCCTTTGAATATTATGATATGTGTGTATGAGTCTAGGGTTCCAACTAGACCTTCGATACCCTTCTCAGATTAGGAGATTTTTCAAGATAATTTAGATTATAATTCACTCTTATCAAATCATATATTCATAATCATCCCATTCATAGTGTTCTCATTAATAATGACTCCAATGTTAACATGTGCACCATTAAATTATTGCAAATTTAGGCTATTAAAATTAGGATATCATTCTAATAGATATAGTTATTAGTGGATTTAGTGGGAATATATAGAGTTCATTACGTGATATTATACTTCCTTTATAGATTGGTTGAATACATGTGACCACACATTTCACCACGGTACCCAATACAAGATTTTTTGATATGTTACTTGGTCACCGATGGACTCAAAAAATTTGAGCAATACCATCTACAGTTCATAAATTCATGGAATTCATTCATGATAATCAGTTTATTATAGTTGGTAGAGTTCCATATGAGTTACCACTCCTCACTTTGGAGCCATATCCTTTGCAGTCACTAGTTCTAGCTTCTCTACTAGTTTTAGTTTCCACACCAATTATAGTTATTCTATTAATATAGATTTAAATATAGTTGAGGCACTTATCACCAGTACTAAGAGTGTATACACCTCCACAAATTCAAGATTCTAGATAGCTTCTAGCTATTATATTCACACCTAGAATAGTAACATTGAGATCTCATGCTTCTAAAAATAAATCACACTCTTAGATAACTCTTTTTCCTACTTATAGATGGGTCCCTTAGAGTACCTTAGTTGCATCCACTTCTTATAGTTATAGGGTAATCCCACATTTGGTTTCAAATTTAGAGATATCAAAACAATTACAATGTACATAACTTTTAGATTCATTGTCTCAACCTTTCCATCATGCTTAACAATCACACATGATACATTTGTTTGATATAGGACACCATGATAGGGAGTCTCATTCAAGACTCATCAGTTAGTATCATCTCTTCTTAGTCTTTCATATACATATCTTATTTCAAAAATCTAAAAACAATACAAAAAAAATACAAAAATAGTCAAATATATCCAAAACACAAAAACCTTTCAATTGTATGAATCATTTATGATTTACATTGCTATAACTATAGTAGATTACATTTATTATTTCATGATATTGTTTATATATTTATATATATTAGCATGATTCACTTTATCTTTTTTGAGCGTGTGTAGTGACATCCAAATCCTTTATTGCTTCACTATACCCATTGAGGGGAATCCTACTTCTACATTTGAGATACACATCAATATACATACCCACTAGGGGCATCTTCTACATGACTACACCATCTAGGTTATGTCATTCATAAAACACACACTCTAGTTATCATGTTAAAATACATTACTTCCTAAGGTTACATAAATTACCATATTGAAACTCACTAGTATCTTACACTTGTGTATTTCCTATCATTTACCTAGTCTTGTACTAACATGTCTTACATACTTTCACTTCTTTATTTGATTAGTTATATGTGATTGCACTTCCAGTATATCATGATTTCCTTTCTTGGTTCATGTATCTTGATGTGTTTGTATTTTCTTAGGTCTTTTTCCATGACTTGTATGTGTTTTATGACATTTTCTAATGTCCTTTGCTTATATTCATGTGTGTGCCTTAGGACATTTGTCAATGTCCTTTGTTTGTACTCTCCCATGTGCTTGTGGCCCATATGCCAAATTTGTTTTTTTCAATTTTATGTGTATGTAGAATTTGAACATGCCCTATATGTTTAATTTATATTTTAAGTGACATGTTCCCATGTCCCTTTATTTCTTTGCCCTTTGGCCACTCTTGTATGCTTCTTACTTCTTGATTTGTATATGTGTTGCTTGATTTCTTTTCCTGTTTCTAATGCCATGATCCATATCATGCATTTCCTTGATTTCATGGATGACATGATGGAAATCATGCTCCATCCTTCATTACTAAAAACTAATAGCTAACATTTAAAATTATAGTTTAGTATATTATACATGTTATTACATTATTATATCTATCTAGGGATACCCCTATTGATTTAACCTTGCTATATCTTATCAATTATCATTGTTATATCATATATCTATGTAACATAACACACTTGTAGGGCTCTTTATTTTGAGGGAATTCATTTTAATGTCTTCATTCCTACCCTTAGAATAAGGGGCAACAAACAATGGTTTTGTCATAGAGATCAGAGCTCCTAATAGGTGAAAAAGTAGTTTTCAAAACACTTAGAGTATAATCCAAACATCAGACCAAGAAGAACAAACCAAGTAGACAACAGAGAATCCAAAATAGTTACCATATTTATCCCAAGACAATAGCATCAAAGTTGGACTATAGTGTCAGACAACATGGTGTTTTATTTTTGGTTCTCTTATCCAAACAACAAAAAAAATATTTTTTTATAGAAATAGATAGAAAAGTGAGTTTAGTCATAGGTTTGTCAGCATAGTACACTCTAAACTCAACATGTTTTAGTCTAATTTTTGCTTAGAGAATCCAAATATAGGGGGACATCAAGCACGACATGATGGCTCTGACTTCCAATTTTAGATTAGGCAATTGATATAGATTGTAGATCAAAATCCATGTTTTAGACACCATTGATTGGGGGTAATGTGTATGGCACATTGATCCTCCCTTTTTTCTAAGTTTAGTTTATTTTCCAAATATTTCTTAGTAGTTGTGTGCCTTACTCCATCTACAGGTGGGTTGGCATCATTTTTCACATTTGTATTTCATGCAAGATTAACTTCTTGAGTATCCAAGTTCTTGAGTTGGCTTCCACATAAGCCTATTGCACTAGTTTTAGAGTGGATTTCATACAAGACTAATCTGCATCTTTTGAAATGGCCAAGAATGGCCTAGTTTCTAGTTTACATTCAACTATCCATGCCAACATTATCAAATCATAGTACATTCATAGGTTTTAGGATCCATCTCATATGACATCTATTCTATACCAATATTACTTCATAGCTTCAATTCATGAGACAATGATGGAGCCAAAGGAATAACTACCCTTTATATTCTTGAGCCACCTATTTAGAGGGATTGGACACATAATCCAAATAATGATTAACACATGCATGATCATCTAGCTTCACTCAGTATGTGATGATGGAGCCAAAGGGCATACCTTTACATTATTGAGCCACTTCCATGGAATTGAGTGCTTAGCTCCATTCATGATATTACTTTTGGTATAACACACACCTTTCACATTCTAACATCATAATAGGTTTTTTACTAGTTTGCATACCTAGTGAGTTGTATTTGTTCCTTTCTCTTCCTCTCTCTCTTACCTATATTTTGTACATTCTTATTTTAGATATAGTATATCTAGTAAGAAATAATCTACTCTATGTTTTTCATTACAGATTTACACTTTACACCATGTTCTCTCTACACACATCTAACATAACATAGCTTCATGAGCTTCACCTTTATCGGTAAGTTCAGGTATGCTTTCTATTTTTACTTTATCCTAGTATTTCATTTTATTGAATAAATAAAATGAAATGGGGAAAATGTGACATTTGGTAGCTTGAATGTGGATAATGACACCCAATCCATAGGTCCATCTTGTTTTCTCTCATTACCCTCATAGGCATGTTTTCACTAATTCCTAATAATTTGTTGATAACTCCTTGATCAAATAATTTGAACCTTGTCCCACTTAGTGGGAGTGCACAAGTATTTTATTAATTTTCAAAAAACCATGTACATAAGGGTGCCTTTACTCCATTAACCCTTTTACATTTCAAACATAGATTATATATATTTTACCTATGACTGGTAAAAACAACTATTTATGGGAAATCAACCCATAAGGTAGTTCTAATTAATTAACACAAAACATAAAAAACTACCTAAAAACTAAAACTAAGTAGCTTTATTTTATGGGGGTGTCTTTAATAAAAAGATGTATGCCCCATTAATAATAATTTATCTATTGAACCTACCAAAAAATCTAACCTAATGTTAAGACATTGGAACAAATCCTAACAAACTGCTCTATGATCCAAAGTTATGTGTTTGGACACATACCAAGCATTTTTCTAAATTTTTCAAATTCGATTCTATCAAGGGATTTTGTGAAGATGTCATATGTCTGATCAGCAGTTGGGAAATATATTAGATCCAGAGCTTTCTTTGCCACCAACATTAATAGATAATGGTATTTGACATCTATATGTTTTTTTTGTCATGAAACATAGGATATTAGACATCTTGATTGAAATTTGATTATCAATGTATAAATATGTAGGAGAAAACTAAGAAAATTAAAGATCTTTAAGAATACAACATAGGTAAACAATTTCTATGGAAGCATCCATTGTTGTAATATTCTATGATTCTATTGATGAACTTGCCACTATATCTTATTTAAACACCAAGTAATGGTAGTTGAACTCATATGCATAGTGTATCCTATGGTTGACACTCTATCATCCACACATTTGCCAAAATCTACATCACAATATCCAATAAGTTTGTAGTTGTTGTTGCAGTAGTATTCAAGGCCATATGTTTTCACTCCCTGAAGGTAATGCAGTACTCATTTTGTCACATGCCAATGAATTTCTCTAGGCTCATGGATAAACCTAGATAAAATTATAACTAAAAATTAAATATCAGGCCTGGTAGTCATCAAGTATATCAAACCTCCCACCAATTGTCTGTATGTGGTGCCATCAAAAAAGGCACTGCTATCATCCTTAGACAATTTCAAGTTACTTTCCATGGGAGTGAGGGTAGGTTTTCAATCACTCATGCCAAACCTATCTAATAACTCATAAATATACTTAGTTTGTGAAATGAAAATACTATGCTCTTTCTGAGTTAGCTCTATGCCTAGATAGTAGTGAAGAAGTCCAAGATCTATCATCTCAAATCCATCTTCTAATTCTTTCTTCATAGACTTGTTATGGTTTTAATCATTACCTTTGATAAATAAGTCATCAACATAGAGAATAAGTATCACCATTTTATTACCCTGAACTTGAAAATAGAGAGTATCATCAAATGCACTGTGATGAAAACCAATGGGATTCAAGTATGAATCCATTTTATCATACCAAGCCTTGGGTTCCTATTTGATCACATATAAAACTTTTATCAATTTACAAACTTTGTGTTCAGTACCCACCTATTCAAAACCTTGAGGTTATTTCATATATACTTCTTCCTATAAATCACCATTTAAAAAAGTACTTTTAACATCCAATTGACATACTTTCCAACCATTTTGTGCTATTAAGTCAAGTACCATAATAATAGTCTGTCATTTGGTAGTTGGTGAAAATGTTTCCTCATAGTCAATACCTTCTTGTTGTGCATATCCTTTTAAAATATGTCTTTCCTTATGTTTATCAATGGATCCATCTAATTTATACTTAGTCCTATAAAACCATTTACATCTTATGGGTTTAACATGTGGAGGAGGATCAACTAAAACCCATGTATTATTGCCATGTATGGCATCATACTCAGTTTTCATTGCCTATTGCCAAACATGTTCAGTAGATGCCTCCTCAAAAGTGGATGGCTCATAGGAAGAAGTAGTAACAACCATATCATAGTTTACCTATTTTTGAGAATTCTTGGGCCCTGTTAAACCAACTTCATTTACTTTCAAGTTAGAAAAAGTAATATGATCCCATTTTGGATACTTGGTCAAGTTATTCAAATGAGGGACTCCATAATTCTCATCATGTGTATCATTTGAAGGGGGACTTAGAGAATTTTCAACAATTTCTAGGTCATCAACCTATGAACTTGTAGATGAAGAAGAAGAAAGTGAAGGAATTTGAGTCTCATACCACACCTTTGAAGAGTGATCCCCATTATTCAAACCCTTATCTCTTTTTGTATTTTTCCTCTCTGATCTATCAAGTTGAGAATCAATTTTTGTAGTGTTCATAGTCCCAAACTCATCAATTATTACATCTTAACTCACTATGAATTTGCCTATATCATGTGCAAGTAAATGAAAGCCCTTTTTATCTTTAGAATAACCAATAAAGATGAATTTTTGACTTTGTGGTTCTAACTTAGTTATGTGTTTAATAGGAACCAAAACAAAACAAAGATAACCAAACACTTTCAAGTGTTTAACTTTTGGTTTAAACCCATACCATGCCTCATATGGAGTTTGTCCCAAAAGTGCAACTGTGGGGGACATATTTCTCAAATACACTATAGTACCAATGGCTTCTACCCAAAACTTATCATCAAGCTATTTATAATGAAACATGACACGTGTTGTGCCTTCTAAAGTTATATTCATTTGTTTAGATACTCCATTTTTATATGGAGTATAAGCATTACTATATTGTCGATGAATACCATGTTCTTGACAATAATCTAAAAATTCCTTTGAGGTATACTCACCTCCATTATTTGAATGAAGAGTGACCAAATGTGAACCTATTTCTTTTTCGACTAAGTGTAACCAATCAACAAACTTAGTGAAAACTTCACATTTTTTTCATAAAATATACCCAAGTCATCTAAGAAAAGTCATTAATAAACAAGACAAAATATCTACACCCACTAATGGATGAATTTTTCATGTCACATACATCACTATGAACTAACTGCAAACACCTGTTAGCTCTTCAAGATGACTATTTAGGAAATTTTTCCCAATCTTGTTTGCCCAAAATAGATTACTCACAAAAAATACTATCTTTATGAAAAGTGGGAAACCCACTCACCATACAATAACTCTAGAAATGCACTAAAGAGTGGATATTCGATGTCCATAGCGGAGATGCCATAACCACAGTGTAGACATAGTACCTATACCTATGTCAATAACTGCCATAAGTTCTATAGTGGGAGGAAGCACTTTACAATGCAATCTAACCAAGTTTTCATCTTCATATCCTATATACATTGTTTTATAATCATCCTTCATTGAATTGATGTAAATGAGCCCATTTTCAAGCATAATTTGATAACCTTTGTTTTGAATAGTTACCAAATAAAGTAAGTATTTCTTCAATGTGAGAACATACCAAACATCCTCTAGGTATTGTATAGACCCATTAGGAAGAAGAATCTGAATAGATCCAAGTACTAGTGGTGTATTCATATACTTATCTACCAAGGTGACCATAGAGAGTGAAACTTCGTTGGAAGACCAAAATAAATCTCTCCTAAATGTCATGTGTTTGGTTGCTCCTATGTCTAAAACCCATACATCTGTGAGCTCATCTCTAGCCTCATATTTAATATAATCAATGTGCCCCAAATTAGTGAATGTAGATTCATGGGAAACATTACTAGACTCATCATAGTCATGATTGGCATACTAAGCAAAGTTAGACTTAGTCACTTTTTGTGGCCTTTGAATTTTATCAAAAGGAATCCTACATTGTGAGGCAATGTGACCAAATTTTCCACATCTATGGCACTGAATGTCTGATCTACCTTGACATCTACCTATATATGAGTTATGACCACATCTTCAATCACTTGTTTCATGTGATTGGTTAGATTGTTGGATATTTTAATAACCCCTACCTCTGTTTTGATATCTACCTCTGTAACCTTGACCCCCTCTATAACTATTTCCTCTATTATTTTGATGTCCAGAAGAAGATGAACTAGGATTTAACTCTAAAACATGGGCTTCTTCAATTTTCTTGGATTTTTTGGGTAGAGAGAGGTCATGTTGGATGAGAAACTCAGCCAACTTATCAAAGGTGATGCCTGTGATCTTGTCAAATACAACATTTTAACAAAATTCCTATAAGACCCAGGTAGTCCTTTCAAGGCAATAGTGACTATGAGGTCATCATCTATTGAAAAATTAAACAACTGCATATGAATATCAGGAGAGTGACTATGAGGTCATCATCTTCTTATGCTTAGGTTTCTTATCATACAAATCTGACAATGTTTTCCATACAGTGTAATAATCAGGAGAGTTTTCAATATGAACATAAGTATCATGAGTAAAAAAACATTTAATGAGAGCTAAGGCCTTCGAATCATGTAAATTTAATATGTCTAATTTATCTTGTTATGCTAGTAATGTGGATTTTCATTCTTGACAATATCCCATAACTCATTAAAAACTAGTGAAGCCTCCATCAATCATTTCCAATCAAAATAATTGGAAATTATTAATATATTACCATTTGAAAGCAAGTTTTGAATTTTTGGCATCTTGAAATAAAATCAAGTGCAATAGAGAAAAGTGTGAAAAAATTCAAAAGAGATGAAACAAATATCACACTCACTACACAAGACACTACTTCTATGGGTTTTTTCACTTAACCTCCGTGTAGAGCAAAAAAGAAAAAACAAGAATTTTTGATGGGTTTTGCACTTAAGCTCACCAAAAATTAGTTGATTACACCCTTATTTATCCAAATTATTTCCTTATTCCACCAATTAAACCCTTATGTGACCACAATAATGTAAAAGAAATAGAATTTAATTCTCCTTTTTCAATTTTTAAAACAACACTATACAATAAGTATGCTTTTCACAACTTTCAAGGCATACAAAAAATAGATTAAAATGGAATATTCCTTTTACAAAAAGTATATTCTAAAGCAATTTCTTCCAAAAAGAATGGATTTGAACCCTTTACCTCCTCTTTGTAAGCTTCTTACAAAATGACTTTAACCAATTGCTCTAAGAGCACTTTCAAAATATAATATGTAGAAACTTGTACTTATGCTGGATTTTGTCTATGAGGGAAAATAATTTTTTTTACAATATGTAAATAAATCCAAGATTTTTCCCTTTTTATCCTTCTCAACCAAGGTTCTCACATGGGACCCATCTAAGGAAAATATGTTGATCACTAAACTTTAGAAACATAAAATAATATTTCACTGAGTTCTATTCTAGTACCATTTTTACCTGGGACACTATGGTAGCTTCTAAAACTTTTCTTTGCACCTTTTCTCACTCCCTATGGCCGTATAAATCCATACAGGTAGTGTAAAACTAAATTTTTACTGAGTTTAGCAATTTTAAGGTATTTTTTGTTGGAAATGGTTTCAAATTTCAGGCAGGGTGTTGGAAGGCCGTACAATTGGCCTTACAAATTTTAAAAAAATCCATATTTTCCTTTGAGGATTAAAAATAGGGGGTTTAACTAGATTTATAGGTGTTTTTGGATTCAAAAGAGCTGAGAATGAATGTAATCAACAATGGTATCCATGGATGAAAAATACAAAGGTTTTCAATATGCAAACAGGTCGTACAAGTTTATTTTTATCAAAAATTAATGAATTTAATAACATTTAAATGATAAGAAATTCATTTTTAATTTCAAATAAGGAGTTTTAATAAAATTTAATGGAGTTTGAATGGCCAAAATGACCAGATGGTCATATAAAATAAATACACAGGCTTAAATGCAAAAATATTTGAAAAATTAAAATAATTTAATAATTTTTCAAACTTTTGATATTACATTTAAACCAATAAAATATTTTCTTGATATGGCATACCTTATTTCATTCCATTTTATTTCTTGTTAATTTAATTTTTCACCTTGCCTTCTTTTGAATTCACCAAGCTCCCAAAATTCACCGTGCTAGACAAAACAAAGTTGTGATACCACTAATAATTCCTTGATCAAATAATTTGAACCTTGTCCTTGCTTAGTGTGATTGCACAAGTATTTTATTAATTTTAAAAAAACCAAGTACATAAGGGTGCCTTTATTTTTTTAACCCTTTTACATTGCAAACATAGATTATATAGATTTTACCTATGACCGATAAAACCAACTAATCTTATAACCAACTATTTACTAGAAATCAAACCATAAGGTAGTTCTAATTAATTAACACAAAACATAAAAAACTACCTAAAAACTCAAACTAAGTAAATTTATTTTATGGGGGTGTCTTTATTAAAAAGATGCATGTCCCATTAACAATAATTTATTTATTTAAACTACCAAAAAATCTAACATAATGTTAAGACTTTAGAACAAGTCCTAACATTTGTAACCTCCCAAAATAAACCCTTACAAACCCAAATTTATCTTTCCATGTTTAATCCATCCCCCTAGGTCCCATAAACCATGGAAAATAATTTCCAAACTTGGACTCTAGCACTGAAAGCTAGGGTGTCCTATTTCTAGCACTATTGCCCAAGTGCATTTTGGGTTTTAATGGTCATATTCTTTAGAATCCTTATCCTAATTCATGTCAACCTAACATGAAATAATTTAACCCATGATAATTAAATCCTTTATAAAATACCATTCAAAGTCCATTTAGATGTGTTGGCACTCATTTACAAGAGAGAAGAAAGAATATAAGAAAGACTGCTCAATCACTTTTCCTTATTCTCTACATACAACCATTTAATAGTATTTCAAGCTTATTCAAACCTTTACACCAGTCTTTAGTCATTACAAGTACACCTAGTTTTACATTAACTTGCATTTTCATCACACTATTGCATTAAGCACTCCAAGTGAAGAACTAAATATAGCTTGATCCTTCCTTGGAGTATTGGTATATAGGCATTGTGCCCACACACAAGGTGTGAAGTGTGTCCAATGTATCCTTTACACACTAACCCCTCCTCTCCTTTCTCCAAGTTTTACATTTAAGTTCAAGCACAAATAGGACCTATTGTATTGAGGACTAAATCAGGTACATAGCAAGCTTTGTAGACTTTCAAGGTTTGATATTTCATAGATAGGGTCACATAGACGTGGTGCACAAATCCTAAAAAGCTTATATCACCATGAAAATAGAATTGAGATAGGACTAAAACACTATAACCTAGGGTGTCCTACTTTTGACTCTCCTATCCAATCAAGAAATGAACTCCAAATTCTTGTTTGCAATAGTCTCCCAAGCTTGTAAATAGATTTTCTAGACCCTACCTTAGTCAAAATAGTATAGAATAAGATAAGTTGGATTTCTCTCTCTAAATAATATTTTTAGAAAATCCTTAATTATAGTCAAATTTCAAAATTTATTATCCTTATTATTGTACATTATTTACTAATTTTATCTACTCGAACCTATTTATTATTTAGGAATTAAACATCTAATTTCCCAAAAATAATAAATCAAGAGTGGATCAATGGTAATGGTGGAAAATTGATCAATGGAGGTGGAAGTAAGCAATTTCACCTAGGGTTTCCTCAACATAAAAGAAATGGAAACACATCCAAAAATTGGCATAAAAGATAAAGGAACATTTATAAAGGGATGAATACCTAGGGAACTAGATACTATAGGCTCTACTTGAATGGTTATAGCCTTAGCTATTTATAGCTCTACATATTCATTAGAATCATCCTCAATATCCTTAATTATCACAACCTCTCCTTGTGTTGGTTCTAAGCATGAAGGTATAGTAGGTAATCTTTGTGATTATTTTACTATGGGACTATCTATTAGAGTCCTAAGCTTCCTGATGTAAATCAGATGGGTCGTCAATTCTGTTAGAGAGCCTTTCTAGGTACATGCCATTACATCTTATGTTTTATCCTCCTCATCAGAATCTAAAATGATGGGGTCACTTGCCTATGCTCTTTTCCTAAGACTAGGTTCAAGTGCCCCCAGTTCTTTCTTTATAGCCTTTAATTTCAAAGGATAAGCTTAAGATTAGGGATCCTCTTGGTCTTTGGATTGTTCTTCAAAATGTCCTCTACAAAATTTACAATGTTCCCATCCTTTATATAGATCCTTATTGCTATCCAATTATCTTATAGTTACTAAGGGGTCATCTTCTATCATTCTTAAATGATATTCTTTCATCTAATGACCCTGGCTCTCTCTAAAATGTCCTCATCTAACTTTACATTGAGAAATAAAAAATCATAGGAATAGGGAACATGGTCATAGGGGATGTTAAATCCTTGTAGATTCCTTTGAATAAGCATATGTAGATCTTAGTCTCTATGTAGAAGCACAAGGAAAGGATAACTCCTTTGCTTGCCTCCCACTTCTTCAAAAAGCTTCCTCATTAGTAGATCATTCTCATAATTATTATATGGTGGCCAAAGTATAATGCTTTATTTTGCCTCAATAGGTCCTCTTTGATGCTTCACCATAATTGGAAAGAAATTTATTGCTTTACCTACTTGTTTGGGATGTATTTTGGGAGGCATAAAGGATTAACCTTATTCCCCCAAATCATTATAACTAAATAGTTTAGATAGAGGAAGTAATCCCCTTTACTGTCCAAGTTATTTACAATATTTAGTCCAATTTTGGGCATGGGTGAACCATGAATGGCTTTCCAAACCTATAGATACACATCCTCTACTATTCTAACCATATTCTTAGTATAGGCATATATTTGCATAAACTGGTAGTGGTCACAAATTTGATTTTTTATACAATCTATGGATGGAATCCATAATTTTCTGAGGTCTCCATAACAAGTTCACATAATGACATCTATAAAATAAGAAATCATATAGAAATTTCTCAAAGGTGTGGGATGTTTTTCCTTGTGAATTATATGATCTCTCACATGGAAGTTGATTATCTCACATAGGGCATATGTAACATCATGGGTGCACATCATGTATAACAATGGTACCTAGTCCAAAATGAATACTTGACATACAATAGAGTGTGTTCAATACAGAAATGTTGATGATTATCCCCATTATGAACTTCTTGATAGAAATAGATACCTTTGGCTTCTTTCCTTTTCATGTGATGGTCTAATCTAGGAGTAACCATGAATAAAGTGCCTTTTCCATTGAGATCTCTATGTTAAACTGAGGCAATGTATGTTTATCAAAGTGTGCATTGGGTATGTTCAAAGATAGGTATAATTGGAAGTTATGTCCCAAAATTCACGTGATAACTATGGTATTTTAAGAGTAATAAAGGAAAGAATCTTATGATATACTACCCAGGAAAAATTGATTTCATAGGAGTTTGATGCATGGTATCACCTATAGCTTGGTAGAAGTAAAATGCAAATTTTGGCATTTGAAATCTAATCATTCTTAGACAAATAGCCTACCATTGAGTGTCATCTCATCCTCCTTTGAAAACATATCCATACAATCTACTATGTCTCATAACTCTAAATAGTTGTCATATCTATTCTCAAATATGGTAGCATCAAACATTGTATCCATGAACTCTATAGAATATTTAATTGAGTATGGTGATGGTGGTATTTTCCCCTAAATGTATTAGATGAAGATTTCATTATTGTATATGATTTATGCTACTTAAAATTTCCTTTTTAGTACTATGTATGTTGTATGCTCTATTTTGCTCTAGATTGATCACTATTTACTCATAATTCTCTATGTATGGATTAGTTAGGGATCTTCGATGCATATAGTAGTAGGATACTTCAAATGAAAGTTTGTTAGAAAGTAATGAAGGATTCAATGGTTTCAAGTCAAATATGTATAATTTTACATTCAATAGAAACTAATGCAACATAAATGCCCAATGTTCACTTTACTTACAATTCTTGCATAGTTCAAACTTTATTAGTTCAAGTTGGCAAAGGTCGCATACTATTAATGGGAAGTATTTTCACATTTCATTCAACTAAGTATAGAAAGGGATAGTATTCTTATTTATAGTAAGGCATTTATCAAGAAAAATATTTTGGTAAAATTTCCATAGACTAATTCCATCAAGGGAATTATTTTGGATAAAATGTCCACAACAATTTCCCTGAAGAGTTATTTTGTCAGGAAAAAGTTTTGAGGCAATTATCCTAAAGGGTCAGTTTCAAAAGTATTGAAGGGTTATTTTCATTAGCTAGAAAAAAGAAGGGTCTACTTTGTAGGTCATTTCATCCATGATAAAAATTCCTAAAAGATCTACTTTGTAAAGGTGAAAGAGCTATTCAAAAAGGCCAAAAGGTAAGTTTGTAGGGAAAATCAACCATGAAAAATACCCCAAAGGATATGTTCTTGAGGGAAAAGGGGTCAAGATAAAGTTTTTAAGGGTAGGTATTCATTAAAAAGGGTTGAAGGGTCACTCATAATGTCTGAAGGGTTATTTCAAAAAAATTGAAGGGTAGGTGCAAAAGGTCCAAAGGATCTACTTTGTGGTAAAAATGCCTGAAGGGTCTACTTCACAAGGTAAATTTTTGATGGGGAAAGAGTCTAAGATAAAATTATTTAAGGGTATGTTGCATGAAACATGAAGGGTATGTTCCTTTGAGGTCATTGTTTCAGAAAAATTGTATTTGCAAGATTGTTATGGGAAATTCTTTTGGAATTTTGCATTAGATAAACTATCTAATGGTAAAAGTTCTGAATGGTCATTTTTGTTAGGCAAAGGGCCCAAGACAAAATTATTGAAGGGTAATTTAAAAAGGTTGAAGGGAACTTTAAAAAAGGCTAAAGGGTAGGTGGGTTAAATTTTAATGGTTATTTTCATTAGGTAAAAATTTGAAGGGTCTACTTTGTATGTAATTTCATCCATCATAAAATTCCTACAGGATCTACTTTGTAAAGGCCAAAGGGTTATTCAAAAAGGCCAAAGGATAAGTCTATAGGGTAAAATTTATGTAATGATTATCCTAAAGGGTAAGTGCAAATGGTTCAAAGGGTAGTTCTAGAGGGATAAAGGAAATCTATTAGAGGACTTGTTTTAGACAAAATGTCTGAAGGGTCATTTAAAAAAATTAGAAGGGTAGGTCCAAAAGGTCTAAAGAATATACTTCATGGAAAAAATTCCCAAAGGGTCTACATTGTAAGGAAAATTTTTGGTGGGGAAAGGATCTAGAATAAAAGTCCCAAAGGGTATGTTGTATAAAGATAGAAGTGTATGTGACCTTGGGCTCATTATTTTAGCAGAATTTTATTGACAAGATTGTTGCAAGGAATTATTTTGAGATTTTTTCATCAGATAAAATATCCAATGATAAAAAGTCTGAATGGTCATTTTCATTTGGAAAAGAACCTGGGACAAAAGTCTTGAAGGGTAATTTCAAAAGGATGAAAGATAGGTGGTTTAAAGCTGAAGGGTCATTTTCATCAGGTAAAAATTTGAAGGGTCTACTTCATAGGGCATTTCATCCATGACAAAATTACCCAAGGATATAGTTCTTAAAGGCCAAAGGGCTACTCAAAAAGGACAATGGGCAAGTCTGTAGGGAAAAATTCCCATGATAATTATCCCAAAGGGGAAGTGTAAAAGATCTAAAAGGTAGGTCCAAAGGGATAAAAGAAATCTATTGGAGGATTTATTTCAAATAAAATGTCTATAAATCCAATTCATTTAGGGGAATTGTTTAGGATAAAATGTCTACAATAATTTCCTTGATGGAATAAGTCCACAAGAAATATTCCATAAATAATTAGTCAACAAAGGAAATGGACAAAACTCTTGAACCATAAAACCCAAAAATACAAATGGCATAAGTCCCAAAAGAATAAGTTTTGAAAATAATAGGTCCCCAATTAAACACCCTAGTAGTGAGACTAGATAAAACATAAGTCTAATAGAATAAGATTTATAAACACAAACTTGATAGAATAAACCTGATAGAATAAAAGAGTTTATCCTATGAAAACACAATACCAATGTCATCATGCCAAAGTATACAAGGACAATAGTCAGTCTTTTCCTAGATTTTACATAAACATATAGAAGAGGGGATCAAAGTCAAGACCATAGTCTATAACAAGTGAGTCCCCATTTTTTAAAGAAAGAGGGGATGTTGGGTATATTAAATGGAAACTCACAGGGGGAATACTCCTAAGTATTCAAGAACATAAAAATCTATTTTTAATCTTAAATCAATCATGAGGTGTGTCATAGAAGAATAATTAAATTAGAAACATGGAATAGACTCCTAAGTTCATTCACACAACATACTTGCCTTCAATTTTTTTGGATCTATGTGTGTCAAAGTGTGTAATTTATTTAACCCCTACTATGATGATTTTTTCAAAGGTTTTATGAAGCTATAGGTTTTGTTCTAGTATCTCTTAAAAATCAAAAATAAGAGAAGATCAGGCATTGCTCTACTACTAGCCAGGCATCCATAGCCTTGATATAGATACCTTGGGCTCTTTCTCTTCTCATTACATTATTTTATATTAATCATGATGCATGGTACATTGAACTTATTTCACCATGTGAGACTTTTGATATTCTTTAAATTTTCTTTTTCTATTTTGAACTCATTAGCTCTTTTTTTTCTTTTATTCTTGAGTGGAAATGAAAAGAGTTGGAACCCCAGTGAGCTGGTATAATTATAAAATAAATCATTACTATAATGTCCCTTCCAACTACACCTATACCAAGAATTATCACTTCCAACAAGTATATAATGTCATAAGTGCATTTGATCCGATAAAACAAGAAAAACATATAAATTTATATTAAGTACTCTGAGAGCAACTCCCACATGAATAGTAAAATTATTCAATTGTGACACCATATAGAATAATCCATGATTACCTACCTTCATCGTAAAGACTCAAAAACATAGAAATACACTCAATTTATAGACTAGTCCCAAAGTGTCAAGATTTTATTTTCCCCCTTTCTATAAGTCATAAGCTTAGTTGGTTTGGATTTTAATTTGGTTATAGTCAAAACAAACACAACTATGATTGTCAAAGAAATCAAAGAACAACTAATCTAAGAAATCACTGAAATCTAATCTATAAAACATGACATATTATCTATGAAGGCAAAATACTAAAATCAAGAAAGATTAATCTAGAAAGTAGGAAAATAATCTATGAAATAAAGAATATAATCTTATAAAGTAGGAAATATAATCTATGAAAGTAAGAAACTAATATAGGAAAGCAATAAATATAATCTAATCGTATAGCATTCATTTATCCCTCATTAATCAATAATATAAGTAGATGGCATAACCCTGAAGTAATGCTTCAAGAACTATCCATTGACTGTATATGTGATATTATTGCTTTCAAACTCCATATGAAATATGTTATTGCCTATAATATTTGAAATTTCATATGGTCTAATCCATAGTGGGGAAAACTTGTTATGTTATCCTTTTTTTAATGGCCTTTATCCCAAAGTAACACTAGATCTAAAATCCTAAATGTTTTAAATTTTACTCTTTTATCAAACCACCTCTTGACCACATCCTAGTGTTTGATAAATGTCTATAATGCTTCAATATTTCAATCTTCCATTTTTATTCTATTTAGTAGTCTTGATTCTACTTTATCATTTGGTTCTCTATAGTCTTGCATAAACAAAGAAGTGGGTAGTTTCAACATGATAGGGAAAATTGGTCTACATCCATACACCAATAGATAAGGTGAAGCTTTAAGGGCTTACTTGTATCTAGTCCTATCTACCCAAAGAGCATACTCTAATAAATTATGCTAGTCCCTGGGCTTGTCCTTTTCTAATTTCTTAATTGCATCAATCAGATTCTTGTTCTTTGATTCTACTAATCCACTGATCTAGGGGTAATAGTTAAAAGTTGACATAATAATAATTTTATTATTATATGCCCACTCAATAAATTCTATGAATATGTAATTCATTCCATTGTCACAAACCAAAGTAATGGATGTGCCAAATTTGGTTGTTATGTGTTACTCTAAGAAGTGGATCACATCTTATTCTCTATAATTCTTTGTGGTTATGGCTTTGGTCTATCTATTGTAGTAGTCTATGGTAGTAAGCATGAATTTATGGCCTACTAAGTAATTTTGGTTGATGACCCTAATGAATTATAAACCCAGTTAATTAAATGGCCTTCCTTTAATAACTGACTATAGAGGCATTGTTACATGTACTTCTCTCTTGGCTAAAGCTTGACACTCATGGCATGTTCTCACATGAGCGTGAACATCCTTGAATATTGTTGATAATAGCAGTCCATTATTAAGATTTTGTGAGCTATGGTATTCCCAGAAGTATGACCACTACCTATTTTCTAATGTAAGTTATCTAAAATTTATTTATATTCATCTATAACTACACACATAAGATAAATTCCTTCATAATTTGTTTTATAAAAGATTCTCTTCTTGATCATGTAATAAGAAAATTTGAGCCTTAAAATTCTTTTTTATCTCTCTATTGAGCTTCAAGTAATTAGTTCCTATAATTAAATATTATATTATATTATATCAATATACCACTCTCGTTTAGATACTTGAGCTTCACATACCTTTTTAATGGTGATGCATAGATTAGGTTCAATCATGAGATGAACAATTCCTTGACCTCTAGTGATCTTTTTAAGCTTGATCTCTATGTCAAATTCTTGTAGTTTGGCCATCCATTTGCCTCATCATTCCCCTAGCTCATTCTATGATAGGATGAGCTTGACAATAAGAATGGGAACAATGGTAATGGTTTTATTCCTTAAGATGTAATGCTAAAATTTATTAATTACTTTGACAAGGGTAAAAATATCTTTGTCAACCATAAAATATATGAGTTCTGCATATTTCATATTCATGCTCATAAATGTGATTGGATTCTTGGTCTCATCCTTCTTCTACATGATGATAAAAATAATCGTATGCTCTAAAGTAAATGATTATAAGTATAAGTCTTTACTAAAATCTAGACTAATCAATAATGGAGGCTATGATATTTCATCTTTAATATCTTGGAAGGACTTTTAAAATTTAGCTATCCATTCTATTCTAGAATGATTCTTGAGTATGGCATTTAGAGGTATAATGATTTATACAAATCTTGAGATGAATTTCCTAATAGAGTTAATCTTTTCAAAGAATTATTTGATTCCCTTCTTGATATTTGGTGCTTGAACTTTTGAAATTTCCTAAATTCTATCTAGATCAATGGTGATCCCATAATTCGTGATGATGTGCCCCAAAAGCTTGCCTTTGGTCACTCTAAATATAATTTTATTTGGGTTTAATTAAATACCAAACCTTTTACATCTTTTCAATATGGACTATAGTTAGCTTATGTGATTTTTTCATATCCTTTGAAAATATCATAAGATCATCCATGTAGATGATTATGCATTTTCCTGATAGTCCTTTAAAAGGCATGATCCATGGCACATTGAAAGTTCACTTATACATTTATTAGGCCAAATGTCAGCCTCTTATATGCATACGTTACCCAATTTGTAGTGAATGTTGTCTTAATTCTATCCTTAGATTACACTAGTACCTGATTATAGCTTGAAAATCCATCTAAAAAAGATGTCATTTCAGAACCACTTACTATTTGTATCGCCTCATCTAGAGAAGGAAAAGGATAATTATCTTTTTTAAAATCCTTATATAGGTTTTTAAAATCTACACATAATCTCATCTCACCATTCTTATTTTTTATTAGGAATAAATTGGCCACCCAAGTAGAATGTCTTACCAAAAAGATGTTTTTCTTGCTTAACAACTCCTTTACTTCTCTCTAAATGAGATGTTCCAAAATAGGATTGACTAGCCTTTGCCTTTATCTAAATGTCTTGTGATCTAGCTTCAAGGGAATTGTATGAGTAATGACCTATGGATCATACACCTTCAAGTATTTATATGTCCAAGAAATGATGTCTATGTATCAAGTGATTAGATCCTTCACTCGTTGTTTCTCTTTTGGGGTGCAACTGAGACCAATATTAACATAGTTTGGGTTGTGGTCATCTCCTATATTTTATCTTTTGAAATTTGATTCATTGACCTTGGGCTACCTGAATTATTGAGCTTGAGGGTCTATGTTGAATGGTTTTCTAAAGAAATTAACCTAGCTGGAATTCAATTCTCTTTGAAATAAATAATGTCCTCTTTATTTGATTCTTCTTGATAGAGGTGATTAATGTCCTTGTTATTTATGATTTGGGATTTTAATTCCCCTAAATTAGTTAGAAATTAAATAATCTACTGATCATCATCAAATACCTAGAAGTTTTCTATGTTATCTAGAATAGAGGGGCATGGTGCTAATTTAATTGAGAACTTTTTTACCTTAGATTCTTTTACTAACTCTAGACTAGCAATAGTAGAAGCTAATGAATTATTTATATTATTTTTCTCTCTAAAAAGTGATATTATGGTAAAAGATTCAAAAATTTCAATCAAGTCCCATGATTTGTGCTTATATCTCTTCAAATAAGATAACTTACATTGGTATTTATTTTTGAATTGATTGACTACCATTTTTGAGTTTCTAAATACTAATTATTGCTTCACATTATCCTTAAGTGAAAATTATAATCATAGAACTAGGGCCTCATACTTAGCTCTATTGTTAGTGCATGGAAATTACAACCTGTATGCTGCCAATAACTTTTTACCTTGTGGATAAATCAACTCAATTCCCATGCCTAATCCTTGCTTAGATCTAGCACCATAAAAGTGTAGAGTCTACAACTAATTAGAACCTTTAGGTTTTATATTTAATAATTTATTCTGAGTAGTAAAAATATGAATGCCAAGCTTGGGTGACTCATACTTTACATCTTCATTCTTAATGTTGTACTTCCTAATGGGATACTTCATTCTCAACTCTTTATCAATTTTGATTTGACTCATGATTCCTCTTCATGATAGCCTGATATGAGATAATTATATAAAGAGATATTGTTTGAATGTTTTGGACCAATCACTGCTTAGCAATAGTCTATAGCCTTTTGGTATGTCTACCACTAGAATATCAACGGTCATCTAGACTTATGATTTAGATGATAATTAAATGCACACATTGGTCAATTATCCAATTACTAGTACTATCATTTTATCAAATTTAAAACTATCCTCTTTGAATGGCTTGGCATCAAACCAAACTTTTGATATATAGAAGTAGGAATAATACTTGTAGATGCTCTAGAATCAACAACAATTATGAATGTTCTTATTGAATGCTTGGATAGTCAGTAGGAAGGGTAAAAATTATGGCTTACTCTTGTCGATGAAATTGGCATTAGAAAATTTTTCTTTGTCTGTAGATAATTTAGTTTTATCCACAAGAGCCTTTCAGTAATGGACTTCCATAGCAGCTCCTTTTGTTCATTGATCTTATCTAACTCATGAAGAGTTATTTTCAACTTGATCTTTTTCATATCCTCTACAATGAAGTATCCTCCTTTATTTGGTTCTTATTTACTCTATGGTTGATCATTCCCCTTTGTAGGGGGTGGATTATTGTCTAATTTAGGATTAAGGGGAATCACCATGGTATTTTTAGGATTCAATGTTGTAAATGGATGCTTATTCCTAAGATTGTATGCAACTCTCTAGAATTGCTAAAAAGTGTGAACTTCATCAATATTATATATTTGTTTATTATCATCTTCACTTGGGAAGGGAAAATCATGAGTTTCAAATAACATATTGATACTTAAAGAGCTAGGATCCTAGTGGGATTTTGGTGGATTGTGCATTTGATCTTATCTAACCACTTCCCTCTGAAAGATTTTGAATGTTGCATATAACTCAACGTAGTTAAGCTCACCATGCTTAAAAATATTATGAATTATGCACAAATTATAAATATCCATTTCTTCTATGTTTATCTTTAAAAGTTGTTAAGGTTGCTTAGACCTATTGAATGGTATATTATATATTTGGAATCCAACATTATAATTGCCATTCAGGCCATTAACATTGCCCATCTTCCTTTGTATATTTAAGAAGTCATTGCTCAACTTTTAAACCATATTTTGGGTAGAATCTAGTTCTACCTTTGTAGAATTAGTACCTTGTAAAACAACAATGGGGAGTGTAGTTGATTATTGATTCTATTGGTGACCATTACTTGTCATATGATTGTTCATAAAGCTAAAGTTTGGTTGTGTTGTCTGCATCAATAGAGGTAGTGTGTATAATTGATTTTGATTAAATGTAGGGACATTCTATTTAGCGTGTGGTATCAACTTTAATGCTATAAATCCGTTATTGACATTAGAGGCACCAATATTCTAAGGATTGAGATACCTATCTATATTGATAGCCTCTTTGTATTATAATGTTAAACTATTGATAGTGTCTACTCTTATTAAGAATATGACAATGATTGGGTCCACAAAATTTTTTACATCTCCAATGATAATGGATCATATAGTTTGTACCTCAAGATCACTAGTTATACTTCTTCTAGAACCTTGAATTGAAAACATAGATGGGCTCATTAGGTTCTCTACTCATTCTAGTGAAGTGATAGTATACCAAATTAGGATTGGTGACTTACTTAAACTGTGAAAGAAAATATTTTTGACTTTCATCCTAGGAAGTGATGAAAATTTTAATTAGTAAATACCAATCATAGGTAACATCCACTAAAGTAAAAGTAAATAATATAAATGAAACATATTCATGGACAAAATTCATTATCCTTAATTCATCTTTAAAATATTTGATATGTTTTTCTATTGTCCTTGCTCCTATAAGAGAAAAATATGGTAAGTACATTTTGATATTCCAAGGTAAATTATGCATATCTCATGGGATGGAAATAACAAACCCAAATAACAAGGGATATGACATTGGTTGGTTAACATGTAAAGGGATCCTTACAAGTAATGGGTTCCCTAGTGGAGGAGGTGGATTGTTTTAAACTGGGGCTATTGACACAGTTCTAGGTCTGCTATGTTTTGTCACGTGTGAGACTAGAAAACTAGCCTAGGAATTAGATGAAGTCACTCTCCTAGGTGACTCTAGTGTAACTCTACATAAAGGATACCTATTATTATCAGGGGTACAACCCTTCTTCTAACACCATTAAAACTTTTAATGTGGGTTTTATGTACACCACAATCAAACAAGGTAGCCTCCAACATTTTAAGATATCAATGGAGGTAAACTACACTCTAGGGCACAAGTTATAGGTATGTAGTTTGTTACAACATATTGATGGAATAGTAGGTAGGGAATGTAGGTTATTAACAAGGTTTTTATATGGATTTGTGGTTCCTAATAAGTGTAGTGAATTTTTATGTGAGTTAGATGGGTAGATGGTTACTAATATAAAGTGTGTAGATATAAAAATAAACTCAAGAATGAGGGAAGAGTAATGTAGAAAAGGAGGCTCTATGGTTTTTAGGAACTATTTCCCTATTTGGTTTCTAAAAGGATAAGTTCTCTTATAACCTACACCTACTACTAGCAGAAATTACACACATAGAGTCATATGTGGATAAGAAGTCTAAGGATATAATGATGTAATAAAACCATAAGCTTTAGAAAAATATTGATCTTTTTAGGGAATCTATTAAACACCCTTAATTAGGTGATTATGGCTCTAACTACTAAATTATCTAAAGTATATTTTTCACATACACATAAAACTACATCTAAGAAGGTACTCATGCATAATCATAATTATGAATAAAATAAATTGATCACCGTAATTAATGTAACTTAGTAATATTTCAATAGTTTTAGCACATATATAGTTTATTACATCAATCAAAATAATAAAAAAACCATTTGTACCTATTTCGTAATAAATATTATTGAAACATACAACCAAATAAAGTAACAACTAATTACATAGAAATTGGAAATAAAATACTCAAACACTTCCTTGATGACCAAAATTGATATTTTTCTTATATTAAAAAATTATCTAAAAAAATTCCAAGTTGGATTAAAACTATTTAAATAGGATTAGGTAAGGGGTCTCCTCATCCTCCATGTTCATGAAAAATGTTTACATGTGGTAGTTAGAACATGAGTTCTAACTGTAGTCAAAACTATATAAGAGAAATCTTATAGTTATCAATTAAATAAGTTGACCTTTTCAAAGCCATGTAATGTGTGAATATGTATAAAATATAAAGTCAATTTTATAATAAAAATATTGAACTTCAAGGAAAATATCACTGTTAAAAAACTGTACATGCATAAAATCTTTAGCTTATCAAAGTTGTGTCATGTGATGCAATGCATGTACTTTAGTCAGTGTAGCAGTTGCAGTGGTTGATGTATCCTTTTAAATTTACCAAGGAGTCTTGCATGCCCATATTTGGTCATCTAGAGATTATTATTAAAAAATTTCACCTCCATAACTTTCTTTCTAGCTGCACTCAATTCAAAATCTCTCTTCTAGTGCTAAGCCTTACAAACTCTACTTGAAGTCATCCACCACTTTTTGAATGAATTTATCAAAATTAATCCAAATAATAAATTTAACTATGGCATATTTCACATTTAATAGCTTAAAATCCTAAAAAATATAGAGGATTTGGGACTCATTCACCTAATATCTGGGGATTAAGGTACCGAATGATTATAACCACTCCTTTGCTTATTCCTACCTTATGCCAAGTAAGTTTAAGGCATTAGATGCCTCTAGTTTTGTCATTAAGTCTAGATGAATTTATAATGAGTTGTATGTGTATGTAAATAACATATTCAACTTGACACTATCATAATTCAATCAATTATATAATTGTTTTGCATTATTTACATGAGGGGACATTTCAGCCTTCATAAATTCCATTACCTCCAAATAGTTGTAACATCAAGAAGCTACTTCTTGCACCTTAGCTTCTGTTTATGGAGGAGTATGAAAAGTCTTCAATTCTTCCCTCAATTTCTCCACCTCATCCTCCAATCCTTTAACCTTATCTTCAAGCTCTTATTGAGCCATCTCTATTCCCTCATGAATGGATACTACACCATCTTTATGGGCTTGGGCTAGGTATGCAAGATTTTCAATGTAAAGATACTATCCAGGCTATCTATTCTACCTCTTAATGAGGTAAAATAATTCATTTATTTCTTCAAGAATTATTTATGTTCACTTATCATCTTCTAGATTCCTCTTCTTCACCCTCTACATATTGCCATATGGGGGGTCAAATAGAGTGGAGATAGAGGGAAGATTGGTGATCTTGAAGCTAGGAATTTGCAAAGCCTTGATTCTCAAGTCTACAACCCATAGAGGAATGTCCAAATATGAAGCATATGATGTTGTAACAACAACATATTCTTCAACCTCCTCTACCTACGGCTATTTATTTTTGTACTTTGACAAGTATGTCAAGTAGGGAAGGTCATATAATTTTGGACCAATCCACTCCTCCAAATTGAGGGAGTGGATATAATGTGATCAATTAGGGTTTGGCCTTCCTTCCCCTACTATCAAAATAGTTTCTTATATGGAGGTGGTAGATGCAATTGGAAGGGTTATCTAGGTGAACTAGGCATAGATTTTTAGAGTGGCCAATACATTATGTATCTTTTTAGACACCTTTTTTAAAGATCTGATAGTGGAAGTGATAGAAGTGATAAAGGAGGTTGTCATGGTGAGTGGAAAAATGGTAGTGGTAATGAAGGTATCAATGGAGGTGTAATTAATCACTTTCACCTAGGTATTCCTCAACATAAAATAATTGGAAACATATCAAAAAATTAGCACAAAAGATAAAGGAATACTTATGAACGGCTAAGTACCTAGGGAACTAGACATTGCAAGATTTCCTTAAAGGATCATAGCCTTAGCTATTTAGAGCTCTACCTCTTTAATATAATCATCCTCAATATCCTTGATTATCATAGGCTTCCTATGGGACTACATGTTGGAGTCTTAGGCTTCCTTATGTAAACCAAAGGCATCTTCAGTTTTGTGGGGAGCCTTGTTGGGTAGATGCCACTACCTCTTGTGTTTTCTCCTCATTAAAATCTAAACTGATGGGGTTACCTTCCTATGCTCCCATACTAGAACTAGGTTCAACCACCCCAAGTTATTTCTTGATAGTATTTAATCTTAATGAGTAATTTTTAGATCAAAAACCCACTTGGTCTTTGGATTTCTCCTTGACCTATCCTCTCCAAAAGTTAGAATTTTTCCATCTTTTGTATAGAGCCTTATTGCTATCTAATTATCTTATAGTGACTAAAGGGTTATCTTGGATCATTATTAAGTGATCTTCCTTTAATATAATGACCTTGGATCTCACCAAAATGTCCTCATCCAACATTGAATTAAGAAATATAAAATCATAAGAATAGGGAACATGGTTGTAGGGGATGTTAAATCCATATATATGACTTTGAATAAACCCATGTGGATCACAGTATTTGTCCAAAATCATGAGGAAAGAATAACTCTTCTACTTACCTACCACTTCTCCAAAATGATTCCTCATTGAGTATACCATTCTCCTAATTATTATACTGTGGTCAAAGTACAAATGTTTATTCTACCTAGATAGTCCCTCTACAATGCTCTAAAATAATTGGAAAGAAATTTCTTGCTCTATCAAATTGTCTAAGATGTATTTTGGAAGACATAGATGATTAATCTTGGTCCCCCAAATCATTAAGACTATTAAGTTTGGATAGAGGAAGTAATCCCGTTTACCATCCAAGTTCTTTACAATATTTATTCCAATTCTAGGCATGGGCAAGCCATGAATGGCTTACCAAACCTATAGATATATGTCCTATACTATTTTGACCATATTATTGGTTTAGGAATATATGTGAATAAGTTGGTAGTGGTCAAAAAAATTATTTTTGATATAGTCTATGGTTGGAGTCCATAATTCCTTGAGGTCTCTATAACAAGTTCACATAACAACACCTAGAAAATAGGACATCATATAGAAATTACCCAAAGGCATGGGATGTTTATCCTTGTGAATTATTCATTATTTCAAATTGAAGATGTTTATTTCACCTAGATAATATGCAATATCATGGGTGTGCATCATGTATAATAATGACACCTAGTATAGATTAACAAAATGAATAATTAACATAATATAGAATCTATTCAGGAGAGCCATGTCAATGTGTATCTCCATTATAAAGTTGTTGATATAAATATTTCCCTTTGGGTTCTTTTGTTTCCATGTGATGGTATAGTCTAGGATTAACCATGAAGAAATTTCCTTTTCCTTTGAGCTCTCTATGTTGAACTAAGGCAATGTATGCTTGTCAAAGTGTGCATTAGTTATGTTCAAAGATAGGATTATTTGGAAGTCAGGTCCTAAAATGCACATGATAACTATGTTATTTATAGAGTAATGAAGGAAATAATCTTGTGATATCCTACCCAATAAAAATAGATCCTATAGGAGGTTGATGCATGGCATCACCTCTAGCTTGGTAGTATCAAAATATAACCTTTGGCATTTGAAAGCCAACAATTCTTGGATAAATATCCTATTAGTGAGTGTCATATCATCCTTTGCTAAAAATACATCCATAGAATTGACTACATCCCTTAACTCTAAATAGTTGGTGTATCTATTCTCAAATATGGTAGCATCAAACATTGTATCCATGAACTTTGTATAGTCGTTGATTGAGTATGGTGATGGTGGATTTACTACCCTAAATGTCCTAGATGAATACACCATTATTGTATATGATCTATATTACTTAAAGTTCATTTTTAAGTGTTATGTATGTTGTATGCTCAATTACACTCTAGCTTGATCATAGTTTACTCATAATTCTCTTTATAGGGAGTATATAGTGATCTTCAATGCACATGATAGTAGGAGACTTCAAATACAAGTTTGTTAAAAAGCAATGAAGGATTTGATGGTTGCACATCAAATATATAAATTTTTTCATTGAATATCAATTCATGTAACAAATTTTCCCAATGTTCACTTTGCTTATAACTCTTTTATAATTCAAAATTTGTTAGTTCAAGTTGGTGAGGGTCTCGAACTATTAATGGGAAGTATTTTCACATTTTATTTAACTAGGTATATTAAAGGCTAGTAGTGCTTTTAGTAGTAAGGCATTCATTGGGAAAAATGTTTCATCAATATGTCCATAAACTAATTCCATTGGGGGAATTTTTTTGGACAAAATTTCCATAATAACTTCCTTGAAGACCTATTTTATTAGGTGAAATTTTTGAAACAATTTTCTCAAAGGGTCACTTCCAAAAGTCTTGAAAGGCTATTTTCATCAAGCAAAAATCTAAAGGGTCTACTTTATAGGTGATTTCATCCATGACAAAAATTACCAAAGGATATACTTCATAAAAGTTGAAGGGCTATTCAAAAATGCCAAAGGGCAAGTTTGTAGGGTAAAATGCCCATGAAAATTATCCAAAACGGTGAGTTTTAGAGGGTAAAGGGGTCAAGACACAGTCTTAAAAGGTAGATGGTTGGTAGAAAGGGTTGAAGTGTCACTCGAAATGTCTAAAAGGTCACTTTAAAAAATCCAAGGTTTAGGTGCAAAAGGTTTGAAGGATCTAATTCATGGAAAAAATGCCTAAAGGGTCTAATTCGTAACGTAAAGTTTAGGCAGGGAAAGGTTCTGGGATAAAAGTCTTGAAGGGTAGGTTACACAAATCTTGAAGAGTATGTGCCCTTGGGGTCATTATTTTAGAAAAACTATATTGGAAAGATTATTTCGGGGAGATTTTTTGGGATTTTTGAATTGGACAAAATGTTTGATGATAAAAATTTTGAAGGGTCATTTTTAGTAGGCAAAGGGTTTGGGACAAAATTCCCTTAGGGTACTTTCAAAAAGCCTAAAAACACTTTGAAAAAGCTTGAAGGGTAGGTGGGTTAAATACAAAGGGTCATTTTCATTGGGAAAAACTATGAATGGTCTATTTCCTAGGACATTTCATCCATGAGGAAAGTCTCAAAGGATCTACTTCATAAAGGATGATGGACTATTCAAAAAGGTTGAAGGGCAAGTCTATAGGGAAAACTTCCCATGATAATTATCTCAAAGGATAAGTGTAAAAGGTCTAAAGGGTAGGTCTAGAGGGCTAAATTAATTTATTATATGATTTATTTCAAACAAAATGTTCATAGACCCAGTTCATTTAGGGCAATTGTTTTGGATAACATGCCTTCAACAATTTCCCTAATGGAATAAGTCTATGGAAAAACGTTCACACAGAATTAGTCAAAAAAGGCAATGGACAAAAATACCAAAACATAAGACTTGAAAAGACAAATTTCATAAGTCCCAAAATAAAAATTTCCAAAAATAATAGGTACCCAAATAAACACCCTAAAAACAAGATTACATAAAACATAAGTTTGATAGAATAAGATTGATAAACATAGACTTGATAGAATGAGCCTGATAGAATGAAAAAGTTTAGCATATGAAAACATAATATGAATTCCATATTTTCAAAGTATGAAAGGAAAATATTTAGTATCTTCCTATATTTTGCATAAATATATAGAAGAAGGGCTCAAATTTAAGACCATAGTCTAAAAAAGCAGGTCCCTATTTTTGTAAAGAAAGAGGGATGTTACGTACAACACTTCCATAACACTAGTAGAAGTTCTAAATTAATAAAAATGGATTGTGATAAAATCACCTACTGATACCACATTTGTAAACTTTCAATAAGGAGATCATGCCTTTGATCATGTCACAATAAACTTGTGGTAAAGTTTACTAAAGCCAAATGTTTCAGTGAAAACCCACACAAGGGATAAAAGGAGAATGATTGATGATAAATTTGGGAAGTTTAAAGTTTTTCCCACACATACCCAAGGGACTTAACATCCTTATGCATAAATTATAGTTAACAAGACCACTTCAAATTATTAAACATCTCAAACACATATGCAATAGTAGAAGAGTCCATTTATTCCATAAGACATTCAATTCATAAGTGATGCCTCCACCTCCAAGTTGTATGCCAAGAGTGCTCATTTTTGATTCAAAATTATGGATTGCATGAAGATATACAATGTTATAATTCCTATTTTGGATTATCTAATCATTACAATGTATAAATACCTATAATAATATCTCTCCTAGCTCTCTCTCATGAACAAACAAGCTGACAAGGTGAGTGCAGTTTATGTTAATGGCTAGCCTAGTTAGTTCCAAGCTCCTAAGGTTATTAATCCACCTCCATTATATTTTTCAGTCATAATAATAGATTATCTTTTATATAATTTCATGATATATATTAGTTCCTAAACCTTAGTCATGCTCAAGGCCATTGGTGATAAACTAGAACTCAAGTATGAGCCTAATGAGAAAGGAGTCTTAAAATTAAATGGATCTCCCACAAAGATAATAGGTGTCTTA
Organism: Torreya grandis; assembly: GCA_037957365.1. Lineage (NCBI taxonomy): Eukaryota > Viridiplantae > Streptophyta > Pinopsida > Cupressales > Taxaceae > Torreya > Torreya grandis. Next base: position 686,782 of record JARHVA010001578.1, read on the forward strand.
AAGGAACTCAAAATTGTGTTATCAGCCTACCTCAATTGCACCATCTCATAAGATGTCATGGTTGTTGATCTACCTCCATACTTTGCCCTATGCTTATCTAGTTACTTCACATAAATATTTGGGGATACCTTTCATCTAACTACTCATACATGGTCTTTAGCACTAGATATGGGACAAGGGTCATTGTTACATCTAAACCTATTTTTAGGTTCAATTTAGAACCATATATGCATAACCTCTCTAATGTAAACTACACTATACTTGATGAGGATGATTATTTTAGTGAACAAAAGCCCAAGGATCATATTAAAGGCATCTGAGATCTGTTCATTGACGAATGGGTAGTTGATAACCATACATTTAACCCCTAAAATATCATTAAAGATGAAAGCTTAGGAGTATAATTCAATCATGAGGAAGGAGTTATTGATCTTAGTCTCACAAACCCAATTCAAGATCATGATGGCATATTGACCTTATTCTTTTATGTATAAAGGTCAAAGAATGGTAGTGGGGATAAAGTAATGCTTGTTTCCCCTTCAAATCATAAGTACTACTCAACATTGAGGTTACAATTTAGTTTTAATTCAAACATATCAAAGTATGAAACCCTTATATATGGGCTAGAAGAAACAAAAAGAAGAGGCATCAAACTTATGCAAGTGAAAGGTGATAGTTAGCTTGTAGTGCATCAAGTGAGGGCTATTAGTGTAGTCAAGAATCATCTATTAAAGGATTATAATCATTGAGTATAGGATCTCTTGGAGTAATTATTATAATTTGACATCCATTCCATACTAAGGGAGTTCAATAACCATGCAGATAGACTTGCAACCATTGGTTCTCAATATGGCATTACATATAGAGTCAAATGACAGTCACAAATTAAGGTTATATATAGACCATATATACCTATAAATTATGTGAATAGGTAGGTATTTTATAGTTATGAACAAATTATGTGCTTTCTCATGCAAGAGGAAAAATTTGACCATAAGAATCAAGGTAAGTTGTAACATTAGTTTGATAACCAAATAGTATAGCTAAGGACTAATAAATTTACCAAGGGATTAGTGACATTAGGGATAATATTGAATGAACATGAATATCTAATAATGGATAAAGTATCTCAAATAAAGTTTAAAATTATGATAAGATAGTCAACTTTAAGGAGAAGCTACTTAAGTTGGGAAAAGTAAACATAGTAGAAGAGAGAGATGCCTAAATTGCCTCTTGCCAAGAATAGGTTCATACGTTTTCATGGGAATACCATGATCTCAAAGGATTTGACCCAAATCTTTCCCAACACATCATATAATAATAAAATAATGAAAAATTGATAAGGCAAAAGTAAAGGCCAATCAACCCTAAGGTGGAAGAGCTCATGAGAAGAGAATTATTCAAATTGATTGAATCTAAGATCATATTCCCCATTAAGCACTCCTCATGGGTAGAAAAAATTGTGATTATGAGGAAGGAGAATAGGGAGATATGGCTATGTGTTGACTTTAGAGACCTTAAAAAGGTGTCTTTGAGGGACCATTGCTTATATGTAATCATAAATACATCATATCCATAAATCAATCTTAGATCAAAGAAGGTAGATCCTACTTACACTTCATATTGGGGATACATTAGATAATTGAGAAAATGATCAATATGGATCCACTAGACCTAATTATGGGATATCTTATCATAAATAATATAACTAGGGAGATTTCTAAAGCCTTTGGTCATGCAAAACTACACAATAACCCTAGCTAAGTCCTATGTTTTTTTTTTGAGAAAAATAGTGTGTAATTTCTAAATAATAAGGGGTCTAGAGTAAGGGAAAAACCTAGTTTAGTATGGTAAAATATAGATTTTTATCAAGTAAATTACATGAGAAAGAGAAATAAACCTATCTAAAAATAAGCTAAGATGGATGATTCAAGAGATAGAAATTGAGATGTAGGACTGGGACTATCTAAAATTGGGATTTGGACTTCATTATGTGATTAGAAAAGAGCACCCAAAGTGGGCAGGAGTGGCACCTATGCTATAGTCCACCTCTACCACTAGTATCTTAAGAATTTGGGATTTTTAAGTTTTATTCACTAGAATAGTGTGAGCCTATGTACCAAAGTTCAAAGGTTAAAAGTCAATAAAGCTTGTTGTAGGTCCATTTTAATCTCTAAAACCCTATATTAATTTATACACATGCAAACAACAAATGCATCCAAATCAAAAGGTGAAAATGCTGGGTTAAGGGAAGAATGATCATATGATCTAGAACCCCTATTGTCCTGATTATTGCCTATATTAACCCTCAAGCTAGGGTCTCAAATCAAATGTAGTTCTCCCTTAGGGAACATGCATGATATATGTAAGAATGAATTTCAAATAGGCCCTTCCTTGATCAATCATGCAAGTCTATGTGTGATATAAAATGTTGAGCTATACTATTGACTAATTTTTATTAAGTTTAATGTGCCAAACCAGTAAGTGTTAGATGTAAAATGCCTTGTGAAGTCCTTTATATAAGAAACTCTTTATTTAAAATTTGGGAACTTTATTTGTATCTGGCATACATGGGAAAACTTAAGGATGAATCTAAGAAAAGGGGTAAGACTCAAATATAAAAATAAATTGATCTTTAAAACTCAAAATAGCCCTAGATAAGAGCATTAAAAATGAACACTAGTGGCGTTGATGCTATAGTCCAACCCCAGTGCTCGTATCCTATAGTCTCAAGACCTAGGGGGATGGAAATAGGATATAAAACATGATTTGGATGAGGTGTAATGATTATTTGAAAGGATTATGAAGACCAAGAATAGGGAAAAAGGTGACTTAAACATGAAATAAGACCTAAATGAATAAAACAAAGGACATGGCTAAATGTGAACAGAAGCTCATATTCTCTAGTCAGATTCTCCTATGAAATGACTATGAAAAGACATGTAATGTGTGGTTTCTTGACCAAATTAGGGTGCATACATTTTTCCCCATTTTATTTTGGTGATGTAATAAAATGAGGTTTTAGATTAAAAGAAATAAAAGATGCGTACCTGAACCTACCTGCATGGAGATAAGTGTGTTGAAAAAGGGTCTAACTCACTTCCTAGTCAAGGAAGTAGTTGGAGAGATGAATAGTTCCTAGATAAAGAAGGAATCCTTAAACTAGATGCCCCATGTATTGAATATGAAAGCAGAATCTATATAATATGGAAAAAGAGGGCAATGTTTGCCCCCTATGTTAAATCTGACTAGAATGAGAAATGCTTACAAGTCCAAAACAAATGTCTGACCTCTATCCCACATAAACTCATGTAAGTTAGAATGTTTGTATAGAATTTTTTTGCTATTAATAATAAAAAATTTCATGGCCCCACTCTGAATAATCTAGACTAGAATTGAGAAGTGCTTAGAGGTTCAAAACTAATGTTTACCCTCTATCTCACACAACCTCATGTAGTCTAGGTCTGGGTAATGCTATGAACCAACCAATATAGATGATCATATGGTCTAACCTAGTGATAATGTGGGTATAGATGGGTCTAATCTAAAACTATTGTAAATGTGCAAGAAAAGATTGACATGCCTTACTATTCTAATCTATATATTCCTAGATGATGAAGAACATGAATATTTGTGCCATGACCCCAAATCTAGTATGTGATTGATTATGTATGTATAGTCTAGAAATATATATAACCATGTGTGATATGAGCTATCATGCCATGTCCCATGTGAAAAATTAGAGATCATAATAATGTGCTCTACATTATGCTTATTATTTATTATCTAGTCTTGTAACTATGTCATGTTAAATGAAGTTATATGTATGAGATGTGTAGTATGTACATGCCTCTAAATCTATTATCTAAGTTTGAGTCTATATCAAAATCACTATTAATCCATATAATCTAAACCTTTATATATCTAACTAGTCTATGTATCTTTAAACTAAAGGTATGTCCATGTAAATGTCTTGAATAATGTTGAGTGACCCATGTAATCTAAATCATTATAGATCTTAACCATTTTAAGCTAAATCAGATTATCTAATTATTGAATGCATAAGAACCATGTTGAGTGATCCATGTAGTCTGAATCACTACTATATATTTCAATTGATCTAAGATAAACTTGATGATCTAACTACTAAAAGTATAAGAACCATGTTGAGTGACCCATGTGGTCTGAATCACTATATATTTTGATTAGATGAATATGATAATCTGAATACTGGGGTTGTAAAAACCATGTTAAGTGACCCATGTAGTCTAAATAACTATACATTTAAATTGATCTGAGCTAAACATTATAATCTAAATATTAGAGGTGTAAAAACCATGGTATATCTATCTATGAGAGTGGATAGGCATGTTGGGTAAGTGTAGGAATAGGAATAGTAGGAATGATACCTCCCTTTGGGAAGAGGGATAAGATCAATGATAGAAGAGGTTGAGCCAAAAGTGATGACTAGTGGGGTAATGATAAAAGTGAGGTTTTTATAGTTTGAATTTATTGATAAGTTGCTTGATTGATTAGACTAAGTTGTTTTGAAATTTGAACAAGCTATTAATTGGTTAGGGTGAATTATTTGATAGTTAAATGAGTTGTTGATGAAGTGGTTTAGGAAATTTCCTCTAGTTATAATGCTCTTGTCTAAAATTCAATGCTCATATCTAGTTTTCAACATTGTTGTCCAATGAAAGTGTCCTTTTTCAATGTTATTATCCACTAGGGCTAGTTTTTTGAGTTTCTAAGTTGTTTCTTATTGTTGTGTAGCTTAGTTATTTTCCTTGACATGGTTGACTAACATAGATGCTATTTTCTAGTGTTTTTGTAGGGAAAGGTATAGATGAGGGAGTTTTTAAGAGGCTAGGTGATGGAGACATTAAGATTGTTACCTTTGTTAACTGATGAAAGAGTTATGATGGATAGGGTAGGGTTGGGTCATGTGTGTGATCTAGGCACTATGCAGTGAGATAGGTATCTAGTTACTACCTTATGTGAGAGGTGGAATGTAGAGACATATAATTTCTAGCTTCTAATTAAAGAGATTATAATTAGTTCAAAGGATGTGTACCATACATTGTATTTGTCAGTTAGTGGGTGGCATGTGACTTTTCAGGATGACATGGGTGATTATGCTATCGATCATGTGTCATTGTATTTTTATGGTGTGCCCTCAGATGTACATCAAAGATGTAGTGATAGTGATGTTATGCTATCAATTATAGTACAATCTAGTGTGATATGCCTATAGAAGTGGTTGTATGTGTTGTTATCTTCATTTATTATTATGGATGAGAGTGGGGTATTGATTATATAGAGGATGCATAGGATCATGCATAGTATAAAGGTGTATGGTACTATGTACTCATGCATTAGGACTATGCTTTCCCACTTATATAAGGATATTCATAGGTTTACCTAGGAGGCATTTAGTGGTGGTATGAGTGTGGCTATTTTATTACATTGTTGGGCTTATAAGCACATAGTAGTTATGAGACTGATAAGATTACCGAGGGAGAGGTGGGCTTCTCTATAGCCATTTGGTGAGTGGTGGATGAGTATGTTGGCTATCTAGTCTCTTGGGATAGATCACTATATATGAGTTTTAGATAGATTGGTGGCTCATGATATCATATGGAGGCCTTATAGAGGATTCATTGGGTGGCTTGATGATAGAGTAGTTATAATATATGAAGGATAGTTTTTGGTTACATGGCCATTGGGTTGGACTATATAAGCACTTTCAATATGATCATGTGACTAGATAGTTTTGGGTACCGTAAGATGTTCCCCTTGTATTATGGGGGTTGGTGAGGAGTGTATGGGTACTAATGAGAGTAGGAGCTCACGGGAGGCCTATTGAGGTTCAGTTAGCACCATTACTTTTAGATGCATGAGATGTGGCTATAGATATTCTTGATGTAGATGATGTTGGATGCACAAAGGCATATACCACATGGTAGATGAGTAATCTATGTGCTCTATTATATCTTATTGATGGAGGGGATGCCCCTTAGGATGAGGATCTCACTCTAATCCTAATCATGTGAGGTAAGCATTGTTTATATTTGAAATGTGTATAGGTTTGTGATTATTTTAACTTGTTTGGAAAATGATATCTAATGTAGTGTTGTAATTTTGCATACAGGTGGAGTGGGAGGTGCTTAGGATGAAGTACCTATTGGGGAAGGAGGTAGAGATGATGGGTTCCAAGAGACCATGATTGATTTGACACTCTAAAAGCTTACATGACATGTTCTTGATGATGTAATGGATGGGGGTTTGATAGAATGTGTGATAGTTACAACTAGTGTTTATGCTTATTTGTATGATAGAGCTACTATAGAGACAACTGCATATGTTAGACTAGTGGGAGAGAGAGAGATGAGCTGAGGCATGAGTTAGATAGGCACATGATAGCTCCATCTGACTATAGATTAGTGAATATGAGGATTATGAATGAGTACATAGATATTTAAAGGTGGTATAAAAACTTACATGAGGAGCATGGTCAGATATTAGATTGAGAGAGTAACTATAAGAGGCATTTAGGAGCTCAAGGAGGTTTGGGGTCATCGAGTGCTAAAGTAGATTATGGGACTAGTACTAGAGGAGAACAAGATTGAGAGTGAGGGTATGATGTATATGATGTATATGCTTTGGAAACACACACACACACACACACACACACACATACACACACACACACACACACACACACACACACACAGACACACACACACATAACCATATTTAATGAATATAACAATATATTTCAAATCCCATAACACAGTATGCATGAGTCAAAATCCAAAAAATATCCATATATATATATATGGATATTTTTTGGATTTTGACTCATGCATACTGTGTTATGGGATTTGAAATATATTGTTATATTCATTAAATATGGTTATTTTTAGAAGTATTTGATTTGTTATTGATATTAAGGCTATGTATGTTTGGTTAAATGGCATTTGAGATATGTGATTTGACTATTTATTCATAAGTTTGATTTTGTATTTTGATTTTTGATCATATTTAATTAGAAAATTGTGGGTTTTGTAATTAGGAAACTATTGGGATAAATTGAGCTGGTTTGAGTTTGATAAATTGTTTGGTATAGTAAGATTTGGTAAGATATAAATTTTTGATAAGCTAGTTTTGACTATGGATAGTTATTGAGAATTAAGAATGTTATTTGGTAGTATGTGGGGATGTAAGATAACATGTTATGTGTATTACTTCCCAAAGAGTAGGTCAAGAATACAAAGGTAGCTAGACATTTGGCTCCATCATTGCCCTATTAAGTAAAGCTATGAACTGATACTGGTATGAATGTACATTGTATCACTCTATGTTGTATCATTATCTAAACCCTATTGGACAATTGAATATGTGCCCATACTACTCATGTTATGTAGGAATATGCTCTATATATGATATTGTCTAGTGTGTACTAACTATAGTTGGACATGGAGATGCTACAAAATGTAACTATATTGGTTATGCAATTGAAACTATCTATTGTGAATAAATCTCATCTATTTATATCATTTACCCTATGACCTCTACTATGATGTATATGACTAAGCCATAGATCAATCTAGATCTAAAACTTGTGATGAGGGCTCATTTAATCTCAATTATAGTGGATTGCTACGTGAGATACGACCTAGAAAATTTGGCCATAGTGAATATTTATTATGAGTAGTAGTATGTGATGTGGGTTCATTTAATCTTAGCTATAGTAGATTACTACGTGAGATAGGACACAAAAAATATAGCTATAGTGAATATTTCTCATGAGTAATACTCTATTGTGGTGCATGTGACTCTATTGGATATGTATATTAAACTACACTATGTACTCCTCAGACTATAGTTTTTTATGTAGGTTGCTCGCATTGTACTAGTTTTCAAACCTTTTGAATAGGTGGAATATGAAATATCCAATGAGGCTCTATCCTAGAACCCACATTTCTCTCATGATGAGTGATCTATGATTCTTGTAAAGTAATATCCTAGGATGACTTAGTCATGGATAAATGAGGTCTATGGTTCCATGGTGGAAGAGCTATTGATGCCTCCTATGTAAATGCTATGATGTCATTATCAACACATCTATTCATGCAATCTCTAAGTCTATAACAATCATTAACTATGTGTCCATAGATATGATGATAGTTGTAAATGGGCCAATGTGGTTGTTTATATAGGAGATGTGGATCTCATCGATGAGTAGAAGGTAATGTGATTAACCTCTTATCCAATAATACTATTAATATGATAGATGCTCTATCCTACTCTGAATCAAACTATATTGGTTCCTTGATGTTGTTATCTATAGTGCATACTATAGGTTGTACTATAAAAACTTACTCTTTGTTCATAACTAGTTTCTTTACTAGTTGTGGTTTTCTATCTTGTGTAGGACATGGTGGATGATGTGTGTTAGGAGTTATAGATGCTATTGTGAAATATAGAGTAATACAATCAAATGAATCTACCTCAATAAATCCCAATTTCTTTTCCAAAGCTAGAACTATATAACATAAGTCCCTAAAAGAATACTCTATCTCATATAGTATATGTTTGAGGAGAGGTTGACAAATCCCCTTAATAAAGATATGCTAAATCTATAAATTTGAGTGTTTATATATTAATCTTAACATGTTATTCTCTAATCATAAAATATAATCACTAATTTTCTCTAACGTATTCGGATGTAAAGTTACAAGTTTCTCATATGTAACATGAGAGGCTATGTTTGTTATGTAATATCTAATAAATGTCTCCTCAAAGTCATCATATGTTTGTAAGGAGCCAATAGGGAGTAGATGTAATAACCAATTTTGTGCTTCCCCCACAAATGTCTACTGGAATAACTTGAGTAGAAACAAAGGAATCACATGAGATGGCAAAGACTTCTAAAAGGCTTGAAGGTATACAAATGGATCTCCAATTCCATCAAAATGAGGCAATGATGGTACCTAGAAATGCTTAGGTAATGAATGTTTTATGAGTGTCTTCAAAATTGGGTTACCATGTAGATCATTGGCATCCATCCAAGAATTATAATCCTTATTTTCCAAGGTAAAGAGATGTACATGGTGTTGTAATTCACCAACTACATTCATCAAAGAGAGAATCTCCTAGGATGGTACATTAGCATCTTGAAGTGGTTCTTAATCATTGAATTTTATTGTTAATTTTAACCATGGGAATGTTACATCTAGAAATTAGATCATAAAGATCAGGTGATCTCACTTGAACCTTAGGAGTAATGGCAACTTGGACCTTACAAGAGGGATGTGGGCTACCATTCTCTCTAGGTGAAGAGTGAGAATTGGGTTATACTATAGTCAAGGGTGGCTTTGGATATTCATTGGTATCTTTATGTTTTAGTGAGTCACAATCTAATTGAGTAAAATATGTAATATTAGAATTAACATGTGGATTATTTGAAATAGAATCATTCATAGAGGTAGAAACAACATATGGAAGTGAATTATGTTTGAGAGGAGTGAGAGAAGAGTTAGAAATATGAGATGCATATTATTATTCACTATGTGCATAATAATCATCATTTTTCCATGAATTTTCATCATTGGAATATTTTTCATAATCACTATCATTTTCAAAATCATTTGCATGTTCACTATCATACTCTATCACTTTCAATGCAACTAGGGAGAGGTGTAAGATAAGAATTTAATTCCTTTTTAATATGTAATAAAGTATCATTTGAAATTTTAATATCATGTGGATCTATGTTATCCATGGATGGAGTGTATGTATTGTTTTCATGTGCAAAATGATCAATAAGAGAACAAGAGTTTTCATTGAGATATTATTTTGACAAAGTAGAGTTAGGAACATGAGACGTATCACTTGAACTATGTATTGGAAATTTGATTCTATTACATTTATATTGTTTAGTTTGAACATAGAAGTAGCAAAAGATAGAGAAATATTAGGTTCATATGGAATTAAGTTATCACCAATAAGAGGTTAACTTAGAAGTGCATGACTAATTTGTTCATTGGTGCATTGTGCATATGTGAATGAGGTGAAAAGTACCTTTCCAATTTATCAAAATTATTTTATTTAGAAGAGGGAATAAAAGAGATAGGTTTGAAAGTATAAGATGCATCTATTTGTACTTCACTATCATTATCACGTATATCATCATATTCCTCATTATAATAATAGTACTTATCTTCATTGTAAATGAAATAATTTTCCACATTTTTAGATAATATGCAAATTTGTAAATTTGTCCATTCATTGTCATAATTATGAGAAAATTTTCGAAATTTATCTATGGGATAAGAGAGAAGAAGTGCCTTAGTGGCCATTTCATTTCTTTCACCAAACAGAATATTGAAAAGTAATATTAAGTAAATAAATGTAAAAATAAATATGAATATAGATATTTTGGAAGTACTTTTGACTATCCAAATAATTTGAAAAAATTCCAAAGTATTTTTCTAAAAAATGTAAGGTAGGAAAACTTGGGGTTTGAGAACCTAATTTGAAAATCTAGGGTTTTGGGCTATAGTTTTAAATTTTTTTTAAATTATTCAATTATTTTAGGTTATAAAAGTAATTTTGAATAGGATAAATTCAAAAAAAATAATACAAAAATCAGAAATTTTAAATTTAAATTTTTGCACAAGAAAACTACTACTATTGAAATTTTGAAATCATTTCTGACATAGTAAACAATCTAAAAAAAATTCAAAATGTTTTCCTAAAATTTGAAATGAAAGTAGGCTTAGGGTTTAAGGACATAGTTGTAAATCTAGGGTTTTGAGCTAGGGTTTTAGAATTTTTAAAAACTATGAAATAATTTTAATTTATAAAAATAATTTTGAATAGGATAAATACACAACAAATTATACAAAAAATAAAATTTTGAAATTAGATTTTTGCACAAAATATGAAGGAAAAACCCTAAGGGTACTTGGGGTTTTAATTTTATTTAAGGTAAGTTAGGTTCACTAAATGTTTTATTATTTTTGGGAAAATTAGTGTGTAGTTATTAAATAGTAAGGGGTCTGAAGTAAGGGAAAAATATAGTTTATTATGGTAAAATATAGATTTTTATCAAGTAAATTACATGAGGTAGAGATATAAACTTATCTAAAAATAGGCTAAGATGGATGATTAAAGAGCTATAAATTGAGATGCAAGATTGGGACACTGTGTAAAATCTAGATCTATCCTTCATTCTATGATTAGATAGGAGCACCAAAAGTGGACAAGAGTGGTATTAGTGTTATAGTCCACCTCTACCACTGTTGTCCTAAGAATTTGAGCATTATGGGTTTTGTTTTCTAGGTTAGTGTGAGCCTATGTACCAAAGTTTTGAAGGATATAAGTCAATAGAGCTCACTATAGGTCTATTTTAATATCAAAAACCTTGTATTCATCTCCATATATGTAAAAAAATAAATGCATTGAAAGAAAAATGCATAAAACTGGGTTAGGGTAAGAATGATCACATGATCTAGAACCCATGTTATCCTTATTATTTCATAAATTAACCCTCAAGCTAGGATCTTAGATAAATTTTAGTTATCTGTTAGGGAACATGCATAATTAAAATGCATGATAGATGTAAGAATGAATTTTACCTAGGTCCTTTTCTGAACAAGCATGCAAGTCAATGTGTGATGTGTAATGCTGAGGTATACTATTGACTTATTTTAATTAAGCCTAATGTGCTAATGTAGTAAGTGTTAGATATAATAGGCCTTGTGAATTAATTTATATTAGGAGACTCTTTATTTCAAATTTGGGAGCTTTATTTGCATTTGGCCTACATGGGATAACTTGAAGACAAATCTAAGAAAATGGGTAAGACTCAACTAGTGAAAGAAACTTATCATTAGAATTCAAAATGGCCCTAGAAAAGAGAGTTAGAAATGGACACTAGTGACACTCATGCTATAGTTCAACCCTAGTTATCCTATCCTATAGTCTTATGACTGAAGGGATGGAAAGAGGATGGAAAACCTGACCTGGTTGAGGTGGATTGATTATTTGAAAGGCTAAAAAATACTCAAAATAGGGAAATAGGTGACTTAAACATAGAACAAGACATAAATTAATAAAATAAAGGACATGGATAAATGTGAATAAAATGTCATATTCTCAAATTAGAGTCTCTTGTGAAAGGACTATTAAAAAACATGATGTGTGGTTGCTTGACCAAATTATGGTGTATACATTTTCATATTCACTATACTAATAACAATTAAAGCAAATAAATCTAATCTAGTGCTCACCAAAGCTTGTGACACAAAGTGGGGGTAATAAACAACAAAATTAAACATACATAAGAGACATATACTCATGTCAATGTATACGTAATACTAATGCATGGAAGAGAATTGAAAATGCATATATATCTACTATTATAAAGGAAGAACAACATTAGGAATACTTACCTTTGAATATGAACCCACTGAGCCTTAATATCTCCCTTAGACAAGGTAATTCACAAGAGGTTATTATGACATGTAAATATGATAAGGACAAATGAACTCTAGGCTACACAACCTATCAATACATCCAAAAGAGTTCTCCAAAAGACAAAATCTATATCTCAAATAAAGTATGAAAACCTAAGCTTTCTCCTCAAGTATAATGGTGGATAATAAGATGTACAATAGCTCTTATTTTTTTATTCTCTAAATAATTTCAAAATAATTATGTATATATAGATTTATTTAACCCTAATCCCTTTAAAATGTTTTCACTAATATGGTTGACCTAATAAACCTAGTATCGTTATTGAAAAAAACTAACTAGGTCACATGTTAGGTCCACCAAGAGCCAACCTAGAACCTAAATGAGTTTTACCAATAAGAGTACAAGGTCGACCCAGTTGACCTAGTCATGTAAACTAAAAAGGGGTTTTAGGTTAGAAAAAGGGGTACTAAAAGTGTCAAATGACTATAAGAGTGTGTAAAAGAGAATAAAAAACTTAAGGTAATAGTTTTCAAGAGATAAATATGTAGATAACAAGTGTCAAAAGGGATCAAAATCCTACAAAGCACCAATGATCTTCCCACCTCTTTCTTGGTGCACCCCTTAGGGCATACACTCAAAGAGATTGAGTCTTGATGGTTTCCTACAAGATATAAGACATCAATAATTGATAACATTTTGAAAATATTATGTATATACATATGCCCCACTCAAATCTCATCATGTGTCACATAAGTGTAACATGGGTTGGTGCTTCAAGAATAAAACATGACAACACATAACATTAATGCTAAGTAAAGCATAGTAAGGAAAAAATAAGATAAATGAAAGGATATAATTAAAAAACACATACCTTTACTTACCTTAGTGTTGTAGATAAATAAAGAGATTGTGAGAGATGTGAACGCATCCAATGTTAGGAACATTAGGTGAACCTACAGAGATAGTGTAAAAAAGCAAAATATAGAAAATTTTGTAATATAGGCATATAATAGTGGAAAATATTCTCTAAGATATCAAGATTCTATAACTTTTTATAGTTAGAAAAATGAGTTGGTAAAAACAAATATATGATTGAAAGACTGAATCTAATGATAAATTTTTGAAGGGTAAATAATTGTGAATAATAACTTTAAATAGGGTGAAAAAGAATTCATTTGCTATTTTTTGACTATTCCCAGAGAAAAATAGAGCTCTAAGAAATATAGAGTAATCCAAAAGAGCTAATATGGTGAGGAGATGATATTAAAGATGAGGAGGACACCTAATGACTATTGTGAGTACAACACTGGTAAGTACCTAATAATTTCAAATTTATTTTGAGTATTTTATTTGAAATTGAGTGTTTTATAGAAATTTGTAAATTATACCAATTATAGAAACTAGAATTAACCCCAAATAATTATTAAGGAAGCTAGAGGCCAAATGGAGAACTGGGTTTGAAAGGGATTAGAGTAATAAATGTCAAATCCATTTATTACAAAAGATCAAAGTGTCATTAGTTTGAAAGAACTAGGTTAATCCAATCAACCTAGTAGGTAGAAAATTCGGTGTTGGAAATGGTCAACCTAGTAGGTATAGGATGACTTAGTTGGTTAGAGAAGAGGGATGACTTAGTACCTCAAGGCTAACTTAGTGGGTCAAGTCAAAAGGATGGCTTGGTACTAAGGTGGAAAAATGAAAGGGTCAACTTAGTTTGTTAAATCCAAAGTGTCAACCTAGTAATAGTAGGTTGACTTAGTATGTTACTCAGTGGTCGATATAGTACTAAAATGAGAGAAATTAGCTGATATAGTAATTTTAAGGCCTAGGGTGCCCGAATAATTACTAAAATGGCTAATTAGGATAAACATAAGTCAATTTCTAAGAAATGAATAAATTAAGGCAATAATTGGTGATTTTTGTTAAAATTTAAAAGAATGTATTTTGATTATGAGTAACATGGAGGTCTAATACATCTTTTGTTGTTTGATTATTATAGGGGAACTAGATATTTTGGTAATTGGTGGATGCATATTATATACTAAATTCATTAGAGCATGTGAAAAAGGTAGATCAAGCTAGATTAGTCACACTAGGATTGGGAGGCATCATGGAGATGCAACAAGTTCCATTGATTATTTATCTAGTGGTCATGTTCTTAGGATCCTAGGAATGCTTGACCAATAATTTTAGATGGGTGGTGCATGGGGATACCATAGAGGTTTGTATCACATTAGAGCATGTCCATGTGTTTCTTAGACTTCTTATAGGGGGATGTTGGTGATCATAGAGATACTAGATGATCAAGAAGAGAGGTGAGCATTAGCCCAATGGGTGACTTAATCAGATAAAATTTACATAGGATTGAGAGTGAGTCTATTTTATGTTTATATGTTTGAGATTATATAAATTTAAAAGGCTATGATAGTGCTTGTGATATCATGAGTGATATGTCACAAGTCAGATGGTAAGGTACCATTGTATGTAATATCCTTATGCCAGTTGATATTGGAGTAGGGGCACTCCATGACTTGGGTTCTATTATCTAGGTTCATCTCATGTATGATACATTTAGGATGATATTTAGAGGGTAGAATACCATGGGTCTAGTGGTATTATTGAGTGCCTAGATATATAAGAGGTTCTTGATATACCAACTAGCTAGGTTGCCCTATATGGTTGATGATTGATTGCCTCAGGTGTTGAGATGGAGATAGGATTAGGTGGCATGGGTTATGCCCCAAAATCTAGTGATATAGATGGTCACATAAGGAGAGATTTTATGGTAGCCTTATAGACACATTAAGATAGTTTGGCTTAGTTGGTTGATAATGGTGTCAGAGTTAGTACAAGTGTAGATCACAAGATACTACACTTGATGGGTAGAGCCACATCTAGTATCACACTTTTTAGGACAATTTAGACTCATTCACCTAATAAATCCTATAGTGGTTCCCACATTTTTGGATTTTAATGTGAGAGAGTTGAGGTAGATAGGAGGAGGAATACTAGTTGTGTGACTACATATTAGACCATAATGTGAGAGACTATATATTAGTTGATCATGATAACTAGCAACTTAAAAGCACATAGATGTGGATTTATAAGTGTCATAGGTACCAAAAATAGCGCCATAGTAGGAATAGAAACTAACACCTTGGTCACATAATCATTAAATATGCTAGTGATGAGATAGAGCATAATGAATGGTCATATAGGATGACCCATTAATCAGCCTAGGGTAGAGTTAGTCTATAGAATCACAATAGGCAAGACTTGAGATGGGAATGGGTGGTGACCACAAGGTTTTATTTCATTCGGAGTCATCTTATGGATGATTTGATTAGGTATGAGCTAATTAAGATACTATGCTCAATGGCCAAGAATATAGGGAGATAGTGATTGGTGATACCAAGATAGGTAATAAATGGTTAAAATTTGTTTAAGATTTGAAAATAGAATAGTAATTATATAAGTTTTTTTTGATAAATTATAGATAGATAAATTTTCACACACACACGCACGCACGCACACGCGCGTGCGCACACACACACACACACAAAATCTAACATCTAACTAGTTTGTATTTTACAAATCCTACAAATGAAAAGGAGACCAGATGGGGATCCCTAGTGAAGGGAGCACTCCATGATATTCTAGATGGGTTATAACACCATATGACCTTACCACATTAGATGATCTCATGGTACCATCTATCCCAACTTAGATGAGCTATCTTAGACTAGTAGGGGAGGCTACGAGGTAGTTGTAAGAATGAAAATATGGGTTATAGCCATTGGTAGGGGTATGATCTAGAGAGGCATAGGCATGGCAGGCCTTGGCTCAGGAGAGATCCATGTATTTAGATACCATTATTCATCTAAGATAGGTATAGGCCTAGGTGGCCAATCTATAGGGATAGGTAACTGGCTTGAGATATCAAACATCGTCATTACAATGTACTATTTATAGGGGACTATCCAATGTATCTATGGGTATTGTAACTAGGCCATGAGATAGACATGATAGAGCCTAACTTTATAGATGGAGCAATTAATTTTTTTATTTTATATCAAAAACACATAATATATATAGAGATATCTTATTTTGATAATTGGATGTTGATCTTATGTGTTTGTATTATTATTGTGGTTTTGGATGCATGGATATATTTCTTTGTATCACATATATTTTGATTTTGTTGTATACTTTATAGGAAATATATTTATGGTGTTTTCTTTTCTAGCATTATGTAGGACACATGAATGGTTAAAAATAAATAGGCAAAAAGGACATGGCTAAGTATATTTAATCAAAAACATATATACTACAGACTATTTTATGTTGGGAAATGCATAGTAACAAAATATGACTAAGTATAAGAAACCAAAGAGTGGTAAAAAAAAGGGGAAAAATGTTTTATTTTTAAACCATGAAAAAGATTTGGCACCAAATTAAAACAAGTAAAATCACACCAAATCATGTTGGGAAGTATGAAAATAATGTAATAAAATGGAAAGCACATGAAAGAGCAATGGTATAAAAATAAACAAATTAAGTCAATAAATAATACTAAATCACATTGGGAAGCATAAAAGAGAAACAAAAATGGCAAAATTGTTCTTAAATTAATCACACTAATTCAAGTTGGGAAGTATAATAAATTTAAGAAAAGTGGTTGGATTGTCACATGGAATCAAAAAATAAGAAGATAAAAAATGAAATATTAATGAAGTTCAGCATAAAGCATACTAAATCAAGATGGGAAACATGTCAATGACATGTAAGTCATAATAAATCACATATATTCTCATATTTGACACATGTAATTTTGTTGTAACTTGGATATTTAGAATTTTTTGTGAGGAAGGCTTGGTCTTATCCACAATAGTACACTAGAAATCAAAAAAGGAACACCAATGAGGTGTAATTAATGTGAAAATATGGTAAAAATGGAAGTTTTTAATGGTAATGTGAAAAGTGGATAATTTGTGAGGAAGGCTAGGTACTATCCATGGTCTTATAATACAACTCACAAATGGAATCCCTAAGGGACTGACTAGTGAACAAAACAATATTTATAAAGGGGAAATGTTAAGGTTGTAGGCAATGAAAAATAGAATGTAAAAATCATAACATAGGAATCTTATGAGAATACCTTAAGATACATGAGGCATGCTAAGGACATGAGAAGACACTAAGTGACTAGTGACCATCAATATACAAAAGATACTAGTTCGTTATAGACATAAAGCTTTATAGGCAAATAAGTTTGCTACTAAGATCAAATCATATTGGTTGATTTTGAACAAGAAAATTAAAATGGACCTACCTTCCCACAATGTGTTCCTCATTCATAAGGACCCCTTATAGAGCCCTCGATCTGCTATGAAGATTAGGTACTTATATGAGAAACTATGTAGTACTAAAATATATATATTTTATTCTCCTTTTCTAATCTACTATCCTACCACACCACAATGGACCTTAGCTCTATTATGAGGCCAAATATTGAGTTTGATCTTTGATTATAAAAAAGAGATGTGTTTAGAATTACATCTTTTAGTGTGTTTTGAGTTTTAAAATTTTGTAATGTTTCCTTTTAGAGCATTGTCATTTATTAAATGATTTAACTTTTGAATATTTTTATGGATTTTATGATTCCTCCTCCATATAGATTTAGAATGACCAATAATGAGAGATAAAGTGATACACATAAATAATATTTAGGCTTATCCTAAAAGAATCTAAGTATCCAAAGATAATACTGACTAGAACACTTAACCTTAATGATGAACCAACATGTTATATCAAGTCTCAACCATGTGTATGCTTAGTTTGTGAAAGGGAAGAAAGGGAAATAAGGGGAGATCCAAATTAGACCAGTAAAAAGATATTATAATGAGATGTTTTTTTTTCTAACTAATCACATGGTAAATAAGTAATGATTAAAGGGAACAAGGTTTGTATAACCAAGTCACAATAAAATTATCTATGTTTATAGAGATAAGAGAGAAAATAATCATGAAAAATAAAAAGGATATTATAAGAAATTAACTTAAGAAGAAAAAGAATACAATGAGGAAAAATAAATCGATGAGAGAACATAATGATATCATAATATATATAAAGTGTGAATAAAAAGTCACCATGTAAGATAAATAAAAATTTGACACAATGTCAAATGATATAAAATAGATAAATGTAAAGTTGGAGCATGCCCAACTAAAATGAAAATGTGAGAACACCATGCATGTGTTCATAGGTACTGCTATATTTTTCCACACACATTATCCATAACATATGATAAGCCTCTTTGTAGTTGAATACAAATTACAACTAATGCCTCATCAATCTTTAGTGAAAGTTGAGAAAATACTTCATGTCAAATATCCTTGACATAAAATATAGGAATGATTGAAGGATTATGATGATGAAGGATATCATGTAGGGGATTATCAAGAGAATGCATGGGAGTGGTTTATAAAGGAGATGAAGGATTTAACGGTGGGGAAGGTACCATAGGTGAGGGACTCATGGGTAGAGAACGGATCATAAGAGGAGATGGAACCACAGGAGGTAAAACCATGGGGGAAGAAAGGGGAACCTTATTGAGAGAATTACCTATTAGAAGAATGATAGAGGGTAAAGGAATGGATAGGAGGTAATCCATAAGATTCTATTAAAGGGTGTGGTAATAATTAGTGTGATGTTTACCACATTAGTGCTAGAGAAAATATACCTCTCTATACTTAGGAAGATACTCAGGTAATACTTTTAGGGGAGGTATACCCTTTTTTGAGGGATAAAGAGTATTGGGACATAAGGTGTTGATATATTATCATGGCTTTTAATAATGCATAGATGACTGGTTATCTGTGTTATGGAAGCAACATATATGCCTGTGAGTAGTCTTAGTAGGTATACTCATAGAAGGAGGTGAAATAGAAGCTGAGGGAGATTGGTATAGGGAAAAATATCTAGTCTAGTGACCTTAAACTTTATGAATGTAAAAATAAGGTTAATCATCCCATTTTTTGGGTGAATAATTTAGTTGCAATAATGGGATCAAACCATCAACAAGAGAAGGTAGGGTTAGTGGAGAGACTAGAAAAGGATCGAGTAAAGGAGAAATAGGATTGGAAATAGGAAGAGATTAAGCTATAAAGGGAGTTAGAATGTGATCCAAAATAGGCTCTACTAAGAGAGGGTAGTGTCTAAATAAGGATGAAGGATAGTCACACACATATCTAGGATAAGTAAGCTATAGGGGTTGTGGTATCTAAAATAGTTATAGGGACTAGTCATAGAACAATCCATAAACATACTGTATGAGGTTCTACAGAAACTAGAGGTGTGCACACCATCTCTACTCTATGATCAAGAGGAAAAATACTAAACTTTGGAATGATATAATATGTAATATGGGAATATATACTAAAATATTAAAGTAAAGAATAATGATAATGAATAAATTTAGCATCTTGGGCCTGAACTAGACCTCCTAAGAATAAATCATCTAAGGTATAACCATCATCATAATTAGGTGTATGAATATCAATGGCATAGGTAAGGATGGCCTTATCATCTGAGATTATGTGATGAATGGAATATTGAGTCTTAGTTAAAATAATGGAGATGTCATCATAAGGTGGTTAATGAGAATTAGGTTTCAAAGAAGAGGGAAGTTGAGAGATGAGATGAGGTAAGAGATCTAAAGTTTTAATCTTTAGATTGATCTCGTCAGGCTTATCATCATCAAAATATAGGAAGTTGGGGGGGAATATTCCCAATGAGTTTAAGGTGATTGTTATAACCTCAGGTAGAACTGATATGAAAGTTAGATCATTGATATTGATGAAATGGAGCACTTAGAAATTCTTGAATACATGTTAGTCTTAAAATTATTCAAAATTCTAAGGATTTATGTCATCTTAAATCTTGTAGATGGCTCTATTATGAGGAAATTTGATGCATTTTCAAGTGGAAGAGGAAATTTATCTCATGCGATGAGCCCATTACCAACCAAGAAAAATGTTGTAAGATAGAGGAAAGTTAAAGGTTATCACCTTTACATGAATGGTGACATGTGGGATAGTAATTGGGAGCCATACACAACCTAAATGAGGTATTTTCCTTCAATCATAGCCTTGAAAGGTGATACATGTGGATTTGAGATTGCATTCACAATATCCAAGGGTTTTGATAAAATCAAGAGAGGAGACATAAGTTCTAGAACCCTCATCAATCAAGGCATGATTAACTTGGATATCACCAATTTTAACACTAATAAATAGATAATGATCATCCATTTGAAGGATAATCTCATTAGGGATCATATAAATAATGGAAAATTTGAGTGAAAGAGAAGTGTCTATTATTTCATCAACATGTATTGACATCTCTTCACACCATTGTAAAATGTTATATTTAAATCTAGATAAGTTGGCTTCACATTCTTCTAGGGGAGGATGAGGGATGTTCATTTCAAACAAAAGTTTCATAAGATGTTTATGATGATGTGGAGAGGTCTATATAAGTTCCATAAAAGGGATTTGAGATGGGAGATTAGTGAGTTCCATGATAATATACCACTCATCATAACCCATAAGAATATTGTTGGAAAGAGGTGCATAGTGTTGAAGGAGGTCCTAAGAAGGAGGAGCTAAAGAACATGAAAATATATGTTGATAATAGTTAGGAGGTTTAATTAGAGGAAAAGTTTATAGACTAGTTGATAAGATGGACTAGTTGATGTAGATGTGGTTTGAGATAGATTAAAATAAGTGTTGATAAAAGTTTGAGTATCATTGGTGATAGGTAAAGAGGCTAGAGAGATGGTATAAATGATATGAGAAGTGTTATCCAAGGGAGGTGTTAGAATTGATTCATCAAAATATATAAGGTCTTATTGCCCCAACTTTGTTAAGTGAGTTGGAGATGAATCTTGGAAAACATGAAATGTGTGAAATAATAGAGGTGTGTAAATGGGTTGAGGATATATGAAATCAAATACCCTTAAAATGTTAGTCATATTGACCACATTCTCTTTAGGAGTTGGTTCAGGAAGATTATCAACATTATTGGTAGAAGGGGTAGGCTTATCTTAGTTATCTTGGTGATTTGGAATAGGATCTTTATAGATGTCTAAATGAGCATTAGTTTGATTCAAAGCTTTAGATTTAGTTTATGTTTCATGGGATTTAAAGGTAATGGCATAGGCTTATTGGCATTTAATAATTATATAATCATGGTAAAAATTAGGTCCAAGAAGGAAATTCATAGCCAAATTATGAAGTTACCTATATGTCTCATCAAAATAACCCCAACTAACATAAAACCATTAAAATTTATTAGGGTCATACCAAGATTTCATAGGATGAGGAGGATAAAGTTATTATGGGAGAGGCCTTGTTAGATGATTTTTTAATTCTACAAGGGATAAAGGTTTATGAACATTCATGTTGTTGGCTGAAGATAAATGAGGATTGGTGATGTGATTAGTAGAGGAATCTTGTTCTGAAGTTTGGTTAGGAACAACAACTTGAATAGTGTGAATGGTATCATAAGATTTAGTGATACCATCATTGGTATCATGACAATTATTATTCTTTATTAACATTTGAGTACCCATAAAAGCTTTGGATGGATTAAATCGATGCATAAGGAAATCTTGATGCTTAGGTTAGTCAATATCTTCTTCCAAAGTATGTGGAGAGAGATTTTAGACCCAATATTGAAACTTGGGGAAAGAAACATTGGTAAATAGATGAAATGTTGTCATCTACCATATTATGTTTGAATTTTTTAGACAAGGTCTTCAATTGTTTAAAGAAATCATGTGCGGTTTTGGTCTCATTTTGCTTATAATTGATAAACTGGGCTAAGGTATTCCCAAGGATATCACTAGTTTGGAACTCTTAGACTAGAACACTAACTAAATAATCTAAAGTAGTAATAGAATGAGATGTAAGTTGGTTATACCAACCTAAAGCATCACCCGTGAGAGTTTTGGATAATATTTTGGTAGTGGAAAAGGTATTTAATTTGAATCAATCTTTATATAGATTTATAAATGTTTTTAAATAAACAGTAGGATCAGTTGACACATTATAAGAAATGGTAAGGGTGATACCTCTTATATCAATATTAACAATCTAATATGTAAGGGGCTCATTTTTAATATGCATAATTGTTTTATTAGAAAGAGGAGGTTGACGAATAAGATTACCATAGAGATCTTAAAGAAGAGGTGGGGGAACATTTTGATTATGCATGACCAATGGCATATATTAAGGCTAGGTATGAAGATGGATAAGATGAATTTGCATTTGCATCCTTTGATTTTCATTATTAGATTTAAAATCATTCATTTGATTAAGAATGTGTAATCGGAATTGATG
The DNA here is from genome assembly GCA_037957365.1 of Torreya grandis. Lineage (NCBI taxonomy): Eukaryota > Viridiplantae > Streptophyta > Pinopsida > Cupressales > Taxaceae > Torreya > Torreya grandis. Next base: position 709,674 of record JARHVA010001578.1, read on the forward strand.
GGTTTGAGATGCATTATTGGAATAATTTGAAGCATTAGAGTTGGTAGTAGTGGATTGGGTACCACTATGGGTGTTATTAGGAACCTGAGAAGAACTATTAGTGAGGTACTAGTGGCATAATTTGCTTGTGTGGAAAAATATGGACTAGTAGAGGGATGAGAAGAGGAAACATTATAAGCATGATTACCATGGGTAAAAAATGATGAACTAGAGGAAGAAATAATAAGAGTGGGTATTGGAAGAGTTCTAATAGATGTATAACCCACCATGTTAGTAGAGATAATATGCATGGAGGTAGAGGAAATTAGACAAGAAGAAGTCATGGTATGATAAGCAGTTAAAATAGAGAGAATAGGATGAGAAGAAAATAATCTAGTATCCCCAAATATGTGTGATAACATGGGAAAAGGTGAATGAAGCTCCTCCACTTGACCACTTATCATGAGATGGTAAATAGTAGAAGGATCCTTTCCTCAATGTTGAGGAAACTCATTGATGAACAAGAGTATTTCTATTTTATACTCTAATTTGAGTTGATGTTTAAATGAGAAGAGATGATTACTAAGTGAATAATAATGAGTAGGGGTCCCATAGTTTTTAATGCAAGTGGATATATTCAAATTACTTTCATTTAGGATAGGAACCCCAAGATGCTTATGGGATAACCTATTAGGGTTGGTGAGAATCATCATATTAATTAAATTCAACTCAATCTTATCTTAATACAATAATTTCATGATGATGGAGAAAGATTAGGTGAGGCAAATGTCATGAAAAGGCAAGGAGATACAAAAGGCAAATAAGAGTGCAGAGTCGACTAGGTGGACTTAGAACTAGAAATAGGGTATGAAAAATGAGTTAATAAGGATATAAAGCTGATAAGATCAAATTAGTACTATAACTTGAGATAGATAATAGCCTAATAAGGATATATAATTAATTAAATAACTTAATTATTTTAGCTTGAGAGGTATAAATGAGTATTAGGTTGACCAGGTTGATGTAGTATTATAGGTAGGGGAAAAAAACATTCTGTAAGAGACTATGTGGAATAGAATGATAGTTTACTAAAAATTAGGAAATTTTTGGAAATGTACTTTTAAAGTAAGAAATGGAAGTAAACACAAAATAAATTAGGTCAATGATAATGATCTAATTGAGGCACACAACACAAAACCTTAGACCAATGCTAGCTAATGTAAGTTTTTGAAATACTACATACAATGAGTCAATGTAAGTTAACTAAAAAGTAAATTATAAGTGGTCATCATGAATGTTTTTAAATTATTACAGTGTTATTTAAGTGTTTTATTAAAGTAAATCCAAGTAGGTAGCCCTTGGGTAGATAAATGTTTAAATGTGTTTTGGAGTTATGTGATTTGGTAGTGTGAGAAAAAGAGCAAAATAGTATAACTAAATAGTATATTGAAAAACCACCTAATTATACTATGTGAGATATTTTAAGGATGCACACAACTAAAAGTGGATTTGTGAATTAATTACTACCATATAGTTATTAATTTATAATTTTAAGTACATTATAGAGTCAATTTAGATGGTAGTATATATAAACATTATATAATAGAGTCAACAAGGTCGTTACTATACTATAAAAAAAGCAAGAGTTCTTAAAAAATAAGTCAACCAGGTTAACCTAGTTTTTTAGATAGAACATAGAATACATAACTAGGTTGATAAGGTTGAATTAGTTTTTTGTATGCTTATAGTTTTCAAGATTAATTTTTTTGAAAAATAGAACTATAAGGAAGAACTAAATTGAAAGAGAGAAAGAAAGGAACCTTAGTGGGTTGGAAGATTCTAAGGATTGTGAGATTTTTGTTGAAGTGCCCTGAATGCTACTTTCAAATTATACCAACTAAGTTGGCTTGGTTGACCTAGTTTTCTGATTCCCTATTTGTTGAAGCATATTAAGATGACTATATTGTCTTGGTTGACCTAGTTTTTTATTTGGAAGCTGACTATGATACTAAGTTGACCTAGTTTGCTATTATGGATGTGAATAAGAGACTATGTTACCCTTATCAACATAGTCTATTTTTTGTAAGTGAATAAGAGTATTGTGTCAAACTATTTGATCTAGTAACCTATATCTGATTAAAATTTACACATAAATAATAGAGTCATTTTGATGTGACTTTGTGTTAAATCTTTACACAAAAGTTATAAACTATACTGGCCCTGTCAACCTAGTATCACAAATATAGAAAAATAATAAAATGAAAGAAATGAAAAGTATGAAGGTAAACCTATAAGGGTTAGATTCATGTTAGGTTCACAAAAATATATGCAATCATAAATACATTAGATCCAAAAATCAATCCTAACTCAGAGAAGATAGATCATACTTATGCTTCTGATTAGGGATACATTAGAAAATTATGAACATGACCAATATATATTCATTAGACTCAATTAAGGGATTTTTTATCACAAATAATATCACTAGGGAGGGTTTTAAATCCTTGATTTCATTAATACTATGAAATAACCCTAATTAAGTCTTATGTTTTCATATTCACTATACTAATAACATATAAATCAAATAAACATAATAGTGTGCTCACCAAAGCTTGTGGCCCAAAGTGGTGGTAATAAAAAACAAAAGTAAACATACATATAAGACATGTACTCACATAAATGTATATGAAATCCTAATGCATGTAAGACAATTGTAAATCCATATCTATCTACTCTTACAAAGGAGGAACAAAGTTAGGAATACTTACCTTTGAAGACAAATCCACTAAGCCTCAGCCTATTCCTTGGACAAGGTGATTCACGAGAGGTTGTTGTGTTATGTAAGGATGATAAGGATAAATCATATCTAGGTTACATAACTTATCAATGCATCCAAAATACTTCTCCATAAGATAATAAATATATCTCCAAAGAAAGTATGAAACCTTTAGCTTGCTTCTCAAGTAAAATGGTGGATAAGTAGATGCACAATAGATCTTACTTATTTTTATCTTCTCTAAATAATGGTGAAATTATTGTGTATATATAGATATATTTAACCCTAATCCCTTCTAAAAGTTTTGATTAACAGGGTTAACCTAGTCAACCTAGTATCATTATTGATAAAAACTCACTAGGTCATGGACTAAGTCAGCCAACAACTAACCTATACCCTAAATGAGTTTTACCAATCAGATTATGAGGTTGACCTAGTCATGTAAACCATAAAAAATGGTTATAGGTTAGGAATATGGGTATTTAAGGTGGTAAAATATTGGATAAAGGTGAAAGAGAAAAGAACAAACTTAAGAGAATGATTTTTAGGAGATAAGTGTGTAGATAACAAGTGGTAAAAGGGACAACAATCTTTAAAATTACCAATGGTCTACCCACCCCTTTCTTGATGTACCCCTTAAGGATTGTACTTAGATATGTTGAGACTCAATGGGTTCCTATAAGATAGAGAGCATCAATAATTGATAAAAGATTGAAAATATTATGTGTATACATTATCTATTACTCTCCATGGATCAGATCATTCAGAAATTTCGTAGGATTTAAGAGGTTTTCATTAATTTACATCTATTATAGATATACTTAGATCTTATTTATGGAGGAGGATATACATAAGACTTCTTTCGCTAAAAATTGGGGTACTTATGCATATATGAAATGCCCTTTAGACTATCCAATATAGTGGTAGCTTTCCAAATGGAAATGGATGTTGACTCTGAGGGGTTAACCAATGAGATGTTTCTAATCTATCTTGATGACATCATTGTATTCTCAAAGGATCAAATAGGACATATGGCACATTTGAAGTTGGTCTTTGATAGGTATAGATAGTTTGGAGTGTCCTCAAATCCTAAGAAATGCATCTTTGTTGTTCATGAGGGAAGATTGTTGGGACATATGGTGTCAAAGGATGGTATTTATATAGACCCTGAGAGAGTTGAAACAATCTTGGCCTTAACCCTACCCAATCATAAGAATTTTTTGTAGAGATTTTTAGGGAATATCAAATTTATAAGGAGGTTTATCCTAGGGTTTATAGAATTAGTCAAGCCTCTTACTCACATGCTAAAGAAGCATAAAGAGTTAATATGGAATGAGGAAGGAAAGATGAGTTTGAGGCCATAAAACAAGGCATTTCTCAAGCCCCTATAATCTTTGACCTTGACTTTGACAATGATTTTTTATTGTATACATTCTTTACATTAGATGCAATTTCTACTATGCTTAAATAGTAAAATGATGAAGGCTTAAAACAACCTATTGATTTATTTAGTCAAGCCTTATATGGATATAAGTAAATATATACCTTTAAAAAGAAGAATGTACTAGTTTTCATGAGAGGATTGAAGGAGTTTAGTCACATGGTGTCTAACAATAGGGTCATGGTCATGGTGGTACACCCAAGCATCATATAGTTCATATTTACTAGAGATCTAAGTGAAAAGAGAGTTGGGTGGGTAATAATGTGCATCAAATATGAAATTGAGGTGAGAGTGACCAAGTTAATTAGAGGTAGATATTTATTTGATCATATTGCAATATATTTAAAGGAATACAAAGACAAAGTGTTGGTAGTCCATGATAATCAACATGTAGTTACAAATACCACTCCCCTCAACTAGAACAATGATGTGGCCAAGTTCCTTTAAATAGGTAAATGTCTTATGGGATTTGATATGACTAAAAAAATACACTTTATATTTCATACCATACCCTATGTCTTGATATATGGAGTTTTATTCAAGAAATATGTAAGAGGCATGCTTTTGAGATTTGTTGAATTAAGCCAAGTTGACTAACTATGTGAATAATTTCATGATGGACCTAATAATGGGAACTTTTATACCAAAACCACAACCTCCTAAATCATTAGAGGTGGATAATTTTAGCCTTAATTATTTAAGGTTTCACATACTTGGGTAATAAAGTGTTCAATGTGTGCCATGTTTACTAGAAAATAAAAGTTAGTTGCCCTTCCCTTATAACCAATCCAAGTTGTGTAGGCCTTCATGTAGTAGGGCTTAGAAATCATAGTAATGATCCATCACCATTATATTGATAGAAATAAGTGGGTCATAACATACACTAACTACTTAAAAAGGTGGGTGGAGTCATCTACACTTAAGGAGGCTAATGAGAACTCAGTCTTGGAGTTTTAGGATAATCTTGAAACTAAATCTAGTGTGTCTTTAACAATCATCTTTGATAATGCCTTGGAATTATTGAGTATTAATGTATGTTAGTGGGCTCTTATCCATGGCATCCACCTCAAGGTATACTCCAACTATTACCCATATGGAAATGGATTAGCAGAGTCAACAAACAAGATTTTGATAATGATTATCAAGAAAACCATGGAGAAGAGTCAAAGAAAGTGGCATACAAGGTTGATACTTACCTTATGGGAAGATGAGTTACACCTAAGAGGTCTATTGGATACTCTCCATACCTCCTTGTCTATGGTAGTTAGTTAATATTGTCTATTTCCCTTGAGTTACATTCCTTAGATCTTGCTCATCAACTTGAGCTCTTAGAAGATGATGCATTAAAAGTGAGGATAAATGAGCTGAGATAGTTAAAGGAGAAAAGGAACAATGCCATTCATATAAATTTTTTTAATTAAAACCATTTAAAGAATTAATTTTATAAAATGGCCTCATCTAAGACATTTCAACAAGGAGATGTAGTCCTTAAGTGGGATGAGAACCATGCAAAGCTAGGAAAACACTCCAAATTTGATAGCCTTCCGAGTGTACCTTAGATCATCACCAACTATAAGGAAAACAATGCCTTTTAACTTTATATATTTTATGGTAACTCCCCATCCTCATCAATAGGATGTTCTAAAATTTCTACTATTATTCTTCATCATGTTGTTCTTATACATAGGTAGATATATTTGTCTTTTATCTCTAAGTGTTTCTACACACGTGTTATGCTTGATACTTAGTTTTGTTATTGATAGTTGTGTGTGTATTTATTTTTATTATTTATTTATATTTTTTTATAATTATTTCAATATTATGTAATGTACAAGAAATAATCCATGTATAACCATGTCCCATCTAGTAAATCCCTCAAGAGCAAGTTAAAAAATTGAGTTCTTTGACAAGCAGGTTGGTCAAGCCAACTGAGTAACCATAAATGTTGACCAATTTGTAGTCTCAAACCTAGAAATGGGTCAACCTAATGCTTTGAATCTTGATTCATCATTATCACCATAGTTTTCATTCATATCATGAGTTTGTGAGGGTTATTAAAATAGTCTATGGTCTTGTCATGTTACAACTTTCCCTTATCAATATTTATACTTCCCTTATAGCTTGAGTCAAGTGTTGTCGTGATGATAAAACATTATTAGATGGTCCTTGATCACTTTTATGTAGTCTTGACAGTCAAAAATGCCATGCTGAAGGTAAATGGAAAAGGTAATCTAGTGAAAATTCATGAGCACCCCTAATCTATCTAAAACATGAGGTATGTTATCTTTCAAACTTTCAAGGAACATCATGGAAGGTGTATTAAGGTGCATTTGAGGTTTATCATAGGTCATAAGGGTATTTTCTATGTTTTGATATAATAATTTAATTGATATACCTTTTAAATGTCATATATGTGTGCAAAGTCAACATTTTTTGTTATAATGAGAGTCTATTTAGCCTTGATAAACCACTAATTCACATCAAATGCTTTTAATGAACCTCATAAACCTCATCGAGCCACCACTAGACTATTTCATACCTCATTAAATCCATTAGCACCAAGGTGAACACCTAATTCTTCCCAAATAGGCCCCATATGTGCCAAATAGTGACTTTTCAATTCCCTCAATTCATACCATCAAGTATGAAGTGCCATATGACTCATATTTTCACTCCAAAACACCTAATAATGATGTTTTCAGTCTACAACAAGTATAATTATAGATAAAATGGTAGGTTTTAGAGGTTTTCTTAAGTAGTATGGATACATACAGTATGGACCAACTCAGGTGGAGTCATGATTTTGCATAGGGAGGTCATATATGTAAATTGGAGAAGAAATACTTGTTTTATAATGTCATGGAAGATCAAAATCATCCCATATCTCCATTAGGCTCAATGATAGACTCAAAGAGCTTCTCAGGTTTACACTAATACCATATGGAGGAGAGATAATAGGGGCCCAAAATCAAAACTAGATAAAATACACTAAGTTAGCTTCCACCCATGGTAATTTACTGGGTGATTGGTCTCATAATATTTATGAAAATTCCTTCATAAGTTAAGGAATTGGTATCCCCTTTTCATCTACATAGGACAAATTAGACTGAATGGTTTTTAGGGATTTTTTATATGTCTACTCAAAATAGTGATGGATGTTATTTCCTTGGGTATTGAAAAATCCTCCCATAACATTCTCATCACTTTAATCACATGTGTGAACTCATATGACTAGCAAACCTTCATGACTAGCTCCTGTGTGTTATCTATAGATAAGTCTATACAATGTACAAAGGTTTGGTGCTTTCATAATAGATTGTTAACTAAGTTAAGTTTACCATTGCCTTATTTATATAATAAAAGGTAAAAGAACCTATTTTTATCTCACAATATCCCAATGAAGAAGTAATTGTGCATATTTGAAGATAACTATATAACAAAACTATGTGTGTAGCTCAATGGAAATTACAAAACTTTAAATATAACTCAAAAACATAGAAAGAGGAGTTATATTGATGATGAATCATCCTCATTCCTTTTAGAAAAATATTATAAGTCTTCATGGTGGCCTCACAGGTGTAGAAAACATATCCTTTGTCTACAAACCCACACTATCCCTTTTAACAAAGTTTAAGGTCTTTTACAAAAGTCAAGGTTTTTCTAAGTTCCTGAGGTTTCACTTTAGGACTGTATATACTTCATCTTTACCACCAAAGTTCCATGTTTTATTAGGTATGTGTATAAATATCTTATAGGTTAATGTAATTATTATTATAAATGATCCTCCCCTCTATTTCACATCACTTTCATGCTCTTATAGTTTTACTATGTTTTCACTACCATTTACACTATGTACCCCTATTTTCATGTCTTACACTCCATATATATCCACTGACATCCTCCTCCATTCATCTACCCTTCCTTTAAATTTTATATCATGTAAACATACATCCATACCCCCTTATAACCATTATAAGTAATGATATTATAGTATCTTGGACCCATATTATCATATAGTGAATTGAGAATTCAATTGTGCACCTACAGCCAACCCTTTTAAGCTTTTTGTAGTAAAATCCCCAAGAGACACTATGTAGACCATCCAAGGCATAATTATTGGTTTAAGTAACAAGGGATGTGAATCCTAAATAAGTTAATAATTATATGAGCATGTCATACCAGCATTTCAAGTACTATACAAACCAACTTCTTACACAGGCATAATAATAAAGCCTTATAGATAGTCATACTAACAAGTGGTTATATGTGACATTACTGAGGTATATTGGTTTATTCATCCTACATAGTATAAAAATCAATGTTATTACAATAAATATAAAAGTTAATACTATTGAATAAGGTAATAATTTATGGTCATCACCTCTGAGAAGGAAGAGTAAGACCTAAGCAGGCTTGAAACCACACATGCATATGCAGACTTAAGTCTTAAGCATGAGGATCACAAGGTATGAAAAAATGAGTATTTTAGAAAAACTAATAGGTCATGATAATGACCATAAGAACATTATGAAAATATACATGTTCACAAATACCTCAATAAATAATCATGAGAAGGCCATACTTAGAATGTCCATACTTAAGCACATAGTCAATAGGCATCTAAATTACCAGTTTAAACTAAAATGCTGGTTTGAGACCTTTATGGGAGTATAAACACCCCCAAAATTAGTTAAAATTATCATCATGACCCATTAAAGGCACTAATGTATTCACTTGGTCTATATAAATAGTGGGTATACCCATTATTTTGTTATAGCCCAAGCCCTATCTGTGATAGTTGTCTGAAGGTTGAAAGGGTGTATTCATGCCATGAAGAGTTTACAGGTAGTTTGGGATACCTAGATATTTTTTTCAATAATGGATGATGGTTAAAGGTTCCCAAACCTCCTCCAAAATTCTAACACCCAGAGCCATAGTCAAAAGCCTTAGTGATAAACCAACACAGTCAAACATAAAATCCTACTTATAAACCCTAGTGCCATCTTGAGGTTCCTTAAAGGTATTAAAAAAATTTGAATGAACAATGTGATTTTTATGAATATTATTAAGAATTTTTAAGAAGTTTTAGAGTGTCAAGACGTGATAAAGCTGAACAAAGTGTCTTTGAGCCCTACTCTAGCGAGTCAGCCTACACACATGCAATTCGAATACCATCTTCAAATGCTCACCCACTCCACTACATGCATGATGAGGGTTGAATATCATTGGAAAGTTTGATTCTACCTATGGACTAAAATTTCATGAAGTATTGGTTTAAATTTAGGTTCTAGTCTTTGTGAATGAACCTTAATAAACTAAGCACTCAAAACTACCTATAAACAACCCTAATGCCACCTTCTAACATTCATATCTCTAAGAACCATATCCATGGAAACCCATCCCATTCATGGAAGATGAGAAGTGAAATTCCATGTAAATTCATATCATTGTTCCTATTTTGGATTTTTTTACTCTATAAACCATTGTTAAGATGGTAGATGTCTCAAACCCTATACAAACACTAGAAGTGACATGATGGTGGAGTTTGACCTCAAAACCCTTCCAAATGAGATAATTTGATCATAAAATAAATTTTAAGGCATCCTAAGGTCATTTGAGAATCATAATGACACACTAGTTAGCATGTGTAGGAGTCAAAATGTATATAATTAGACTAGAAGTGCTATTTTAAGCTCAAAGGCAAGGATATTGGGACTATGTGCATAATGAGTTTGAAGAGGAAAAATTAGTCTTATATAATCTAAACAAGTCCTTCTATTGTCATCAAGGTGACCTCCATGACTATTTTAGTAAGAACATAGGCACACACATTTTAATTCAGATTATATACACCCAAAAGAAGTCAAATGATGAAATAAAGCTAATCATGATACTCTATGAGGTCTTTAAAATGATCTTCAAGTTATACATGATGCAAGAGTGACTTGCATCCCTAGGATTTATGCTAAGATTCATGATTGAGGTCTAAAAATAAATAAATATATTGCTTACATAATCATTATGTCATGAAAAGGTGAAGTAGATAACGAAGTTGGGATTAAGAATGCTTATAATAAAAATATGTACAATCATCACAATGTTTGGAATCCCTTTAACTAGTTCAAACCCTTAGAGAATCCATTACAATAGATGGTTCTACCTATAGACACAAATAATTCACCCAAAAGGCATGTTATTATAATAATGAGAATCCTCAAATTATTATCACAAATTATATTCCATTTTAAGGTGAGTCTAATGTTTTGGAGAAGGTGGGGAGGTCCTTCGACTTGAATTTGGTGAAAGTGGTTCACAGATCCAAGATCTTATTTTCATGAACATACCTAAGACCCTCAAACACTCATAAACCTCCCTTAAACCCTAATAGTGAATCAACTAGAGAGATTCAATGAAAAATGCAATAAAATTATTAGGAATTAATTATCTAACATTTGGATAATGTTTTTAGCTCAGAATGGCTCATGCTCATATACCTAATCGTATGAAAATTATATGATCACTTAAAATGATTTTTTGTAGGGTTTTTAATATAAAATGTTTTTAAAAGACTAAATATAAGTTATAAAATATGTAAGGATAAAATAAATAATTATTCTACTCATTCAATTCTAATTTTATCCATGGAACTAACAAAAAGTGTCTCTATTAGCTTTTCCTAAACTGTCAGTCAAGGAAGCAATTTAAGTGGCCTAGTCATGTAGGGATAAGGAATTTGTAAGTGAAGAATACTTGAGTGATCCAAATTAAAAATCATAAGGTATTAAAATAATAATTATCTAAGTATTTTCAAATGAACTGGAAGCCTTATTCATATATTTGATCATTCAAGCAATGGATATAGGCAAAAATTTGAAGAACAAGCAAATAAGTCTACTTATCTTGCAAGTAGAAGACTCTAGTAGGAAAAAATCAAATGGTATCATTGATTAGCCACATTAAATCATTGGTAACTATCACTCAATTGAGTATACCACAAAATTAAGTCCATTATGATAGGTTAAAGATAGTTTTTAGGACCATTTTGCATGCACATTAAAGGAAGACTGACCAAGGCCTCTTCAAGGCCTATCAACACTTGATTTTGCATTGTGTAACTATCACTAGAAGGAATATTGGTATATTTTAAGTATTTTTAATTATTTAATAAATATAAATGAGGGAGTTACAACCTCCATACCTTCCCAAAATGCTAAAATGGACTCATTGAATGCATATCAATGCATGAGGATGGTGAATAGGTCTATTTTAACTATCATACACTACATTGGCCTCATTCATGGCCTATACCACACTTTTAATATTACCTATTATCCTTCAATATTTTATTTAATTAGGCATTTAAATCTTTCTTTAACATCCCTTGGTTGGGTATAACAAAGCTCTGCTAAAATTGCCTTGTACTCATTTGAATCAATAGAGTATATTTACCGATATCTTGTTGATTGATAGTGTGCTTCATGAAAGTTTGATTTTAAAAATGTATGAATTGTGTTATCTTCTATAGGTCCTTTAATTTACCTAAGTTTATATTAATTTTCCACTATAGGTTTTATGAAGTGTTATCAAGTAGAATTGTCCTTGAAGTGTCATAAGTCAATAGTATCTTTTGGAAGTATAGACCTTTGTCCTTCAAGTTTAATAATCCCACTTAACCTCTATATGAAACATTCATCCTTAGGAAACCATAAATAATTTTGATAAGTGATATTCTCCATTAGTTTCATTTGTGTTTTTAAAGGATATGATCAAGAGTGGATATCTAATCAATTGGTGCATCACCACTTAGAGTCGATTTTTTCATCATTTTTCATCTCTTTTCCTTTTTCATTATGATAATTGTATGTCTTATATAGATTTGAATTAAAAAATTATTGGATATATCCCCATAAAATCTAGAGGTTTGACCTACATATTAGGCATCTCATAGTCTATATATCATTTGAATGTTGGTCTAGGTTTGAGGTAGACATGAACAATCTTCTCCTCAACAAGGATGCAACCTAGATTCCGAACATGTAATTTAGGTGATTCTAGAATAGGTTTTATAATAAAGGATTTTAGTGGATATCTCATAATATTTATCTCTAATAATATCTTAGATGGCATGAATAATGAATCTAAAGCACAAGATCTTGTAATAAGGCTTGAGTTGGTGATGCAGTACAAAATCAAGAAACTTTTGATTGAAGGAGATTCTTGAATAATAGTTTTCACTCTAAAAAATTAGTAAATAACCTTTTGGAAATTGGAGAACATTTTAGTTAAATCTTCAAAAATCCTAGATAGCCTTTTATTTTGTGGTTTTTAAACATTTCTTTGGGGAAGGAGGGAATGGGTGCAGGTTTTTAAGTTATTAGTTAAGCTGGTGGTTTGAGGTAAAAGTGTAACACCTCCTTGGTTGGTTAGGGAACCTTGGTAGGTGGTGACTCAGTGATGTAGGGGAGGCTAGATAGAAATCAAGTCATAATATCTATTGGTGGCATAAAACTTAAGCTCTAAGGGGGTGGATACGGGTCTATGTGGTGAGGACTCTTTAAAGTTTGGTGGCTCCCTTGTTACACTAGTGATAGATGATGATAAGGAAGGAAATATTAAATCCTATGGGTTTCTAGGTTTTTGTATCTAGTGATTTCCTTTTCGGTTTATCTATTTTGTTTGTCAATATAGCTCATGGCCCTATTGGCCCTTTTAGCATCTATGTTTTTGGTAGTAATTTATTTTTTGGATCGTTGACTTGTTGAATTTACCTTGGTTATATTTGAGATGTTGTATAAGTATTTTATAAATCTTAGAGTTGATAATTTCTTTATGTATACTTTCTAAATATATTCTCTAGGAAGGAAACCCATTGAACCATGATAATTATCTAAAAAAGGTAATACTTCACTCTTAGGTATTGGTTAGTGAGGCTAATTGAATAGGTGGGAAGATAAATTATATTAATTATCCTAAATTATTAATTTCCATGAAAATGTAAACAATGTCAAGATAATCTTACCACATCCAATTTAATCTCACGCATTAAAAATATATATTTAATTATGAATCAATGTTATAATTATTCTATTTAAATTATCTAGTACATAATCTCACCATATTCCAAGTGGAATAATCATTTAGACATTAATGGGTCCTTGTGAGCTTATAAGTCAATCCTTTTAGTTAGTCTAGGTGATTATCTATAATTTTAGTTCTAAAACTATTCAATATATTTATTACTAAGATTATTTAATTATAATTATTAAAAAATGTTAGATTTACCCTAACATTCACCATTTGGGTCCCTATTTATTTTATACACACATGGAAATAAATAATAATCAATATCACTAAGCACTAAACAATCCTAACCTATACCATTTCATCATCTCAACTATTTCATAACAATAATTCATGTCTATCTGAATCTCAACAATTATATAACATAAAGTGGTAAAAAATGAATAAATGGGACATGTCAAGACAAAAAAAGCACATTTTAGATACAGCAAAAAACACATTAGATAGAATAAATACCTGACAAGAAGGATCTACATAAATGATACTATATAATGGGATCAATGCTTCCACCACTATCTCCATAGTACACCTGATAGTCCATAGAAGTTTTTTTTTGGATTTCTAATGGGAGAGAAAATAAAGTCATGATAAAATATTTGAAAAAAAATATTTAAACTTAACCCTAAGTTATATGTGCAAGAGTTTTTAAGTATAATATATTTAAATTTATATTATGTAATCCTTTTCCATGGGGGTATGATACATTCACTTTACATAACCCCACTTGACAAAATATACATACATACATACGTAAATAAATAAATATTTACATACATACATACATACATACATACATACATACATATATATATATATATATCATATATATATATATATATATGTATGTATGTATGTATGTTTGTATGTATGTATGTATGTATGTATGTATATGTATATGTATATGTATATGTATATGTATATGTATATGTATGTTTGTGTGTGTGTGTGTGTGTGTGTGTGTGTGTGTGTGTGTGTGTGTGTGTGTGTGTGTGTGTGTGTGTGTGTGTGTGTGTGTGTGTGTCTGTGTGTGTGTGTGTAATATGTTATAAATTTAAAGTAGCTATATTGAAATTTGTAATATATAATATTGATTTATAAATTATATTAACATATATTATATAATTAATGTTTAATATATAAAAATATTATGATATATATTGTGCAATATTTATATAATAACTAATATTATATACATGATACATACATACGTGTGTGTGTGTGTGTGTGTGTGTGTATCATGTATATATGTATATATAATATTAGATATTATATACATATTTCATAATATATATCATAATATTTTTATATATTAAACATTAATTATATAATATATGTTAATATAATTTATAAATCAATATTATATATTACATATTTCAATATAGTTACTTTAAATTTGTAACATATAATATTATAATATTATATAAAATTATTTAATATATATTCCCCACACCTATTATATAACTTGATATGAGTAAACCTCTTCCATGGGGATATGATGAGAATACATATTGTGATTTTTAACATGGCCATAGGCATTCAATGAACAGATGTAAAATTACATTAGCTCAAATATAGAAATGGAAGTTAGAAATTTGGAATTGATGTTAATGATTTAGAAATAATATTCTCTCTCATAATAAGTGGAGTTTCATTGACATATTTTGGAGATGTAACATTAACAGTATCTTTTGAAGAAACCAGTGGTGGTGGCATACTTGAGAATGCATCATCACTAGGCATAGTAGGCATACATAGAATAAATGGCATCTTAACAACATATATGTCCACTTTTATTGGAATCACAATTCACTAATAGGGGGGTGAATAAAGTACCTTACAAAATTTTACAACTATACATTACCTTTCATAGACCATTAAATCAACCTAGTGATCTATTCAAATTATGATTGAAAAATGTTCATAAGATATGATAAGACTTATTATATGGATAACATAATATTTTTAAGGTGTATGTATGATCAAGTGGTGTGTATTAATGACTAGTATATATATACTAGTCATTAATACACACCACTTGGTCATACATACACCTTATTTTTAAGGTGTATGTATGACCAAGTGGTGTGTATTAACGACTAGTGTATATATATATATACTAGTCATTAATACACACCACTTGGTCATACATACACCTTAAAAATATTATGTTATCCATATAATAAATCTTATCATATCTTATCAAGTCCTTATTATAGTTTTAGGGAGGTTTAACATAGGTTTTTGTTTTAATGATTTTTAATAAAGGAATGCCCCTTAAATCCAAAACCAATGCCTAGAGATATTAGTTAGGAACCTTAACATATATCCTTAATAACTCATGTTCCCATGCAGAGGTTACACATGATAAAAAATGTCTGAAAGTGCTTCTCAAATATTGAGACCTCATTTCGTGAACTTGAGAAGGCCTAAAACATTGATTCATGCAATTTACTTCAAACCATGACCTCAAAATTTGTGAACATGCCTAAAACAACCTATCTCACCTTTTTCCATGCTCACATATGTATGCTTACCTATAAATCTTATCTTCATATCTCATTAGGCTAGGTAGGGTCTAAGAGAAATCTAAATGTAGATATAGAATGAAGGTCATGCCCTTATAGATTCACCCTAAAACTCTCATTAATGATTCAATGCATTTTATACATGTTCAAAGAGTTCCAAACCACCTTCACATGCATATTTTCATTCATTTAATCATACTCATAACTCTTCATGTCATGACTATGCTTCTTATGCATTTGTCATCAATGACCTATACCTTTCATGTTGACCATGATATCAATATGACTTGTACTTGTGCCTTCCATGCTTTATATTCACTTTTCTTCAAATGATTTATTTATCTTTATTTTATGACAACACTTTATCTTTCAAGAATGACATTGTCAATATGCACTTGATCACTTCTAACATCAACCTCATGCAATATGAACCTTCACAAGATGTTCGTTCACAATATCAATGACTTGTCTTCAAATACTCTTCCATGCACTTTGTCATTGACCTTCATAATATTTGCCTTTGAAATCAATGATAATACTCAACAACATTCAAATTCATATCTAATTTCTAAACCTAAAATTCCTTTTTGTCGCTTCTAATTTTTTTTGTGCCATTGTAACAAAATTAGTTTCTCTATTTAAATCACTAAGACAAACTCTAAATTAACAAAATTAATCTCCTTATCTAGTGAATATAGAATCCCCCTAATCAAAACCAAAGGAGTTGTAGTTTTGATGTATAGATAATGTTCTAAGAGGCATACTATCTTTACATGAAGAATGCAAGCCATCGTAGACTAAAGCATTGCATGGTGATTCATATCCTGATATGTTTTCACCCAAAATTACTTTTTATGAAATATATTATATGCTAATATAGTTTATAAATCAATATTATATATTATATATTTTTTTATAATCACTTTAAATTTATAATATATAATATTATATTACATTATTTAATATATATTCCCCACACCTATTATAGAATTTGATATAAGGAAACATCTTTCATGGGTATATGATGATAATGCATATTTTTATTTTCAACATGTCCATAGGCATTCCACTAATAGATTCAAAATTATAGAATTTGAAATATAGAAGTAAAAGTTAGATCTTTGGAATCAACATTAATGACTTATAAATAATAGGCTCTTCCATAATAAGTGGAGTTTCATCCACATATTTTGGAGATGTAAAATTAATAGTATCTTTAAGATAAAAAATATTTGGTTGTGGTATACTTGAGAATGCATCATCACTAGACATAGTAGGCATACATGGAATAGATGGTCTTTGCAAAATATATGTCCACTTAAAATTTAAATCTAATTTCTAGACCCAAAATTACTCTTTATCACTTCTAATTTTTTTATCACCATTCTAAAAAAATCAATTTCTCCATTGCAATCACCAAGACAATCCCTGATCATCCATAGTTGATATCCTTATATAATTAATACATAAGCCCCCTAAGCAAAACCAAGGGATTTATAGTTTTGACATAGAGATAATGTGCTAAGATACTATAATAGCTTTAAATGAATAATTAAATCCATCGTAGACTAAATCATTGAATGGTGATTCATATCTCGATATGTTTTCACCCATAATTACTTTATACAACCTATATTATATGTTAATATAGTCTATAAATCAATATTATATATTATATATTATACATAATAACTTTAAATATATAATAAATAATATTTGATATTATAATATTATATTACATTATTTAATATATATTCCCCACACCTATTATAAAGGTTGATATGATTAGACCTCTTCCATAGGGATATGATGAGAATACATATTGTGATTTTCAACATGACCATAAACATTCCACTAATAGATGCAAAATTATAGAAGTTAAAATATATAAATATAAGTTGGCACTTTATAACCAATGATAATGATTTAGAAATAATAGGTTTTTGCATAAAAAGTGGAGTTTCATCCAAATATTTTGCTTATGTAACATTAATAGTATCTCTAGGAAAAACATGACTTGGTGGTGGCATACTTGAGAATGAGTCATCACTATGCATAGTAGGCATACATGAAATAGATGGTGTCTTTTAAACATATATGTCCACTTCAAATTTATATCCAATTTCTAAACCTAAAATTCCTCTTTGTCACTTCTAATGTTTTTATCACCATTATAACAAAATCAATTTATCCATTTCAATCACCAAGACAAACCCTGATCAATCATAGTTGAGCTCTTTATCTAGTGAATATAAGATCCCCCTAACCAAAACCAAAGGAGTTTAAATTCTGATATATATTTAAAATGATAAGAGGCTATAATATCTTTATAAAAATAATGTAAGACAATTTATAATAAAGCATTGCATATTAACACAGAGCATACACCAAACACTCTCACTATATGCCTTATCTCAATATACACTTCAAAAAAATAGATTAGCACTTCTTTATAAAGGTTCACTTATTCATTATTCATACGTAAATTGAGGTTTACTTGATGAATTTATGGTTTCAATTGTCTTCATCGTTCTTATAAGGGTCTCATTACCCTCTCTATCCTCTCACCAACTCACAAACACCTCTCAAGTTATCCTTGACAATTCTAACTTTTTAATCACAATATTTGTAGTGTAATTATAGTAATTAATGAATATTACAAATAAATACAAATAAATTTAACTTACCAATGGTTTTTTATCCTTTTTATGATCAAGACACACCTTTGTGTCAAATTTGGTAGCCTAATTCTTTCCCTAGGTCCACTTTCTCACTTTAAAGCCTATTCAATTAGGCTTCTTCTAAGCATAATTCACTCCAAAACTATATAATACATACCTATAGATCCATACACACTCTTCAAACATGAAAATAAGTTATATAACCATTAAAATAATTATATTACAAATTTTGGGAATTTTTTTATAGTTTAATCTTTATATATGCAAGAAACACTAATCTAGGGTTTTTAAGGGCTTTATCTCAGTTGCGAGAAAATAAAAAGTAATTTAAAAAATATCAAGGGTTTTCAAATAAATATAAAAGGTTTTTAAAAATGTTATTTATCTTAATAAATTATCCTAATCATTCAATAACTTAGATCCATCCACTGTCAAAAATTTACAAGGCAAAATACACTTGATTGTGATGAGAAAATGATATTCTACATCACTGTACTTCTATATGAAGGAACCACATGAAATATTGTGAAAGATAAATTTGTAAATAACCTTATAAAAAACTCACAAAAATTAAATAAATTTTATAATCATTCATAACTCAATCCTATGATCATTATTTTTTAAAAAGTCATTACATAGTCCTCCATGTGAATGTTTATCATAGGGAACAAGGTTAGATTTAGATATGCCTATAATTATGTTTTTTTTTTTTTTTTTGTTAAATATGAGTCTAATAACATAAATTAACACTAAATAAAAAATTTTAAATGTGTACCACAACCTACCAGTTTCAATTCATTACTATCTTATTAAGCATAGTCTACTAACAGGGAAACTCACCTAAAATAGGGGTCTGAGTACATGTCTAAGCACTAGATGAATTTATTATTATTAATTGAAATAATAAAAACAAAACACATTAAAAAAACTTTCAAAAAAAATTTATAATAATTATCAAGTTCTTTTGACTATCAAAAATTGAAAATATAGTATGTACCAAAAACTAGATAATTCATATACAAGGTGCATATCTTTGCTCCTCCCAGAATAGAGATCTCTCTTATATATTAATTTTAAGTATTTATTAATAAAAAAATTAAATAACCTTAATTAAAAATTTTAAAAAAATTATAAATCTTATTCTTTCATTAATAAACACTTACAATCAACATCAAACACCTCAAAACAGGGTTTGTATATATTCATTCAACATGGATTACAAACATCCAAAATCCTTCATACAAAAATTTTCATTATATTTATTCCTCTCAATATAATAAATTCCAATAATTATTCCCAAAAACAAATATTACAATATTTTTCTCAAAGGGAACTTCCATAACAACTTCTTGGGCTTTTGCCACGTAGAGGTTTTTTTTGTTACATTGCATTTTCTTGATTTTCACATAATATGACACATATAGCACTATGACATTGGAATCATGAACATTTTAATGAACTATTACAATTATAAAACTATTTATACATGTTTAACACATTTTAACACATTCACTAAGGCATAAAATTCCTTGAAGAAAGCTTGATAAGATTCAAAATTTTATAAAGGAATTTTGGTGGGAAAACCAAAATTCAAATTCTATACTCCTTAATACCATCTAAACTACACATATGAACTACTTAATACCTATATAACCTATTAAAAAACTAATATACCATATTAATACAAAATTGAAACAATTTTTAGGTCCTTATATGATGCCCCTACATCATACTACCAAGTTGAAAAGAAATGTCTACCATTATGAGTTTGTTGATGTACTTGGTGTATGCGCATATATGACTACAATAGACCTCCTTATATAAGTTATAATATTATAATTAACTCTTATATAGATGAAAATTTTATTTTTACCCACATTTATTCCTTATTTTTTCTAACTCCTTGAATGCTATAACTGCATAGAAAAAAATTGTTAAGGAAAACATATATGTTGTTATCTTCTTCCTGTCTTGAAGGTGTATATCACTCTTCCTCTTCTAAAAAATAATCCACCTTCTTCTTATTTCCATGATAAACTCATGATACATCTATATAGTCTTATTCCTTCATCCATACTCCTTTATTTGGATTTAGTACATGACTATTTTTGGAAGACACTTGACTATCTTTCATGGGCTTGTTGCATATTTCACAACTCTTTGACATTCTTTTCTTATTCAAAACTATCAACCTTTGTTTTTTTTTCTTCCACAATCACCTTAGGTTTTACTCTCATCTCTATATATTATTTTTCCTTATCTTGTTTCACACTTTGGTTAAGGGTTTCTTTCTCCTTACCTATACTTTCATGACAAAACAATATGTTAAAAATAAAATTTGGAGTCTTCATGGCTCTCTCTTGGGATGCCTCATTGGATAATTAAATATTCAACCTCTTATATTTCTTGGTGTCAATCTAAAACCACTAATAATCCATATTATCTTCAATATATCTCACTATTATACTGTCATCTCTCTCAAAGTCTTGGCTGCCCTTCTTGTTTTGACTATCTTCTTCCTTGAGAACTCTCATTGGTGCTATGTCTTCTTATTTTTAATGACTAATTTTTATCACCCTGCATTCTAATTATCCTCTTCCATGTCCATATTTTTGGACTCAAAAATTTTCATTATAACCATCTCAAGACAACTTTTCTTTTCTTTTCTCTTTGGTGCTTTGATCAAACCCAAACTTTCCATAGCTTGGCTCAGATACTACTTTATTTATATCATCATTATCCTCTCTTCTCTTCTTTCTTCTTCACTCTTAAATGGTACAAGTATTTGTACCTTTCCATGCTGATCGATGGTTTATGTATTTTCTTGACAATCATGAATTGCATGCTTGTCAAAATACCATGGTCTACCCAATAGAAAATGACAAACATATATGGGCATAATATCACATAATATTTTATCTCTATATCCTCATATATGGAATTCAACCTAGCTTTGTTCACTTACCAAGATTTGATGTCCCTTATGAACCCACACAATATTATATGGCTATGGATATGAAATCATCTTCAATCCCAACTTTTATACCATCTATAAAGTCATAAAATTATTATTATTTCCTCCATCAATCACCAAATTACAAACCTTACCTTTTGCTTTGCATCTACTTTTGAATAAGCTTCTCTTTTGGGTTGGTTCTTTGACTTAATTCATCTACTACAATAATATTCTTCTCATGAGTAAAGAATCTTTTATTTTTTCCTTCTCTCCTCATTCATTTCTATTTTAACTTAATTTTGTATACTTCTACCAATACTCAATGGACACTCTGCTTCCCTATGTCCCTCTATATGGCATTGCCAACACTATCCTTGAAATATTTATCTTGGTCCACTTCTCATAGGACCTTCATCCCTTCTCGATCTACTTGATTCAAATTTTATAACTAGCCATGAATTGTTTTTTACTCCCATGCCATCTTCTTGAATTGCTTTTACATGTATTTGTGGTCTTTGTTAAACTACCTCTCTATTTCCTCTCTCATTCATCCTTAGTTGCAAAGGTGCTACTTGACCTTGTTGATTGTTATCTCCTTATTATTTATCTATTAATTCTCCTTGTACTCTATCTTTGAGAGCATCCTCAACATCCTCCATACTTATGACTAATGGGGCAATCAATTATGTCACTTAGTCTACCATATGCTTGACCAAATCTTCATCTCTATTCACTTTCTCCATAGAACACTGCACTTGGTTCCCTATCTTGAAATTCACCTCAAAACACATGATGTTAATCTTATTCACAACACATTAATAATTTTTACTAGATTTGATATCATAAATGATGCAGATCATACACCAAATACTCTCACTCTATGCCTTAACTCAATATGCACTTCAAAATAATGGCTTATCACTTCTTTCTAAAGGTTTACTTATTCATTCATCATATCAGAAAATAAGTTTTCCTTGATGAATTTATAGTTTTAATGGTTTTCATCATGATTATAAGGGTCTCATTATCCTCTCTATCTACTCACCAACTAACAAACACCTATCATGTTATCCTTGACAATTTTGCCTTCTTCAATCATAGTCCTTGTAGCCTTATTATATGAATTAATGCACAGTGTGAAAAAATTACAAATAAATTTGACTTAATAATTATTTTTTATCCTTTTTATAGTCAAGACACACCTATGTGTCAAATTTAGTGGCATAATTCTCTCCCTAGGTCTACTTTCTCACTTTTAAGCTTATTCAATTAGGCTTCTTTTAGGCTTAATTCACTCCAAACCTCTAGAATCCATACCTATAGATCCATACACACTATGTAACAATGAAAATAAATTATATCACCCTTAAAATAATTAGATTAAAAATCTAGGAAATTTTGTATGGCTCAATCTTTAGATATGCAAGAAACCATAATTTAGGGTTTTTAAGGGTTTTATCTTAGCTGAGAATAAACAAAAAGCAAATTCCAACATCTCAAGAATTTTAAAATAAATATAAAAGTTTTTCAAATATTTATTGATCTTAATAAAGTATCTTAATAATTAGATAACCTAGATCCATCTACTATCACAAGTTTACAAGGTAAAACATAGTTGACTATGATGAGAAAATGATATTCTACAGCTCTATACTTTTGTATGAAGGAACCACATGCAATAAAATGAAATAATTTTTTTTAATTAGCCTTATCACACACTCAAATAACTTAATAAAACTTTTTAGGTAGTCACAACTTGATCTTATGATCATTATTTTTTAAAAAGTCATTACATAGTCCTCCATGCCAATGCTCATCATAGGAAACAGGTTCCGATTTAGAGATGCCTATACTTAAGGGGTTTATTTGTTACATATGATTCTAATAAAATAAATTCACACTAAATTAACCTTTGGAAATGTGTACCATAACCTACCAATTTCAATGCATTACTATCTTGTTAAGCACATTTTACTAACATGCAAACTCACTTAAAATAGGGGTTTATGTACAATATGTCTAAGCACCATATGACTTTATTATTATTCCTTTAAGTAATAAAATAAAAAAACATTCCAAAACATTTCAATAACCATTTAAAATCATTTTAAAGTTCATTTTATTATCAAAAATTGAAAATACAGTATGTACCAAAAACTAGATAATTCATATGCAAGGTGTATATCGTTGCTCCTCCCAGAACATGAGTCTCTCTTCTCTATTAATTTAAATT
The DNA here is from genome assembly GCA_037957365.1 of Torreya grandis. Lineage (NCBI taxonomy): Eukaryota > Viridiplantae > Streptophyta > Pinopsida > Cupressales > Taxaceae > Torreya > Torreya grandis. The sequence continues at coordinate 733,346 of JARHVA010001578.1, forward strand.
ATTTATTCATGAAAACATGAAATAACCTTAATTCATACTTTGAAACAAATTATCAATCTTATTATTTATTTAATAAACACTTACAGTCATCAATAAAGACCTCAAAATAGGTTATGTATATATTCATTCGACATGGATTACAAACATCCAAACTCTTTTGTATAAAAAATTTAATTATATTTATTCCTATCCTTAAAATAAATTCCAATAATTATTCCCAAAACCAAATATGATAATATTTTTCTAAATTGCAACTTCCATAACTACTTCTTTGGCTTTTTCCATGTAGAGGTTTTTTTGGTTACATTATATTTTCTTGATTTTCACATAATATAACATATCTATCACTATGAAATTGGACTCATGAACATTTTAAGGACCTATTAAAATTATAAAACCCATTATATATTTTTAACACAACTTTCATCTTCACTAATGCATAAAATTCCTTAAAGAAAGCTTGATAAGATTCAAAATTTCAAAAAGGAGTTCTGGCGAGAAAACTAAAATTCAAATTATGTGCTCCTTAAGACCATCTAGACTCAACATATGGATTTATTAGGACCTATATAACATATTTAACAGTTAATATACCATCTTAATACACATTTTAAACAATTTTGTGGTCCTTATAGGATGCCCCTGCATCACATGGTGATTCAGATCTTGATAGGTTTGCTCCCAAAATTACTTTATATGAAATTTATATGTTAATATAGTTTAAAAATTAATATTATATATTATATATTTTTAATATAATTACTTTACCCAATCAGTTTATACCCATAATTAATTTATATGAACTTATTTGGACATGGTCATGGGTTTGGAGTAACTAGGTTTAACTATCAATTTACACTCTTTCACTTTACATAACCCCTCTTACCAATATATACATACATGATACATACATACATATATATGTGTGTGTGTAATAGTATTTATTATATAAATATTTTATAATAAATATCATAATATTTTTATATATTAAACATTAATTATATAATATATAATATTATATTACATTATTTAATATATTTTTTTAGTATATATTTTAAATAAATATTATATATTTTAATATAATATATAAATATCATTAAATATTAAATATATCACTTACATTTTAATTCAAATTGACTAATCCCAAGGTACATTTGCATTCAATTAAAATACGTGAGAGTCCCTAATGAATTTGAAATTTAAATTTACTTTGAAATATGGGGTCCATAAAATTTTAACACATTTTTAATAGGAATAAAATACATTGAGCATGTTTGAGAAAAATACATATTCTAAGTTTTTTTTAACATACTTTGTAGAGCATAGATAGATTATAATAGTATAGGTTGTACAAGGGTTATATCATTGACCATATTTGTTATTGTCATTTATGTATATCCTTATTTTTAGGTATTTAATCTTAATAATATTTAATATATATTTTTACTCTATCTAAAATATGTGATTTGTTTTTGTTGACTTAGCCATTTTATTCATTATTTATCACTTTACATTATGAAATCAATGAGATTTAGATAAAACATCTAGATTATTTTTATGAAATGGATGATATAATGAAAGGACGAAGATTAGGGTTATTTAGTGATTACTACTATTGATTATTATTTAATTTCTCGTGTGTGGAAAATGAATAGGAACCCAAATGGTGAATGTTATGGTAAATCTGACATTTTTATATAACTATATTTAAATAATCTTAGTAACCAATACATTTAATAGGTTAAGATCTAAAAAATAAAATATAATCACCTAGACCAACCAAAAGGACTAGTTTATAACATGACAAGGACTCATTGATGCCTAAATGTGAGATAAAAAATACACACAACACAATAGAACACTAAAATGATAAATAATAAAAAAACATACAGATGTTTCTCCTCAAATACACTTTAACTGATTGATTACTTTATGATATATAAATGGTTTATAAGTGCCTCTGTTTAAAGAGGTATTATTTATAGATTTTGAAAATCTACTATTTACAATTTAGTAAAAAACTTAAATACTTAATACATCAAAAAACATCATGATTTACAAGAATTTAATGTGGGTGGAATAAATAACAAATTATAACACCCCCCCCCCTTAATTTATTCCATTATCTATCATAATATCTATTACACCTAAATTTTACCTCAAATGTTAAAATCTATCGTTCACTAGTGCCTTTTTGAAGATATATGCTATATTATCTTTATATATAAATAATGCTAGTTTTATTTCACCATCTTTAACCAACTCATGTATGAAGTGAAAATGATTATGTATATGTTTCATTCATCCATGAAAAACTAGATTCTTCATAAATCTAATCCTAGACAAGAATAGGTGAGTTTGTAGTTATTGGTTGAGTCTATACCTATGTCTGAAATGGACTGGGTGAGTCTGTAGCTTACTAAATGAGTCCATATCTAACTAGATATATCAAAATCCTCTTTGTGGGTTACCTCATGATAAGTGTAATATCATCCAAAAGGTATTTATTCTCTATGTATTGATGTATTGTCTATATGTACACAAAAATGGGAAACTAAAAATGAAAAGCATTAGGATAAAGTTATGGAATCAATAATTTAGACTTTAGTTGCATTGAGAAAGATAAAGCATCTATTTATTTCATTTAGATTAAATATAAGCCTCAGATCCTTACAATGTTAGTATAAAGGATAGGTAATTGAGGAAATATGAAGGAAAATGATGGTAAAAATGAGTCATATTTTAGACTCATCATTTCCCCCACACTTTACCTTTTGAAATTCCCTTTACAAATTCATCTTCTTGTCCACTCCTAACTATGATTTCTAGTTTATAGGCACTAGCTGAGGTCATATACATTGAACTAATTCTCCAAATGGTTATCTTGTGCACTAGTGAAACCATTATAGGTTTTCACCATCTATATTCAAATCTAAATTTGATAGTCTACTTGAGAAGCCCATTTCTACTAGGCTAGAATAGGAATAAGGAATGGTGGTCTAAATATCACACCTATCCACATTTTTTTTCCTCCTAAGTTGACGACATCAATAATCATGTGCATTATTGTTTGTTCTCTATAGAGTCTCCATCTTAAATTAGTTGGGGAAATGAACTCCATTATTTTTAATGGAATTATAATTATATCCCAACATCTTATACTAGTTTTAAATACTACATTAAAATGTTATCTAGTAAATAGATAAAAATAAATAATGTAATTATATAAAGATTATAAATAATGATCCTTGATATTCTGATGAAGGAAATAGGTATATCTAAAGTTAACTAGTATCATTATAGCACTAGTAAAATTAGGTTTGATGCATAATCCTGTGGTATTTTATTTATTTACATATTCATCATATCTATATTTCCATGCTAGTTGATTCTTAAAGGTGGAGAGAAGGGATATCAATGAGAATTATCCCACATATAAATTAATCATGAATTTATTGTAGTCCCCTAATATCATATTGCACAAATAGAATTCACATAATGGATAAAGCTAATCTGGGGTAGAATCCTAAAATAAGTGTAAAAACATAGGGGTGTCAATATTTTAGGAAAAATCACATGATATTTTGAGCAATTTTCACATATAGAATTATTCATATAGATAAAAGCTGTAAGAAGGTGAAGGATATCTACAAGCCATGATATGATCTCCTATTTGATATGTAGCATGGAGATTGATTTCAAAATTTTGGGTTTGTTGCTTTTTATTATTTAATTCCTCCCTTAGTATCTAGTTCTATTTTTCTAAAGTCCTATTTTGTTGCTTGAGTTCCTTGAACTCCAAAAAAATATGATTTCATTTATCTAAATAATTATAATGGGCGATAATGGTTTGAAAATCTTGGTTGGCTGAAGTTTTTTATGACGATGAGGCTTTCTAAAAAAAAATTTGATGGAGGATCAAGGTTTGCTAGTGAGAGTCTATAATTTGATGTTTAAGAAAAAAATACTCTTCCAATTTAGTGATGTATAACCTAGAGTCTAATATCTCCTCATCAAACTGAGTGAGTTTTTCTTCAATCATATTGATTTTATTTATATGTTCTAGAGCCTTTTCCTTAAAACTATCTAAACCTTGAGTTAATTAAGAATTAAGAAGATTCTTACATTACAATCAGTCTAAGAGGTCAACAACATCTACAACTTGTATTATGATGGCCTCAAATCTAAATAGTATAAGAGTAAGTAAAAATTCTATTTCTTCTATATAGTTAGATGGATGTTCTTCCTCATATACCATAGGGGCCTTTACTTTACCTATTATAAGTCTAGTGTCAGTAGTTGGAGAGGATGAATATGTTGTTGCTTCCTTCACTAAAATATCTTCTATTAGCATGTTTTCTTCCTCAATGTCATTTTAAATAGGAACTTATTTTACTAGTTAATATATTATTATTTTGACTATCTCGTATTTTAATTTTTATGTGTCCATTATTACTGGTAGAGGAAAAGGAGAGTTTTGATGTAGGATATCAATGGTTTCAGTGGCCTCTTTTTTGTCATAATCACATGTTATTATAAAATTTCTTCACCATTTTTTAGTCTTCACAAGATAATTGGGTTATTCCAAATGAGTACCCTTCTTTTCTTTATTGACAACTTGTGATTGTGGATCACCAAAATCTTCAGGTGTATATAATTCACTTGATGAAAGGATGTTTGTAGACTCAAGAGTCAAATGAGACTATGAATCTCTGATTCATAATTTTCTCTTAGCTAGAGTTTTCTTATAGACCTGAGGTGTATTATAAGATATTTACATAGCCACATTTGTGGCCTATCACATGGTCTATCTCCTTTTATTGGATGAAGCCCTAAACATAAAAGAAGCCTATACTTTTATTTTTGGACTTGGTGTTTTTCTAGAGGCTTGAAAAAGAGGTTTTAAAGGTTGGTTGGTTCTATATCCCCAAAAGGTCTCCCATGTTCCTTGATTTTCTTATAAAAAATTATGTTGTATGATCAAATGAATGAGTCCATGATGGTGAATTAGATATGACCTGTTGGTAGCCAAAACTTGAATGGACCCATATAGGTATAATGGTAGGTTGAATCTATGTTGGATTTTTTGTCTTCCATATTTGAGATGAAGGATGATCCTCATAGCTTCAAAACTTAAAACACTACATTATCCTTCATAAGTAAAGTATTTTATGACCCAAAAGGCATCATACCTCTAGGTTTTTGGTAGGTTTTCCTTGGTAATACCCTTTCCTTTCCCTTAGTAATCTTGTATGCATGCTATAGACAATTATTTATCACCATTAAATTGTGTAATCAACTCAATAATGGGGTTTTCCCAATAATATCTTACCCTCTTCAATGATTCTTGAGATTTCACTAATTACTTTGATGTAAAATTAGTATTTTGATGCCCTGAACCATGGTGGAGTATTCTTATAGATGTGTTATGAATTCCTTGACAAAATCTTTGTCATATCTTTGGAATTTATGTAGAAAAAGGAGTTGTCCAACTTCTTCAAAGATAACTATGGAAATATCATCCTTTATTAACCCTTGTAAAGAGTCTAGTTTAGACCTCTTTTTCTATCCTATGGTGTTTGTATCGATGAATTGAAGGCAAGGGTTAGTATTAAAGGTGATAACAATAGTGTCAAAGGAAACACAACTCACACCAAAAATAAAAATATTAAAGATAATCTATTTATTAACACTATCTTAGTATCTACTAATGTAATCTATAGTAATGATAACATAGCATGTGAGAACTTAGTTAGATTGACTTAGGAAAATATTTTATTTTTTCACATATGGATTAGACTATTTAATCATGTCACTCTCATGTGTACCAACTTACATGTTATCATGATTTGAGGTAATATAGACTAAGTAGGTAGGTAGTTGCTTTGTGTCAAATAAAGATGACATGGCACCTTTTTTATTTGTTTTAATATTTTTTTAATTCCTTTTCTTAATAAATATTAACTACTAAAGTTAGATATGATATAATGTTTTCATAGGATTACCTTTGATGAGTGATGCACACTATTGATCCAGTGAGGTGGGATATCTTTTTTTCTAGGAAGGACTACCTACACAACAAGGACAACTTGGGCAAGATTAGATTAATAGGATAGATGGTGGACTGATTGATACAAGATCAGTTCCAAAAAATGGTGCACTTATTTAGAGTAATGTCAATCCACTATTTTTATGAGTTTAAGTAGATAATATAATGATATAAATTATAATAAAGCTTGTGATAAGATTATGAAACTAAAATGAAATAAATCAAGTGATTGCATAGATATAATGAAAATAGTTATTCCACTATACTACAAATAAGTCTTCTTGTTCTTAAATTACTTCTAGTTGATCAGTTATGGATTCTAGAGTCAGGTAAAAGATAATCATGCAAAGTCCTAACTCAGAAGAGATGTCACTTTGATTAGTGAATAATAGATGAGGAATTATGGGTAAGTCATGAATTGAAACCACATCATATATAACACTATGAAAGGTCATATAAAGATAGTAATGCATTGTTTTAGTAGTTAGAAATAGTAAATTAGAAACATTTAATATTTCTAATCTAGTCTCAAGTTGCAGACCTAAATAGAAGCATAGGGATAGATGTTGATTGTATCATAGTTGTTATTGATTAGTTAATTGATGTGAATCCAAAAAGAATCATTATTGATCTTTATAGTAGGTATTGAAGAACTTAGGATGGAGCCTAAGAAGGTCTTTAATAGATTCTAAAAGGTTTCTAGACTAGTCAATGGTTTATCTATAAAGACTTATGATAGTAAAAATAACATAATTGAATAATGCAATAATCTAAAACCATTAAAATACACAACATACTTACCTATACAAAGCTTTCTATGCTATAGAGAAATACCTCATTAATAGGGATGTGGTTAGATTTGGGTAGAGTATGGATAGATTGAAATAGGGATGGTGTTATTCTATATCTCTCTAGGGGAATTTCATTAGTGTTTAGGTGTGAAAAAATTAAGATCCTTGACCATTATGTTGAACTAGCTATAAATCAACATCAATTCTAATAGGATTAATGACAATAATGGAAAACATTACCAATTTGGTATAAGTTAAATTGTTGGTTATAACAACTCAATATAATGTATTAAACTTATTTAAAATTGGTTTTAAACTAGTAAGGTTAAAAAAACTTGCCCTTAATAGTTTTCGAGAGATTTAGCTATGATTTAGGGGTGGTTATCTAATTACCTACGTAAAATGGTAATTAACTAGATTACTTAGACAATGTTAGATAGTAAATGGTAAAACTATATTAATTAGCATAAAAAGTTAGGAAAGGGTTAAGACACATTTATTCATAATAAAATGGTGTAAATTTATAGTTTCTACATTCCCCCTTTTTTTTAAGTGGTATGTAATAACCTATCATGAGACAAAAACTAAGATGGGTCCAATGCCCTAGGTTTTAATGTGAAGAGGTCTTACCACTAAGATTGGGAGTCAATGAAGGATATTTAGTTGGAAACATATTTGAAAATGAGATGGTAATAGATAGGGTAGATAAAAAATGAACATCAAATATGCAATAATAAGTGTGAATTATAATGTTTCACTAATGATAGATAGTATATCCTGAACAAGAAGGCCTTAAGGAAAATAAGTAATGGATTGCTATAATTAAGAACATGTAGGCTCTATCAAATTAATTAAATAGGGTAAAGGCTAAGATGGGCTAAAAAAATCATCTGGTGTGCTTGGTACATGTGCATTACCTAGGGACACAATGCTTTCAAGATGAGGTATAGTTTTATGATCCACAGGGGATAGGCATTGAAATGAATGTAGAGCTATAAAAGGATATGGAACCATTAGGGGTACTATGTCCATAAGATAGTATGATAGGTAATAAAGGATAAGATATTTGTAATAAATTATTACTTAAATAGCCTTGAACTAGGTTGTAAGGATGTAAGAGATTTATAAGTAGTGTAAAGGAGTCTAAAATGGACTAAATCACAATTAATCTAATGAATCAATAATTATTAAGAAGGAATTGATGTCTATCATGGAAGAACTAACATAAATATAAAATGGATATAAATAGGTTGTTTAATAGCTTCAACACTAATTTTGTAAATGAGATCAAATGAGTTGAGCCAGATCTAAAAATTTGACACATGTCAACATTATTAAGAGAGTTATACATGATGAAGGTTAGAGAGAGTAAATGATGATGAAAAAAATCTCATAATGAGTTAAGGGTAATTTATTTTGGTGATTTTATAATATTTTTAAATTTTTAGCATTTTGAGCTAGCTTAGGATAGGGTTTGAGGATTGTTCGGGTTTTTCAGGGATCAACATCAATATTAAAGGGATAGATACTGTCTCATAATGGTTGAACACTAATTGGTTAGGGATAGATGCCAATCTAATGATTATTAATGATAAATAACCAATGGTGATTGATTTATTAAAGGTTGATGCCAATTATTAAAGGATAATAAAAACTCAAAGGATAGGATTAGTTGTTAAAAAAATAAATGAACCTAAGGGATTATGGGATTGTAGGCACATTTACTATTAACAATACAGAACCAATTGACATATTTTATGGAGTGACTATAAGAGGTCATGAGAGATGTAGATTATAATCAAATTGAGGTGGTAGGTATAAGAAGGCTATGCTACTATTATTAGGTACATCATGATTGAAGTCTACTAGTGTGACTACTAGAATAATGGGATCTAGATGTAGGGATTTTTTGTCTCTTAACAACAAGGATGACCATGACCTTGGAGGACATTTATATGATAATCTAGCTACCTATATAGGTAATAAAGATCATCTTATTAGATGATAGAAGATGGGTAGTTACCTTGACATGGTTATATGGGGATGATGCTATAGATATTGCTTCACATTAAGAGGATTCAATTTTAAGGATTTATATGATTGAGTATGAGATGGGAGATGGGTGATGACCATGATGATGTTGGAAATATCTTGCTATGTGTTTTTATAATTAGGTAGAGGGAGGTTATCTTAGAACCTAGAGGGGTGCTTACAGACATGTGAAATCACCAAATAATATTTACATGGGATCTGATATCACTGGCAGATATATATAGGTAAAAATAGGGGTGAGGGATATAGAGGTGATATAGGCTAGATGTTACCCATGTGTTATAGTGATAGGCCTATGATCTCATTCAAGTAGTATAACCACTAGGGTTGTCATGGATGGGCTAACATAATTTTACTTTTGGTGTCAATTTTTGTGATAGATAGGAGAGTGTAGGATTTGTATTATTATAGATAGGTCATAAATAATATTGAGGAGGATGAGGTTATATGGAGGCCTTATGTTATATTCCTAGCATAGATAGGGATGGAGATAGAGTTGGTGGCAAGACAATGATTGAGATGGTTATGGGGGAGACACCTAGAGCATGTGGATTTATTTTAGTTTGGGCATGTACTTTGATATTTTGGGCTAAGGTATGATATACATGAGGACCTTAGGAGTACAAGAGAGATGAATCAAAGGTGGAGCTACCCAAGCCATAGGTTATAGGGCTAGAACAATTGGTAGAGGAAGATCTAGAGGGGATATGGATAGATGATTCTAGGGTGATAGAGGCATATTTCTTATGGTGGGTAGATTAGAGTAGAGGGGGAGAGGAAAGGTTAGTGCACTCGAGGAAGGATATTGAGTATGTGAAGATGGAAGATGTGAATTCTACATGAGGTGGGATGGATATCTACCTGAGCCATATCCAATTCATTGAGTAGCCATATATATGGCTAACTATATGGGTTGTCCCTTTTTACATATTGCATATTTATGACACTTTATGGTGTAAATTTTATTTCTACACACACACACACACACACACACACACACACACACACACACACACACACACACACACACACACACACACACACACACACACACACACACATTCATGATATTATGTTATTCACATTTATTACATGATCTTTGTGTTTCATGATTATGTATTTGGATTATGTGGATTACATTTATATGGTATTTTATTTTAGTTGCTTTATGTATTATATTTATTATGTAGTGTTTATAGGAATTATGATATTTAGATTATGTGATGTAGCTTTTACTTGATTATGGATTCATATGTGTGAGTTTTAAATGGATTAGTAGTGGATTATGGATTTATAATTTTGTGTGATAATCTATGAGGTATCATGGATTAATGACCTACTTTGATATGGATGTTATATTACATGGATGGTGCTTATATAGCTTTTATTTTTTTATTATACTTATTAGATTATACGAATGGAATTGTTTATCATTGTTGCTTATGGAAATTTAATTGTTTATATTATTTAAATGTTTATTAACTAATCAAGGATGCATGACTCTTAATTGTCTAGGACCTGAACCAAATGCTAGTCCCCTTGATTTTTGTGCATATACATCTTTTACCCAATGTTAATGAAAATTAATAATCTCTTGTTAACCAAATTCATAAATCCTAGGTTGTTAAATAAAAGGGAATTATGGGAATGAGGGAAATGATTAAGTATCTAAAAATACACATGTTGCTTTATGTTCTTAATATTTCTAACCTTAAGTTAATCCATGGATGAATGTATACTGATGAATGTAGGGAGTCTACAAATTTAATAAATTTTCTCAATTCAAGAATCTTATATGGGATATAATTTTGATTTCATAAATTTTTACATGATTTGGTTTTAATATGAAATTAATTAGTTTGAGAAGTTTCCTAAATCATAAGAATATAACCATCCTCAAAGGGTCTACATGTTTAGACATATTATCTTAGTAGATATCTTTTGAGGGATCAGTATGTAATTTTTCTTTGATTTTAATAATAGTTGTCCTTTGAGGGATCAATATATATTTTTACTCTTTTATTCATTTTGATATCCCAAACCTTTTTTTAATGGATTAAACATAAGGCATTTTTATAAATGAGGAAATAGGGCCATGTGTCATTCCCTTTGAACAAGATTTAGGAAATAATGATTTAGAACTCTGATCTATTTTAAATAGAGTCAATATATGAGAACATGTTATAAATAGATTTGGAGTGTTCATATTTAAGGATAAAATTGGTATACTACCAAAATCACAAATAATTCTTTATCATTATGGGCTTTGTTTATTATTAGGGGATTACAATTTTAAGAGAACTTATGATGATCATAGTTTGTAATAAGAATATTAATAGTAAAAAGGATACAATTGCAAATCCTTAAGAGGCTCACATTTTATTTTTCCATCAAGAGAGGCCAAATGATATTTCTTAGATCCATATTTATGAATGATAATATAGGTTCCAATCCAATTTAGAGAAAACATTCCCTATTTACTTCTTTCCATATTTATGACATGTTGATTTTTTATAAGGAAAAGGTCACTGATATTATCTTATTGTTAATTTAAATTCTCATTATATACATGTTTTATTTGTTATTGATATACATGAATGTGATCAAGGAATGTTGCTTGATGATCAGCTAAAAATTACATCTATGTTAATCTATCTTGATGATAATCCTCTTCAAAAACTATATATTTTAGAGAGATTCTAAGAGAAGGAATTCGTAATTCAAGGGGGAGAAATAATTTAGTACCATGAATAAATAAAAAGGGGTGGACCTTCTAGGTGTTTGGATACTAGTTTAATAATCCTACAGAGCAAAATATATACAACTATGCCAATCTTTTCTAGCCTTCATTGACCATTTTGGTTAACATATTTTAATGCATGACTAGGGATATGGGATAAGTTAACATGTTTTTGAGACTTTGTGCATCTATTGACATACTCACAATAGTCTTGATTCAAAGTGGGTCAATAGTATTCTAACTGCACAATTTTCTTGGTGATAGTTAAACCACTAAAATGGCCACCATAGATTCCATCATGAGTTTATTTAAGTACAATACTTGATGAAGAATTCTATAAATAACATGGGAGAATACCATCAAACCCCTTATTATAAATCACATGCCCTAGCATTACATACCAAGTATTTTTTTGCTGAAAATCATGCTTGGTATTCTGGATAGATCTAAAAGAAGGATACCCTTAGACAAATAATCAAATATCTATGTGTACCATATATCCACATTGTTTTCCCCTATAGTATGGATGTAATAAAGATTAGTTTTAGTGTAATAAGTTTGATTAAACTTATGAATAAGGATAATAATTTAGACTTGGAAGAGGATGGTATAAATGAGGACAATGAAGCCATGATATCTACAAACTTATTAGTTTAACCAAGGAGTGGTGTGGATGACATAAAAATTAAAGGTAGGTAATAATTATTATTCTAACATATTATACTTCTAGAGGATGTCATTGTTGCACTGATATGTTCCATTTATTTTATTGACTACCAATTAGGAGTCTACCAAAGATATGCAGTGACTTAAATCCTAGAGCCAAAGTTGTTTAGAGACCTATAAATAGGGTTTCATATTATGTCATATTATTAGTGTGGTAAAAATAAAAATTAAAATATAGGGGATAAGAATGACTTCAAGTGGTAGTAGAATAATCCCTACTCCCCTCCCATGTTTGCATTTAGATCCATCAAAGAACAATGCCATTTGATATTTGAGACCTTTATGGGATGTGGAGGCTATATATTCATCAGGGAATTCATATATAGATGGTAGATTATCCTCAAGGGGTGAATCAACTAATTTATCAATAATGATCTTCCTCTTAATTTAATTTTGGTTAACAAACTCAAGATCAAACTTTATGAGTAACATTAGACATATTTCCATCCATTGATTCTGATAGGGTTTTGAATGTATGAATTTAAGAGGATTGGTTTTGGTAATCACATAAGCCTTATGATTAAGTAAATAATGGTGAAGGTTGGAAGCTATGAATACTAAGGCCAAACATAATATTTTAATGTGTGTGTGATGATTTTTATACTCAAAAAAAGTATGACTTATCTAATAAACCACCTATTCTCTATGTTGATCATATCAATGGGTAAGCATGATCCATAAATAAGATATATAAGTAAAATGGATTATCCTCCCTTGGTATAATAAGTTAATAGTAAGATAATGCATACTTATTAAGAGTATAAAACACCACTTGATAATTCAAATCCCATAAAAACTAGGTATCTTTCTTAAGAAGGTGATGGAAAGGTTGACACCAGTCTAATAACTATGAAATAAAATGGAAAATGGACTATAGCTTCCCCTTTAAAATATGAAGTTACTTAAGGTTAGAGGAAGGTGATAAATTGATAAATACCTTAATCTTGGTGAGATAAACATTGAATAGTCAAAGGGAAATGATAAGACCTAAAATCTGATCTGATAAAACTCCAAAAACACACATTTGGGGTTAAGACAAACTTGATATTGGATAAAATGAGAAAATATTTGTTGAAGGATGGACAAGTGATCCTTATGATGCTTTTATTTACCAAGAAGATCACCCACGCAATCTTCAATGATTTTGTGAATTAAATCATGGAAATTATAGTCATAGCACACTAGTAAGTGGATCTTGTGTTCTTTAAACCAAAAGCAATGACCCTATAATAAAAATTACCCCATGGAGTATTAAAATATGTTTTATGTTGATATTTTAGGTTGATAAATATATTATTATAACCATAAAATCCATCCTTTAGTGACAACATCTCTTATCATGTAGTGAGGTCCATGAGATGGTCAATATTAAGAAGGGGGAAATCATCTTATGGACACATAAGGTTAAGGTTGTGAAAGTTGGTATAAAGGACAAATCTCCCCTTGGTTTTTGTGATAGGTATTATGTTAGATACACATTAAGGATAATCAATGGGTTAGATAAAATTAATGGATAATAAGCACTATAATTCTTCTTTGACAATAAGTACTACATGAGGATGTGTCCTACAAAGATTTTATTTCATTGGTTTAGATTTGGGAATGGTAATGATGTTATGGAAAAATATATGAGGGGAAATTATAGGAATATCACTACAAGACCAAGAAAAATATTGGCTATTACTAGAAAATAATTCTATAAAATCTTGGTGTTCTTGAGAATCTAAGGATTGACTCACTTGGATATTTCATAGGGATTCAAGTGTCCCTATGTTAATATTAGTTGTGACCTCATTTTAAATAATAAGAGAATAAAATGGTATGATATTATTTAGATATGAATCTCCTACCCCTAAATAATTTAAAATAGAGTCATCATCATGACACTCCATTACATGGATCAAGGTATAATCTTCAGCTATTAAGTCAGGGTGAACTAAAGGAAGGGATATGGTTTTTTTTATTGCTTTGATACATTAGTAGTTATAGGAAAATAACACTAATAAAAAAAAGGTGGGATGGAAATGTTGTCATAATTTTCCATAGGGGAACTAGGAGGGGATGAGGGAGTTTTTTCATCCACATCCATAGGGACATGGGATACTAAAGCATGATTATCATTAGCTTTAAGAGTTTTCTTAAAACTTAGGCCATTTTCTCATGTAATTTTTTAAGGTTATTTATTATAACCTCATGGGGTCCTTTTTCATAATGACCTAAGCTAAAACCTTTCAAAGCATAGCATTGTAGGTAGGTCTATGCAAATCATAATTTATCAAGAAAGGAGAAGTGAGATATGGATGGTTGGGCAAGCTTTTGAATTTACCTATATAAAGGATATTGATCAATTCCCCCATAGGTTAAGAGAATTAGTAGATGAGGATGTTTGAAAGGGATAATGTCTCATACATTAGGTTGATAGGTATGTTATCAATCAGGACATACATAATTTTGGGGGATTACTAAAGTGTTGAGTGTTAATAGCTTATATTCCCCAACAAATAGTTGTTAGAATGCTGAGTCAAAAGAGTCTATATTAGGGATACGAGAGGAAGGTATAGTAGAGTTGTTATATGTTTCTAAAAAATATAATAGACTTGAGTATTTAAGGCAATCAAGACATCATTAAGGTGACAAGTCATGTTGCATATCTTGAATGGATGTGGATGAATAGGGAAAATATGGACCCTACCCTCATGTTTAAATTTGAGACATTAGTGAAAAATGGAGGGACTAAAACACATAAAATGTATCCAAGGATGTCCTAATAGGATTTTATATTTAAATTACCCTTCTATGATGTCAAATAAATATGGGAGAGTATGTATTCCTACTTGGATGGGGAGGACAATTATCCCTAATGTGGGGGAAATATTATCATTAAATGATCATAGGATGATTAGAGATTGAGATACAATAGTTTTACATAACTATAGTTTCTTAAAAGCATGTGAGGAGATAATATTTATAATTTCTCCATTATCAATCATTACTCATTTGATTATGGCCTGATTAATTTAGACAATCATAAATAATGGTAGATCCTAGTCAGGCTATAATGGTGATATTTTAGAATCATGGAACATTATAGATGATGAATTTTAAAAAGATACAATAAAATATCATAGATACTAGGGTTCATTTGATTATATCTCAATATCTTTCAAGGATTTTATCATAGCCTCATGATATTTCAGAGAGTTTTGGACAAGTTCATATAAAGACATATTGACTGGGGGATGATGAAATTTTTTTAGAACTAATATTTGTACCAACTCTAAATCATTATTATTCTATACTTTTCCTAAAATATAAATTTTATGTTTTTTATGGGTGTTATAGGACTATCCATAGTAAGAGTTTTTGTAATAGTCACCTTGGCCTTTTTGGGATTTGGGGTCTTATTACCTTGGGTATGGGATCGTGTAGCTATTTTTATTATATCTATCTAAAACAATGGTGGATTTATTATGTTTTCAAAATGATATAAATATAGAGGGTTTAATATGGGTTTATATTTATTCCTATCAAAGGTTTTATCTTCCTTTCAAACTCATTTTGACCCTCTTGATAATATACTAGTTCCTCAAGTGGTTATGACTCTAGTAGTTTGACTATGAGGATAGTCATGACCAAATTATTCTAGTAAAAGGTCATCCTATTATAAACTATTTTGGACCATATATTTCAATTTATTATAACTTTTAGTATCATGTCCCACTATTAAATGGTAAGTACATTTCTTCTTTTCCCCATACCATGCTAGTTTTTGAATGTGGAGATTAACCAAGTTTTATGGGTGGTAACATGATAAGGGAAGTTTGAAGGAGTTGATCAAGAATATTTGAGTAATGCCCCCATAATGGATATTGATTGTGTTTTTTTACCCTTTGAGGCATTGTCATGGAAGTTAGATTTGATTTTGATTCTTTATTATTTGTACTGATTCTTCAAATATTCCCCATAAAAGGTACTTTATGTTTGGGATAAAACCTTAAAGATAGGTTTTGTGGGTAATAAGGATTTAATGGATTATGTATTAAAATTATTACTATGGGAATATACCTTTTTAATGGTATATGCTCTTTACAATAGTACTCCACAATGGTGATTTTTGGTCTCACTAAAAGATTAGATCCTAATATGGATGTTCTAGTTCAAATTGGTGGAAGAATCATTTTTACTTTTAGAATTTGGTTGAAAGTATCAAGGATATCCTCTTTAAGAGTTAAATTATTATGGGTGGATGTTGTAAATATTTACCTTGTGATGTCCCAAGGTTTTTATTTGCACTTCTTAAAGAATTTACCCTAATTTATCTCTTTTTAATATTTGGCTCATCTCAAGCTATAAAGGAAGGTGCTTTATGATTTAGTCAAGGTAATGTAACATTCCTCTTAGTAGGGAGTAAGCTATAGGGGATGGGTATGTTACAAAGAGGTGTTTTAGTGATTAAAGGAATGGTATGCATATCTTTTGGTATATCCAAACAAGTATCTTCCTTAATATATTTCTCATCCCTTATTTTTAATTAATTATTTTGAATGGGTTTAGGTAATGTTTCCTCAAGAGGATCCCAAACAATGAGATATATAAAGCTTGAGTGAGTTTTGGGGGAAAATCTATATGATTTGTATGGTTAAAAAATATCTCTTATAAGGAGAGATAGGATTTTAGTTATCATGGAAGGTGATTCAAAATCACTACCAACTTCTTTAGGTATAAGTGTATCATGGATAGTACTTATCACATGGGTCTCATGGTCTGAGGTGCATCTTGAATTAGCTTGTATGGAATTAGACTTAGAGGGATGGTTTGGGAATAGTTACCAAAAAATATCTATATTTTTATTAAGAGATACTTTAGGGTTATCTAACTATAATTATCCTTGGTCAATAAGATTTTGAACTAGACCTTTGAAGTAATAACACCTATTGACATCATGACTTGGTACCAATGGTAGTTTCAAAAGTCAATTTCTTTGATATAACTAGGCTTGGTTCAAGAGTCATCAAGAGATCTAACTATAGGAAGTTTTGTAATAAAATATTTTAAGATATTGTCTAAAAAAAATCATATGATTCACCTAAAGGTGTGTACTATCAAGGAGGAAATGGTGTTAAGAGTTTTTTTGGTTATGCTTGGGAGGTAGAGGGTTTGGATTGGTCCTTTATCTATAGAGGTGTTGATTTTAAGACCATAGCATTAAAAGCGACTTTATTTTTGATATTGTTAGTTATTTTAGAGGGATCAGGTTTAAATTTTTTATTATGTATTTTTACCTTTCATTCTTTTAAAGCTTAGAATTCTAGTTTATCAGCCATGGAAAAGGCCTCGTAAAAAGTCTTAAAGTATTGAAACCATAATGTTGATGGGTTATGCTCATCACATAATCTCACAAATAATTTGATTAATTATGATTGAAGAAGAAAGAAATTAAGTTAGTTTATAAGAATCAACCATCTAGGCACGAAATCATGATATATTCATCATCGAATTATCTAATGGAATAGAGGTTGGTTATGGTTAGTTTTCTTGCAATGTTAATGAAAATGTGTTCTATATATATATATATATATATATATATATATATTTGGTCTAGTTTACCAAATTAAAATAGGGAGTATTGAGGGATAAAACTATACTAGTCTAATGTTGGTCCAGCTAACAACATGATAAATGTTCTTAGGATGAGAGAATCATCTAATCTATGAGATAACAACCATATTTAAATGCTCTAATGTGTTGCTGAGGATCTTCCTTGTTTTGAAATTTTATGAATTTTTTAAGTTCCCATTTTGATGGGTATGTTTAATAGGTATATCTAGATTAATGGTTTCATTATATATTTTTTCATATGTGATCATATTTTTTACCCAAAGGAAGAGACTTATAGATTTACCATCTTATTCATAATGATGTTGATAAGATTAGGTTGGGTGCTATATTGAGGAATACCCCATAAGACATTTTATTTAAAGTGTTGGTAAGTATGAAATAGAGTGGAAAAGGGTCGTGATAAGGGGTAACTAATAGAAGTGGTCATAATTAGTTGGGATTTAGTCATATACTATGGGGCTTATGAGGGTATATAAGTAGATCCAAGGCCTTGTGATGGAGCTATGCATTTAGTATTAAATGGGATGTGTTAATAAGGATGTTATATTAAGGGAACTTATTTTATAGGTTGGGTTTGAAGATTTGAAGTTATGCTAGTTTGGATGGTGGTAGAGTTGTAGGGATTAAAATCACTAAATTTTGTGGTGAAGTAGTGGGAGGTGGAATAAATGTGAGTTGGGGTGTATTAACATCTTGGGATTTGGTGATAGTCAAAGGTGGATTAATAGATACTACTAGGGGTGGATTGTTTAAATGTTGTGATTTATCAATATCAAAACCTATTAGGGGAATATTATTGAGAGGGGAAACCATGGATTTAGTAAGCCCTTCAGGTCCCTCTATGGATATGACAAAAACATTCCCAAAAGACTGAGTATGAGGGGAAAGTAGAATATGTATGGCTTGAGTACTAAGGTAATGGTAAATGGAAATTATGTTACTATCCAATATTATATCAAATTCAAGATCTGCCTAAGTACAGAACTAGGGAATACCCTCCCCCATAGGCTCAAGAGAGGTAGGAGGACTTGGGGTGTTCTCCATAAATGAAGATGAGGTTGGGGATTTGGTTTATATTAGAAAGTGATGTTGCATATAAACCATGTATCCTTGAAATTAAAAAAAGAAATGAAATGAAAAAAGTTACACAATAGTCTTTTTATTAACTCATTTTAGTGGAAACAAACACTACTAAATGTACTTAAAAGATTTTAATTTTTTAAAAAACTAACTTTAGAGTGTGGTAAGGAAAAATGTTAATGAGGGTACTAATAAATGGTAATATAAATATGGTTTTGGATTTTTTTAAGGATGGTAACCTATATATACATTAATGTACATTGATGCCTAATTTCATGGTGGAAAAAAGTACGTGGTTTGGTATAAGGGTCTACCCCCTTACTTCACACACCATAGAAATAAGGGTATTAGGGGATTATCCTTTGTACTTTTTGCCATAATTTTTATACTCAAATAGTACACTAAGTTAGTTTTACCTTTGGTGATTAAATCCAAGTGGGTTTGTTTCAGGTAAGAAAATGTTTCAATGCTTATTTTAAGATTATGTGGTTTTGGTTGTGTGTGAGAAAGTGTGATTACTATGATATATTGGCTTGCCTAGATTATTTTACATGAATTATCTAAACAAGAAAATGATGAATGTAATTATTTTTAAACCTTAAAATGAAAATTAAGAATTATTTTTTTATTTATTTTTTGAATGAAATTAATCAGTCAAGAAAATTCAAATAATGAAATACTTCACAATGAAAATTACAAAAACAATGAGACCTTAGGGGTCCCACCAGGTGTGGTGGAATGTTTTAGTATTTTTTAGTTCATTTTATCAATAAAGATCAACTTCTAAAAATATAAATTATATATAGTTTTAATACAAATAACTATGATGGGGGATGTGCACCATTCATTTAGTGAGATGGGAGCTCCTTTTTGAATAAAAAGGACTACCTGCATAATAAATATAACTTGGACAAGATTGGATTAATAAGATAAATGGGTGGATTGCTTGATATAATATTAGTTCCATGAAGTGGAACACTCCTTAGAGGAATATGAGTCCACTATTTTTATGAAATCAAGTAGATAATATAATGAGATAAATAGAAATAAAACATGTGATAATATTATGAAACAAAAATGAAAAAAATCAAGTTATTGCATATATATTATCATCATGTTCATTCCAATATGCTATGGATAATCTTCTTGTTCTTTAATTACTTATAGTTTCTCAATGATAGCTTTTAGATTTAGGGCAAAGATAATCATGAAAATTCCTAACTCAAAATAAATATCACTTTGATCAGCAAATAAGGGATGAGGAACTATGGGTAAGTTATGAATTGAAACCACATTATGTATAACATTAGGTAAGGTCATTTATAGATAATAATGCATGATTTTAGGACTTAGAAATAGTAAATTAGAAACATATAATATTGTTAATTTAGTCTTGTGTTGTAGATATAAAAATACATAGGGATCAATGTTGATGTCTCATAATCATTATTGATTAGGTAATTAATGTCGATCCAGAAAGAACCATGATCGATGTTTACAATAAGTATTGAAAAACTTAGTATGGGGAGTAAGAAGGGATTTAATATATTTTAAAAGGTTTATAGAGTGGTAATTATTTTTATAAATATACTTATGATATTAAAAATAAAATTAATTAACAATGAATTAATATGAAACCATTCAAGTACACAACATACTTACCTCTACAAAAGCTTCCTATGTTGTCAAGAAATATTTTGTTGTCAGGGGCATGGTTAGATTTAGGTAAAGTGTGGATAGAATTAAATAGGGATGAGATTATTCCATAATGCTCCAAGTGAATTTATTCAATGTTCAAGTCTAAAAAATTCAAGATCCTTGAACCTGAGGCTGGACTGGATATAAATTGACATCGATCCTAACAAGATCAATGATGATCATAAGAAACATTATTGATTCAGTCTAAGTTTAAGTTTTTGGTTTTACCAACTCAAGATCATAGATTAAACTTGGTAAAAATTGGTTTTTAATGGGGATTAGGTATGGAGACATTTTTAGGAAGGTTAAAAAACTTATGCTTAATATTTTTGGGGATACTTAACTAAAATTTAGGGGTGGTTAACTAAATACCTAGGAAAAATGATAATTAACTAGATTAGTTACATAATTTTATATGATAAAAGGTAAAACTATATTAAGTAGTGTAAAAAGGTAGAGAAGGGGTAATACACATTTGTTCATAATAAAATGGTGTAAATTTATTTTTTCTACATTATTCATCACTTTTCCACATCATGAATCACTAGTGATATGAATTTTATTTTAATGTTATGTAGGACATCCCTAGTCTAAATTTAATCAAACCACTTCCTCATGGTGAATATGAATTAATTAAAATATTTTATACTAACTTAATATATAAAAATAAGACAATTAACTTAGCTAATCATACTCATACTCTTTGATTTTTTCTTGCTACCAATTCTAAATAGAGAAAAAATGCATGAGTTAGTCTTATGGAATGTATATAAATGAACACAATAGTGAAATTATTATTTGGAATGAATTGGTCCAAAAATAATAAAATTATATTTTTCTAGTTTTATCTAGTTTTTTTGTTATCAACCAAGCATTGTTGGTTTTTAGGTCAAGGATCTTTCTTCAATGCATGATCAGTCATCAAACTAGTTTTCTGATAAGCATTGTCAATAGTGTCCTAAAAAGGATTTTCACTGTTGGAATTTTTTTTTATTGTGTGTGTGTGTGTGTCTCTATGTGTGTGTGTGTGTGTGTGTGTGTGTGTGTTTGTGTGTGTGTGTGTGTGTGTGTGTGTGTGTGTGTGTGTGTGTGTGTATGTGTGTGTGTGTGTGTGTGTGTGTGTGTGTGTGTGTGTGTGTGTGTGTGTGTGTGTGTGTGTGTGTGTGTGTGTGTGTGTGTGTGTGTGTGTGTGTGTGTGTGTTATTTATAATAAGGAAACAAAGGAGTAGTCCCCTTCTTATTTTTACATATTTAAACCATCAAAGAGTTTTTTTTATGGAAGATCTAGTTTTTCCATGAAATTAACTTCATTTTGAGGTTTTGAAAAAATTCCTCTTTATTGATAAGCTTATAGTACAATTTGATTCTATGCCCATTTAAAAATAAAGTATTTTGATTCCCATTTATTGGTAATAATTATGTTGATCCATTATCAAAGACTTTTTCTATCTGGTATGGGCCTAGCCATCTGGTTCTCAAATTTCACTTGAATTTTTTAATCTTGGAATCAAACAAAAGTTCTTAGTCCCATTTTTAAAATATTATCTATTTAATGTGATAATCATTCCACACTTTTATTATAAAAAATTAAATGCCCATACCTCAATAATTAGAGTCTAGATGTGTCTATAATGATTGTCTTGAAGGTTGGTTGATGTAATACTATTGTACTCTTAAGAGGATCAATTTGTATTTTTAGATGAAACATGTAGTTTATTTTCATTTTAACTATAACTTTAATGTTTTTGATTCAACAAAAATGCACATTAACAAATAACAGACTAAGAAGGTACAATACTCAAAAACAATACATAGATACTTTTCCTTAATTACACTCTAATTGCTTGATTAATTTCTGATATACAAATGGTTTACAAGTGCCTCTATATATAAAGGTCTTATTTTTATATTTAGAAAACCTACTAACTATGACTTAGTAAAAACATTAAATACTTATTATATCAAACAAATATCATGCCTTACAAGCATTTAATGGGGGTGGAATAAATTATAAATTCCAATAAAATGCTCTTTCTTCTTGGAATATGGTGAGATTAAGGAATAGATAATTTAAACAAAGTAATTATAAAATTTATTCATAATTAAATAAATATGTTTAATGTGTTAGATTAAATTGAATATGGTGAGATCACTTGACACCATTTACAAGTTCATAGTAGTTCATACTTTAGGATAATGAATATAGTTAATGTTCCTATTGATGTCAAAATCATATTCAAGTAGCCTCAATGGTGGAGAAAATCCCCATTAGTCACATTATAATAAATAAATCCTTGTTTAATTACTTTTTGATCATGTTAAATTAATGTGAGATTGATATGGTGCTATTCAAGTGATTATTTTTGTGTTCAAGTGTTAATGTCGAATATAAAGATTGTGTTAAACTAATGTGATAGAGATTAAAATGTTGACATTTGAGTGATTCATCTTGTGCCAAGGTGTCAATGATGGCATGATTTTAAATCATTTAATAAAGGGTTAACTCATGATTGGACATGTCATCATGAGGTGTGAGAATGTTACATGTTTTTTTTACTTATAAATAGAATACAAATTATTTATGTTATTACATTAGTTTTATTAACCAATTATGAGAACTAAAATAAAAACTAAAATACAATAGACTTTGAGATAAATATGAAGCATTAGGGGATAGATATAGAAGTACACATATAGATAACCATATGATATTCGTAGGGTTCTTTTAGCTATAATGAATATCCACTCCATGAGATTAATGTTGAGTTTTCTCTTTTGATTGGTTGTGTTTTATATTCAGTAATTATTTTTTTAGAAAGTATACTTTTTCACATGCGAAAGAGTCTTAATTATGAGTAAATTATGATAATATTCATGATGTAATTGTGTATCTAGATATTTTATTATAGATAAAATTTTGATGATGAAAATAGGATGTTTAAGCCCAACATGGAAAATTTAAAGCCCTAGATGATATGGTCAAAAGACACTAAATAATAGTCTATATTGTATAAATTTTAGCCCTAAATTATTTTGTATTATACTTGAATATTATATTTATATTATATAAGCTCCATTGATTTTAAATATAATAAATTTTGGTTTAGTAAGTAACACTAGATCCATATTGTATTGAATTCAACTATTTTTTTAATGATTTACTTACTACACATTTAAATTGTATTTAGAAATTTAGGTTTTAATTTCATATAATCCCCAAAATCCTATTAAAAATTTTAGCTAGTCATTGAGCATAATTTTTAGCTAGTCATTTCTCTATAATTATTGTTTAAGAGGACTAAGTCATCATTAACTAAGGATTCATGGCTACCCTATTTGCATTCTCCTAGTTATAAAATAACATTATTGATAATTTATTATGTACATTGACACTAAAATTCATATTAAAACAATGTGTAAAAGAATAACATAACTTTATCAATTATTTCTCACTAATCACTGAAAGTGATTATATTGTTGTTATGCTTAGTTTTATAATATTTGTATGACTTTGACTTGATAGTTACAATTATGAAACTATTATTTTTGACCTATTTAATTGGAAAACATATTATTTCAAGTTATGTTATTAATTTGATTCCTTTCGAGATGAAATTTATAATGAACACAATGCTTGGGCATGATTTAGAATCACTGATTCAACGTTCAATGGAATATAATAAACAATATGGTTTAAAATTATTAGATTTCAAGATATTTAAACTGCCATTGGAAACAAAATAATTCAGAAATATTTTTTAAAAAAGAGATGCAATAAATATTTCTAGGTTTTTAATTTAATAGGTGGCATGGCAAGAGAACAAACCTTATTTTTTACATGATCATCAAAAAATTAATTGTGTATGGGCTCAATGAATATAAATCTATAAAATTTCATTGTAAATTGTATTAACTAAAGGTAGCCTAGGGTTGGCTTAGGTAAAAACAAACCTTGTTATGATGCCCATTATAGTCAGGCTTGGGAAACACTCAGTTGCATTTTTCCAATGCATGTGCACAACATTTCCAAGTCATGGTGTACATAAGGGACAAATGGTGATGTGATACATGTTTTTTTTGAATGGGGGCTCAAATTGGATAGGCATTTAAATGTCACAAGAACCACGATCTATTACACATTGAATCTGGGACCCAATGAGATGTTTTTGTGACAAATGTTAGTAAATTATGTGTTCATAATTTTTAGAGATGTAGTGTTTAAATTTTTGTGTAAAAATTATATCTAAACCTGAATAAAATGGATAATTATTGTTCAAATAATTATTAAAAAAATCAATTCACACTCAATGAATCAAAATTGTATTTCTAGTAAATAGTCTTCTACTCCCCTGAAGGTATTTTATTTATTATTTATGAATATATTTACATGATAACTATATATAACCATAAATTGACTATCCTAAACATGCCAAAATTATATAAAAACCCTTTTAATGTCCATTACCATCAACATTTAAGGTATTTCAAGACCCTTCAAGGTATCTCCTAGGAGATACCTTGAAATAAAATTTCAATCATGTGCATGTTTAAGGTATTTGCTAAGAGAACCCTTGAAGGTAATAAAATACCATTCAAGGTATCTCCTATAAGATACCTTGAATAAAATTGTATTAAAATTAATGGTACCTTAAATACATCTCTTATATGATACCTTTCAAACATGCAAATGGTACCCTTGAAGGTATCACAAAGTCTTTCAAGATATCTCCTAGGAGATACCTTGAAATAAAATTTAAATCATGTGCATGTTCAAGGATTCTATAAATTAAAATGGTGTTAATAACTATAAAATATAAATAAAATAATATAATATAAAACAACCTAAAAAAATAGAGTAAACACTATGCATTATGCATACGTAAAGGGATCTTAGGAAAACTATAACAGAACTAGTTTATCAATCTCTATCACAGATCAAAACCATATTCCATCACATCATAACACTATATATAAATTTTTATATGGATCTATATATTAATATTATATCCTTTTGACATACAAAATGAAAGACTCTTGGCATAATTATATTTATCACTTATCTTATGTAGCCAAATACATCCAAAAGATCATATAGACTATAAACATGGTGCCAAATTTTGGCCAAGAGACTATGTAGGTTACGACTAAATATTTTTAAGCATTAATTTTTTATATAAAATGAATTGTCCCTCACATGCCATTATTATATAAAATCCCTTGCAATGACCATTGAAATAAATATTGAAGGTATTACAAGGCCCTTCAAGGTATCTCGTAGGAGATAACTTTAAAGAACATTCCAATCATGTGCATGTTTAAGATATATACTAGGATAACCTTTTAAGTCCATAAAAAAACCTTCAAGGTATCTCATAAAACATACATTGGAGGACATTGTAGTATAATAAAGGGTACCTTAAAGATGTTTCCTAGGAGATACCTTTAAAATATGCATAAGGGTACCCTTGAAGGTATTATAAGGTACTTCAAGGTATCTCTTAGAGATACTTTGAAAGAAAATTCCAATAATTTGCACGTTCAAGGATTACATTAAATAATATGTCATTAATAATTTTGAAACATAAACAACATAATATAATATAGAACAAGATAAAACAAAATATAGTAAACACTATGCACTCCTAAAGGCAAGACAGAGAGGAATAAGTCAATATATACTTTGGATTTAGTTGACCTACCAAAAGTAAAAGAGGTCATATTATTCAAGTGGGTAAACAAGACAAAAACCACTCCCAAAGGTAAGATAGAGAGGCATAAATAATTATCAGTGTTGAAGAGATATATGAAAAGGCCTAGATGTCAAGTCAGCCTTCTTGAATAGAGTGCTAGAAGAAAAGGTTTATGTGGGAAAACCACCCAAATACAAGATTATCTATCATGAGAACAAGGTATTTAGGTTTAAAAAGGCATTATATGGGCTCAAAAAAACCCCAATAGCATGGTACAATTGTATATATTCTTACTTGCTAAGAAACAACTTTAGAAAAAGTGATAATGATCCCACACTATACATCAAAGTGAGTAAAGGTGTTATTTTGATTATTTTTTGTGTGTGTATGATTTAATATTCATAAAAAATGTAAATAATTCAATAGAAAAGTTTTAAAAAACCATGAAGGAGTTTGAAATAATTGATTTAGGTTTCTTGAAGTACTTTCTTGAGATATAAGTCAAGAAAATAAATGAAGGCATATTCATATGCCATATATAAGTATGTAAAAGAGATTTTGGAGAGATATAGGATGTTGTAAAGCAATATAGTATATACACTAAATGAGACAAGATTAAAGTTTTGTAAGGATGATTTTAGTATCAATGTAGACCCCACATGGTATAAGAGCTTAGTGGGATGTCTTTAATTACAACTAAGCTAGACATTATGTATGCAATGCCTCATATCTAGATTTATAAAGATGCCAAAATATATACATTCAAAAATTGGAAATGGGATATTGAGGTACATAAATGGAATAAGAGATTATGGAGTTTTGTATGTAGTAGTAGATGAGTTTTAGCTAGTGGGTTACATAAATAGTGATTGGGCTAGTAGCATTAATAACCAAAAGAGTAATTCGAGATATGTATTTCATCTTAGGTTAGGATTCATATCTTGGGATTCATAAAAAACCTATATTTTCAATTTTTAAAAATAAATCAGAGTACATAATAGCCAATATAACAACATGCCAAGCTATATGGTTGAGAAGGATAATTTCAAATTTGCATTAGTAGAAAGGGGATTCTATGATCTATTTTGACAATATATCCTCCATATCATTATCAAATAACCCTATAATTCATGGTATGACAAAACACGTTACAATCAGATATCAATTTATTTGAGAGTTGGTTGAGAAACATGTGATAAACCTTAGTTTTTGAAAATTAGATCAGTAACTAGTTGATATTTTCACTAGAATATTGTTAAAATATAATTACATGCATTTAAGAAGAATTTTATAGGTCATTAATGCATCAAAATTGGACATAAAATGTTTTATGTTAGCTCTAGACTCCAACAAGCTAGCTCCAGACTCTAACAGGCTAGCTCTAGACTCCAACAGGCTAGTTTTAAACTCCAATAGGCCAACTTTGTACTCCAATGGGCCATATTAAAACTCTAATAGCTAAGATACATAATTAAATATTATAGATATGAAATTTAACAATATATCTATGTATTTTAATAGTCTATCAATATACTTTAGTAGGGTAGCTACAAACTTCAACAATCCAACTATGGACTTCAATAGTAAAGCTATGCACTTTAACACCAAAGCTATGAACATGTAGAGAATGATTTCTAACTGATATAGGTAGGTAAAAAAAAGTTATAAGTATATTTTTAAGGTTGAGAAAAAGTGATACCAACCATGGTATGAAGGTCAATAATAAGTGGGAGTGTTAAAATATTACTCTTTCCCTATCCTTCTCACCTACTCAACCAACTCTAGACTTCTACAATAGGGGCATTTAAGCCACCAATTAAATTAAATGCACAATAGTTTAAATTTGATTTTTTTTTAAATTCATTTGGTGTTTGGGGGGAAATAAAAAAGTATGTGGAAAGGTTAAAAGGTAGTAGATACAAAAGGAGATAAGATAATAAAATAGAAAGTGGAAGGATTAGAATAAAATTTATCATAGTAGGAATTGAAAGAGAATTGGGTAGAGGATATTCATGAGAAAAAAAACCTAAGATGAGTGGTAGAGGTTATTTCAATGCAAAATTAGTCAAGTAGAGAATCCAAGAGTGAATAGATCTTGGAGAGCTTTTTCTAATGCAGTAGTAGTTTATATAAAATATGGCAAGTAGTTTGTTGACAGTAAAGAGTAGAAAAGGACAAACAAATTTTTGAGAGAGATTTTTTTACATATACAGATGTAAGTTTACTCATTTGATGTAATAATTTTAAGAATTAATATCAGAAATGCATTTCTATTTTTTATCCATATAATCTGCTTTCCCCTATTTCACGGTTCTTGCATGATCATTTTAGTGCATTTGCAACACTTGTGTATAGCTACAACTTAGCCAATAGCTATAGTTTTTAAGGCCTATGTTATTTTTTCTAGGCCACCTTAGTAGTCTCAATTTTTTATAAAAATATAAAGTAAAAACCAAGGTGGGAAATAAAATAATAATATCTCCCATTATATAACTTAAAGGATATTATGGTATAATCAAGTGTACTTTAAAATTATCTCCTATGAGATACTTTTCAAACATGAATAAGGGTACCCTTGAAGGTATTACAAGGTAATTCATTGTATCTCCTAGGAGATAGCTTGAAATAAATCTCAAATCATGTGTGTGATCATAGGAATTTGACTCAAGAGAGGAGGTTATATCTAGTGTTATTTTTCATAAAATAATGAAATAAACACACTAAAAAGAATAACATATCTAGGCATAAATCATAGGCATAACATAATAAAAAAACCAAATGAAAAATATTAACTAAAATTAAAAGAACAACAAATTTTTTACCTTCTTTGAATTCTCCAAATGAATTATCATGAGGCTTGCTCAGTTTGTGCTTAGGAAATATTTGGCAATGGATTTTTCTTTTTTCCTCCTCTCCTTGGTACCATGGTTTATTTGTGGATTGATATTGGCTTTGATGGCTTGGATTATGATATATATTTTCAAAGGATTGACAACTCATAAATGTAATCATGAAAACCTAGGATATTATTGATTTTTGAATTTCCTTTTTTAGAATTTAATTAATCGCACATGGAGAATTTAATTAGGTTTTTAATGTTAATAAATTTTATTTAGTATTTTTAACATTTTAATATTTTATTTAAGTGTGCCCTTGCCCTATTTAATTGGTTTATAGGGCAAATTACATGTTATGATGCCACGAGCTAATTAGAGATTAATCTATGAGAGGTTTTCATTGATTATGGTAGGATTCCAAAATCAGGGATGTTTAAATGGGATTATAAGCTTTAAATAATGTTTCATAAACAAATTTGGTATGCTTAGTGATTCTTAGGCTTAATTTGCATTGGTTGGTAGAAATTAGTCCAAAGTTTGGTATGAAGCCATTAGTGGCCAATTTTATGTGTCTATAATTTACCTCTATTTAGGAAGATGTTGTAAGTTGTAGGAATAATAACATATTATAAAATAATTATAAAAGGCCTATATTCCTAAAATAAGATTATATTTGAAGAAAAATCTCCCAAAAAATGTGTGGGAAGTCTATAATGATGCCCCTCGAGGGAGTGGCCATCATATGTTTGATGGATGGTCCCTCAAAAATAAGAAAAGAGAATAATGGGATTAACCTATAAGTGAGATTAATCCAAATGATAAAATTATTTCACACATTTATTTAAAAATTATTGATTTTCCCAAAGGTAGTTATAATCAGTAACAAAGGGTGGAACATTGATTTGCCCATAGGTGGTTATAATTAGTGGTAATGGCATATGCCCTAATTAGGGGTGATGATTTAAAATAATGATTTAACCATAGGTAGTTATAATCATTAATATTATTGAGGTTGAATTAATATGTTTGGTTATGCCCCAGTAGGGTATATTAGCAAGTATAACTCAAGGATATAACCTGGTGCATAGATTAAAAAAGAGCAGGTGTAAATGTAGATGCAATGGTTTAATGAATAAATAAGTGACAAGAAACTAGGAACATGAGGATATATAATGTGATGAAAGGTATGAATATAATAATAATAATTTATAAATATAAATGAATTGTTATACTTGCCAATGCATATATGCCCATTTTTATTAGCATTAATATAACTAGAATGGTTAATGGGTTGATTTGATCAAGGAGGGTGGGAAGTTTTGGCAAGGGTACCAAGTAGAAACTTATATGACTCAATTTATTTTAAGAGTTCTTGAGATAATTTTTACTATAGCATGTGATGGTATGCATCATGATAGAACACCATGAGAAATTTACTAAAATATGCATAAGGAATGACTCCCATTCCAATTAAAATTTTAAAACAATGTACCAATGATAAAAACTATGATATCAATGTTGAGATATGAATATGGATGGACTTAATAATATTTCACAAGGAATCACCCAATGAACACATATAGATTGATTCAAGGCACAATACTAAAAGCAAACAAACAACACACAAAAGGAAAACAAATAGGAAAACAAGAAAGTGAAAAAATAAATAGAAAATAAACACATAGAAAGCCTAAAAGTAAAATCAAAATAAAGCATATTAACAATGGATTTTCCCTAGTAGGGTGGATTAAAGATGACTAACTAGGGTTAGACGGGACAAAAAATTTTGGATTTCAAATTTTTTGAATGTGTTTAAAATTTTCTAAGCATCTCAACCTGATTGGGAATCATGAGATACTAAATGGTCCAACTTGAAAAATGGTTAGAGTATTTGCTTAGGTTGATCATAAAACAATCAAAGTATATGTAAATGGTTTCTCATAAAATGATAAGAGAGTATGGCAAAGGGGGACCAAGTTAGCCTCAACATGAATTAAACACAACCTACATAGTCCCAAAATGACCTCAAGTCATATAAGTTATATCCACACAAAATGTGGGAATAAACTTGACCAGATAATAATAAGTTTTAAAATTGAGGCAAATAGAAGGGCAAATCAGAATAGTAATGACAAGGTGATGTGGAAATGCATTATGAAGCCATTTTTCCTAATTTTCCTGTAAGTGGTTATAATTAGGAAATAATGGCATAGGTTTGTGATAATAATTTACCCATAGGTGGTTATAATTAGCAACAAATGGTAGACTATGGATTTTCCCATAAGTAGTTATAATCAAATAACACCAACCAAGCATAAATGAAAGATAACTTACCAGATCCACTATCACACTACTTTCATAAACTATCATTTAAACATAGAATTCTAAAACATTTTAAACTAGATTGGAATCCCCTCACAAAAGGTGCAAGAAAAAACTGAAGGAACTAAGATCAAAATAGGATTCGATAGGATGACCAAAATAAAGATTTGGTCTAATAGGGATGGCATGGTAAAATGGCAGATGGGATGGCATTGTCGAGGACCATGATGGTATGAATATTAGGTAAAATGGTAAGAGGGTTTCCCCCAAGTGGTAAGGAGATGGAAGTGGCAAAGTATGAAATAATAGCAAGATGAATAACAAATAAAAACATCCAACTATGGAAAATGGCAATGTCATGGTAAATATTTTTGGCCTAGATATGGTAAATGAGTATATTATTATTGTTAATGTGGAGATGAAAATATTAATTATCTATTGATATAACTAGAATAGTCAATCATGTAAATTTCTAGCCCACACCTCTTCTGAATAGTTGCTTTGTCAAGAACTAGCTACAAATTGGGACTTCAAAAATGTTGTGATATTCATTGGTTGTTGATTCTATTTTCTCCAAACATAGAGACATATATTTGTAGCCTCTATAAAGGAAAGTGTGGCAAAGGATGGTAAACATGGATAGATAGTGGATGATAGGTTTGATTTGGTAATGTAAAGGTGGATGACAATGTAATGTATAATGGTAGGGAAATAAATGAAGATCAAGGTTTTCAGGGACATAATGTTTTTAAATCTAAATTCAACATAACTTTTCATGTGGTGGGACTAAAGGATTATAAATATGCTCTTGATAAGGCCAATAGATTTTTTTATTATTTGGTCCTAATATTAGCTACCTTTTGATTATGCTATAGATTGGAAGTTATACTGATTTGATCTTTGATAATGTCTTCATCAAGCAGTGAAGGATTATTGTGATCAACTATTAGCACCTTGATGAGGTTTTCACCAACGAAGCTATCTTGATTGTCCTATAATTCATTCAAGAAGTTTTTACTAAAGAGCATTGGATTTTGACTTTAATTATCTTCTAGTTCCCCTGAAAAGGTTTCATTAGAAGATGATGAGTTTGAACTTTGATTATCTCCTAGCACCTCCAAAAAGGTTTCACTAGGATATTTTTCTTCTTTTAAATGACTTTGGTCTTAGCCTCTCTAATTTTCTTCAACTAATATGTCACCATGGATGTAGTTAAATAAGGTGTGATTTTGTTAGTCCCAATAAACACTTTTGGGTGGTGGAATGTCAATATAATGGCTATGTTGGTTGGTGGTAATGGCATGTGGAATGGTAAGGAATGGGAAAAGGCCACATAATCTTCATAGAAGATATTAAGAAAAATTGTGTCGAATCTAAAGTAATCATCCTTAAAAACCATATAATTATCACAAATGTATCTAAAATGATTTTCAAAGCATGTGTATCAAATGTTGTAACAACCATGAACATATCATAAATTTAAATTTGATTCCAACTCAAGAGACTCTGAATCTGATGTTGAGACTAACATTGATTCGATTTCTAAGGCTAAATTTGTTGTCAATTAATAAATATAACCTAAATCTAATTTTTATTCTTCATATGGTGTGGATGCTACTTTAATGATGTTTTTTTGAACATTTGGTATTAGATAAGTAATGGTTTGTGATGGCATAGTGGACTCCATAGAGACCAGTTTATCAAAGTGAGACTCCTCAATGATGGCAAAAATGTCAAGAGATAACTCCTTAGAGATTGACTTGTCAAAGGGAAGATCTTGAAAAAAAGGCATATGGTTGAGATAATAATTTTACAAAAGGTGTTTATAATCATTAATAAGTGACTCAATAAAAACTATCTTTTTAGAGTGAGATTCCTCAACAAAAGGTATAGGATTAAGATTTGATTCATCATAGGTTGACTTGTTACAAATGGCTAGTTTTATTGGCTATAGTTTATAAGTAGTTATAAAATATCATAATTTAATATATATTGGTCTTTAAATGATTAGCTTGATTGAAGAGGTTTTGATTAGCTTAGTTGGCAAGGGTTTTCTAAAATAGGGAGTGGTTGTCAACAGATAAAGGATGAATAGTAGTTAGGTGATGATAGGGCATTTTGTAGTTTGGTTTCTCATATAACCCAAAGGATAAGGTCTTATAATGGTAATGGTAAGGCATGGTGGAGCACAATTGCTCACATAATATAAAATATGAGGTAATTGAATGGTAATGGTAGGGTGTCATGTAGCTTGGTTACTCACACAAACCAAAGGATAAGGTCCTAGAATGGTAATATAGGGCATTGTGAATATTGATTTCTCTCACAATCCAAAGGATGAGGTCTTGGAATGGAAATTGTATGGCATTATGGATCTTGGTTTCTTGTACAAGCCAAAGGATAAGGTCCTAGAATGGTAATGGTAGGGTGTTATAAAACTTGGTCGCTTGAACAAACCAAAGGATGAGGTATTGGAATAAAAATGGTAGGTCATTATGGAACTTGGTTTCTTTCACAAGCCAAAATATGAGGTCCTAGTAAAACTATAGGGCATTGCGGATCTTTATTGCTTGCACAAGCCAAAAGATGATATCTTAGTATAGAAATGGTAAGGCATTATGGAGCTTGGTTTCTCAAACAAGCCAAAGGATAAGGTCATAGTATAGAAATGGTAAGGCATTATAGAGGTTATTTTTTCTCATAAGATAAAGGAAGATGTCTTAGTATGGTAGTGATATTCCTTATATGTAGTAGAGATTGGTGGCTCATGCAGTCTGAAGGAGGGTTAATAGTATATGTGGGGGAATGGATGGTCATGATAGGAAAAGAGTCATACACCAACCTACCAAAATAATTTATTACCACATGCTACACTTAATTACCTTAGTTTTGTTCCCTTGATAGAGGATTGTAATGAGGATATGAATCCATTTTATACACCACTTCTTTACCATAGGGGTCTTGAATAAAGATAGTTTGTGTGGACATTTTATCATAACTTGGATTCTACTTAACTCCACCATAATTATAGTTACCCATAGCTACATTAATAAATAAATTTCCATAAAAAGGTCTATAATTATACAAACTCTAAAAAATAATGTTCAAAGGATAAAAGGTTTGAAATTGGTCTAACTTGCTCAAAGGGGTGAAATAGTATCTCTAAAATGGTCTATGCTATAACATGGTATAAAAAATTCCAACATCAAATGTCTTACACACAAAAGGTCAAGCATCTAAATAAAAATCATCATACCAAACTCTATGGACAAAGTGATCCAAACATGTCTAATCTATGAAAATTAAAGTTGCTAGGTATTTTGGCCAAATGCATCATCAAAAGCTAGGATCAAACAAGACATATGCTAGGACTTTTGGCCAAACATGGAATCAAAATCTAGACTTAAACAAAGGTGTGATTTAATCTAATAAACATGGAACACTTTGGCATAGACTAGGCATATGGATTTCAAACATGAACTTGGTCATTTGGCATAAGGTATAAGGCAAAATACATATGGAGAGATAGGTTGTTTTAACCCAAATAAAAAGCACAAAAAATAACGAAAACTAATCTCTTTTAAACAAGAAAGCTATAAAAATTTGATTGGCGTAATGGAACTAGGTAAATATCTAAGAAATAGTTTTCAATGTTGCATAACAAATTAACCTATATTACATAAACTAAAATAGAAATATCAGTGTCTAAGCCCTAATTAAGTAAGGCATAAATACAAATCAACCAATGCTTGAATTTGAACTTTGGAAAGGTTAATTAAAAACTCAATTTTATGAAACTAAAAATCTTCAAACAAACAACAAGCTAGTCAAAATAGAACAACATAATGGCACAAGATAGATTGAAATGGCATATATGATATTAGTTTCATAAAATGGCATTGGACACAAGGTAAACAAGTCTTGTAATGAATTTGAGTATTGAAATGGTGTTATCACTCTATAAAGGTATAAATAATGATTTATTTCAAAGATTCAAAAGGCACAAAATCTTGAAATGATTTGGTCATTATAACATTACCCATTTCAATTAAGTGACACACACAAACAGGTTTGGAAATAGTGTGTGAAAAAATGGCCAACATAATGCCTCCTCAAATAAAGGAGTGACATATAAACAAAACTCATTTGGACATGGCACAAAAAATTCAAAAGTTTTAGACTCAAAAACCAAACAATAAAGGATGAAATTACATAACATCTAAATGTAACATCCTAGATCCTATAACTGACAAGGTTGGTCAAATGGGATTGACTAAAAATATAGTTTTCAAATGTATAGATTGGTCTGAAGTGTAGCTAATGCTAGATATATAACATGTCAATTGAGTTCATACTAGTTAACTGACTATCTAAGGGTCTATTCCTTAGCATAGTAATTCCATCCATGGACTACTTAGTGGAATCCCCTAGTTAATCAAACCTAACTCAAGCCTTCATTACAAAAGGAGAGGTTATTTTCTCAACCCATTAGATCTCACAGTATGCATAACTTGATTCCCACCTTAGATCAAGGTTAAAACACTATTGAGATATGAAACCCTAGGTCAATTCCTCCATAAAGAACTCATGAAGAGGTAATTAACTCCCCTCCACAAGCCAAATTGCATGAAAATAAAAACAATTGAAAAGACTTTAGAGGTTATTTTTAGATCACCCAAACCATATGGGTCTTGGGAATCTTTCCACACCTTGGACTAAGCACAAATTATAAGTAAAAATGAATTTTTGGTCACACAAGTTCCCTCTAAGGGATGGAGGGAGAGCATACACTCCCTCTTCATTTTTCTCAAACAAACAAACAAATCCAAATAAACTTGGCATAAAATGATCATTATCAAAATCATGTAGCTAGGTGATTTAAAGTTCATTTTAAAACACCATGATGAAATATGTTGTAAAGTTTTGGCCCCCTTGGCATTGGTTAAAACTATCAAAAACTTTGAAAAACATCTAAGCCATAAAAAATGAACTATGTTCTTTTTAAACACCAAAAGATTAAATGAGAAAGATTAAAATTCATTCAAATAAAT